>JAOUQW010000010.1:3506550-3519127 GCA_028565825.1 Olivaichthys viedmensis | reverse complement strand
ATCTAGCCCTGAACATCTGATTCATTCAAGGCTGTACTCCCTTACATCCTCCCTGCTATAGAGTCATTCTATGTTTAACGGGAGGATTTCACCTTGGGAACTTAGGTACTAGGTAACCTGTTGCACTCAAAGCAAAAACCCAGGTTAGGGTCACATGTGCGCAAGAATTGCTGAATTGCTTACACTAAGATTTAAGCAAATACCTACAAAATGAACCAAGCTGCTTTTTGAGTTTATGATCACATTAAATAAGGTGTCTGAAGCATAACTTTCTGATGTGCGAAAGTGATGCATCTGCTCATCGGCTACGTGCGCACACCAAACACAACGCTAGCTCATTTTACTAACTATCTCACCGGAGCTCAGCCTCATTTCACTATGTATCTCAGTCGGGCTCCTGCCTAATTTAACTCCCTATCTCATGCCAGTTTGAACCTGGTAGTCAGGAAGTTCTGTGCTTGCTAGGAGAAACACGCTGGCTTTCTAGAGACGGCGCAGTAATCGCCAACAATGTTGTGGGTTGCTAAGACATACGCCAATTACTGCAGCTTTCTTCGATTAGTTTAGATTTAGAAACAACAAAATGGCAACCTGGATGTCTGACTATAGGTCTAAAGCTGAAAGGGATTTGATGTTAATTTTTAACTTGTAAAATTCATAGACAGAGCTTTAGATGCAAGACTCACTAATAAGATTTGGATAAGATTTATCCAAATAATAATAAATGCTGGAAGTGCAGTTTTTTGGGGGGAAAATACATGATAAACTCTAATTGTTTATAAACAACAGAATCATTAACCCTCACATCTTGGCTCAAATAAAGTTTCTCTGACCTTGATATATTTATAAGAATTGGTCCATAAACAAAGGCTATAATAATAATAATAATAATAATAATAGATTATTTTGACCACTATTAACAGTCCACGTTTAGCCATAAAAAGAGGCCGTGAGTCAGTGTTTCCTTAAAGTGTGAGGTGAAAGATGAACACATGTGTACCGTACTACAGTCAAGTTGGGTGTCCAAAGGTGGTGCAGCGTTGCCCAACATTAGTGTATTATCCATCACTGGGTCAAAGCACAAGGCGTCTTTGAGAGCAGCAGCCTGTCGCCTGGTGAAAGATTTTCTGAAAAGCTAACAGCAGAAGCCAGGCTGTCTGATGACATGCGGGCCGCACCCTGCTGTGTCCACTCCAGGAGGAACCCACGAACACTGATAACACTGACAGGGGTGCATGTGTGTAGGTGTGTGTTCTTGTGTGTGTGTCCGACAGAGAGAGATAGCAACGGTGTGTGTGTAAGAGGAAGAGATCCGGCACACGTCTGCAATTAACTACCTGAGAGATCGCGAAACTTAGTGTGGCAGCTAGGGCTGCATGAGAAAATGAGGAAAATATAAATTCATATTTATAGCTCGGTATATTTGAACACGTAGTCCCTCTGAGGAAATGCCACTGATTATTCTCGCACTATACAGTTGAGTAAACGTGGCTGACAAAAATATGAATTTGATTAATGTACCATAATAAGTAGCCATACACTTACTGTCCATAATGAATAGACAGTGTGTATGGTATAGATACTACACACATGTTTATATAACACACACACACACGTGTTTAAGCGTGTGTATATAATGTGTACTTGAGCCCATGTGCTTGGGTTAACATGCCAATAATAGCATAGTCTTATCTATCAGGTAACACTTATATCAATATATCATCAGCTCAGCGTCTGGTCAGGACACATGCCAAATCAATTCCATTAGTGACTAAACCAACTTAAGCACTGGGTGTATATATTTGTTTTTGGCCTGTTTTTCCACAGTGTAAACAAGATTTGATAAGCTTTACCACAAAATCTGACTTGGTTTTTGTGCAGTCTGTGAGATATTTGAACCCGACAAGTAAAAAATGAGCGTACGAGTTATATATGTTTAATATAAATACATTACATCAAAAATACAGTCTTAAAAAGGTTAAATCTAGGTTTGTCCTTCTAGGGAAACTCTTAATGGTTCGATTTAGTACCCTACAACAGAAAGTTTTCTTATCAGAGAGGGTTCCAAGTAGACGCCCTTTAGGAAGCTAAGAACGCTTAACTATCCAAAGAACCCTTAAAGATCCCTGTTTTTTTTTCTTCTAAAAATGTAACTATAAAATACAAGAGAACAGCTGAATTTTCTAATTGTAACTTAATTTTTGAAAAAAGTTTGGTGGCTTACACAAAATATGTGAATTTTTATTTTCAGTTTTCGTAGCTCATGCCTTCTTCACATCAAACTTTGGTACGATTTCTTCGGATAACTTCTTGAATAGAAAATACTATATGATGAAAACACGACTGTTGAACAGGGCTCACAGTGGGTTGACAAATTTTTTATCAGAATGATTTAGTTAATAATTGTGGCAAATAGCCTTGCTCTTCCAGGCGCACAGAGGCTTGTGTGTCTTGTGATTCATCCGTGTCATAAGCAAATATGAATACACAATGTGATGTCATTCACAGGGAACTGATACTTTAATATAGGGCGGCATGTACAGTAGTTTATGTTATTACCTGGACTCTAATATTCTGTAATTGGTCAAGTTGATTTTCCATGTCAAAACCTTTGACCAACATATAACAACAACCTTAAAAAGTAACAGTATTAAGCGCCCACTCTTACCCTCCAAAATATCAAAAACCGCCAGAAATTACCATTAAAATTTCATAAAGTAACAATTTCTCCTTTACTGTGTTTAACTAACTATTCCTTTGCCCACTGCAGGAGGGAAGACGAGGACAAAGGACAAGTACAGAGTGGTGTATAGTGACCACCAGCGCCTGGAGCTGGAGAAGGAGTTCCACTTCAGCCGCTACATCACCATCAGGAGGAAGGCTGAGCTCGCCATGACTCTCAATCTCTCCGAACGCCAGGTGGGCGAGCCTTAACAGGAACTGAAGATTTTTAACAATAAATTAACTCAAGCTGTACTCGTAACATTGTCCTGTATGGTGTTTGAACAGGCAAAGACGTTCACTGTGGTACTGAATGCCTTTACCCAAAGCATAGCTTAAAGTTTGAAATGAAATTTACAGTTTCACACCTAATGTAGTCGATCAGCCAATACATGTTTGGGGTCTGGAGTTTCAAGGTTAATGTAGCTAACAAGTTTAGTTCAGATTTCTATATTATTTTCCGTTTACATTTCGTCATTTTCCATTTCATTTTCCGTTTAGTTTTAGTGTGATTTTATTCGTTTCCATTATTTTTATTCTACTATTTTAACAGTGTTTTTATTTATTTTTTATTTTTTGTTTCAGTATTGAACTAGAAATTGGGAAATAAAATAATAATAAAGTTCAGAGCCAATATTTCTCATTTTTGTCTAGTTTTAGTTTTTTTTTATTTCATAAATATTTTTTTTAGGTTAGATTTTAGAGTTTTTTTGTTTTGTTTTAGTTTTAACTATAATAATCCTGCTACAAACTGCCTACATCACCCCCACACTTGCCTCAAAGGCATTGTTCGGCTAAGGGAAAAAATCATATAGATACATTTTTTTGCCAAACTTTCGCTCTGTTTATTTAGTGTCTGTTTATTAATTCCATTGGTACACCAAATTCTGAGGAATGAATTTTCAAACATGGATCAGTCCTGGAGGAAATTGTACGATCAGTGGTGAATCTACATTAAACAGTAACTTTTAGCTCAAGACGAAGCTTAACCTCTTTTGAATAACCAGGATGTAAAGGCCGTAGATTTCTTATCATACCATGCTATGGCTATTAACAGGAATGTCATTGTGTTGAACAGGTAAAGATCTGGTTTCAGAACAGACGTGCTAAAGAGAGGAAAATCAACAGGAAGAAGATGCAGCAGTCGCAGCAGGCCTCCACCACTACAGCAACTCCACCCGCCGGCGATGTCCATGCGAACGCTGCTATAGTCGCCAGCACCAGCGTCAGATTGTTGACGGACACGTTATCTACGGCTATCAAAGAAGAATACTAAAAACTGCTGATAGCAGAGGTGGAACATGCAAAGTGGACGTTAAATGAAAGAAACCAAACGTTTACACAACACACTCAGTGATATACTAAACACACAAGAAAATTCACCGCTACACAAGAAATAGCAAATGAAGCACAGTATTTTAATTATTTGCCAGTTATGTCAGAAATCGACATCATGATTAAGCAGAAGCATATGAGTCCAGAATATGCAGCTCTTACTGTTTTAAAGCTCTCGACAATTACTGATTATGTACCTTTTTAGACAATTGTATCTATATTTGAAATGTTGTTTGAACTGTATGCGTGAAGCGTTTTGTACTATGTGCTAAAGCCATTAACTATTCAGAACAAGTAAAAAGACTATAAATATGATACATGAATCTTTGTATGCAGATTAAAAAAGGGAAAATTATAAAACATCCAAACTTCAGCATAAGAATGTCATTGCAATATTCTTTAACTTTTGGAAAATTTGAATGCAAGGCCTGAGTGGACCTGTCTTGTGTTTAATGCCTGTAAGTGGTTTCATTTGGTGATGCCACGATGCCGGGGGTAAACAATTCCATGGTTTTCATGTGAAAAGCTTGGCTGTTGAACACCTGTCGTGTGGATCATGAGGTTACGGAAGCACGTCCCTTCAGCAAAAGGAGTTACTTTGACCTGTCGATCGTTAAGCGCTGGGTGTGGCGCGGCCAAAGTTGCTCCCATCGTTTCATAGTCAGGTGATTCAGCTCAATTAAAGATACAAGATACGTGATAGTTTTCAGCATTTGGCTCTTCGCCATGTCATCAAAATCAACCTTTGCTTTGGAAATACACAACTGATTTTTTTTTCTTTTTTTTTTTCTCAATGACACAATGACACTCAGCGTAAGGTCACACTCGACGTTATGTGGTCTTTTAAAGATTCTTGTGTATATTGGAGTATAAAGATTCCAAAGAGACATCACATTTCTGCTCTTTGGCATTTTACTGTATTTTCATTTCCATTTCGAAATCCACGTAAACATCACTGCTGTGAAGGTTAACCTGAAACTGAACTGTATATTTTTCAGAAAAAAAAGACAAACAGGTGCAGGTCCATGAACTATATTGTATAGGATAGAAGTTTGGAAGCAACACTAACTTTGTAAAACATAATAAAGTAATCTTTTTATTTATTTATATATATTCAAGAGATAATCCACAGTAAAATGGTAATTCATATAGAATAAAAGACTTTGATGAAATGTCTGCAGCAATAGTGAGCAACTAAACAATTTTAAGTTTGCTTCTGCATTTTCTATTTAAAATTTTCCATCATAAACACCTGATTCTCACATTCAACTGTTTTTGAAAAAACTGGTCAGTCTAAGGGACTGTCATCAACAAGGAGTGTGAAGGCTTTTCCTATATTATATGCTAAAATAGGTGTACATCACTGCAAACCAATGGAAAAAGTTGGAAAAACGTATTTGGTTGAACTCGGTGTCAATAAACATGTTGTGTTGTTGGAAGTTGGCAAATTGACTTAATTGTAAATTATTTTTGAAACTTAAAAACAACAACATTTGCACCCATACTTTTGGTTCTGTGTGTGTAGATCAACCTGCCACCTTTGCGAAAATGTTTAGATGTGATCTCATGCTTGGTTTTGTCTGATTTTCTCTTTGTTATATGAGACATTGCGCTAAATAAGTAAGATATACCTGTAAATATACTGATACAAGTAATCATCACTCACCAAAACTGAGCCATGCTTGACCCTTTAAGTTGTCCTAATAAACCAAACATTGATGGACACACTGTAATTCATCAAATCTACAAATACGATTGTTAAACCCAAGTCTTTTGTAACGTGATGCCATATAAATAAATAAATACTTTAATAAATTATTGATACGAACAAAGTTGGAAGTGCCATTTGCACTTTATATTGCTTTGAAATATGAGCAAAGACCAACTTCTAAAACCAACAACGTCTCACACTTCATATTCATAACAGTTCGCATGACTCTAGTCCTATGAAAAAGATAAGAATGGTCAGGGTTGGGGTTAGCGTTCGTATGAAATCGAACAAAATCCAACCACGTCGGCCTCGTTTTGTTCGAATTTGTCTAAATCTGACATGAGATCGGGTTGTCCAAAACTGGTACTCAAATAATGTTCATGAAAAATGTTTTGTCATAATTAAATGTCAACTCCTCATGACTCATTGTGCATTATGTTCAACGTAATGACGGAGCAAAATAATAAATAAACAGCACTGAGGCCGACCTACATATAGAAGGTCAGAGCTGATACTGTGTGCTATACAAGTTATACAATACAGTGTCAAAGGTATAAACAATATAAAAGGCTACACATTGCACTTGAGGTGCACCTGATTCATCTGCATCAATGCTCTAACGCACACACGCATGTGTACACCTTCATACTGTTCGCCACATCTGCTTTCTTTTTCCTTACCGATATGAAATGGCTGTTTACAGGAACAATGGGAAAACAGAAAAGCTTGGTTTGAGGCTTGATAATGCATCAAACATTAACCACGCGGAAGCAGTAAAGAGCTGCTCTGGATGAGGTGATAATGGGTCATAAAGATAATGCACCTCTGCATTCTGATACTTTTGACCTTAGACCCTATTTTCTAGTCCTGTCGGTCACGTTAAAGAATTAAAGCTAAAATAAAAAGAGGATTAAAAAAAAAAAAAAAAACCTTAATTTCCCTCAAAACACCTTGCGATAGTTGATGATCATATTCAAAAAGTTGAATGATAGAAGGTATGCGTTTTTTTTTTTAAGTCGGACATTACAGGAGGAGATAACACTTTTGGATACAGTAGTTTTGATTGTACTTCAATGCAGAGTAATAGATCCCAATAGCTCCATATGCTTCGTGTTGAATCTCACTGTTCTCCACCGTGACCTTGATTTACCTTCCAAAATCAGGCCTGGCCTTTGTGATTATCTGCTACGTGGTCTGTTATCAGTAATAAAAACTCTGATGCATATTCCTCCTGCGTTGTCCGGTATTTTGCTTGCTGTTGTTTTCACCCAGAAATAGGAATCTTCATCATCGAGCTGTAAACTGTGTGTTAGGTTGCAGGAAGAAACTGTTCTGGCATCCACACAGTCTAAAACACGGAGAACCCTGTTTCTGGAGGTTTACCGTCGTACAGTATCCCAGATCTCCAGTAACAGGGTTGGTGATCACTGGTCTAATATAATGTGCAGTTCTTTGAATAGAAAAAAAAAAAAAAGAAGCTCTACACAAATGAAGTGTAATTAGATTTCTTCTTAGAATATCACCAAATTAATCAACGGTTTATATGCGGTATTGTGCATTTTCTTTTGTATAAATTTTGTCTTAGATGTTTATTTGATGTCTTCTGCATTAGTGTCAATACAAAAGAGCAAATCTTAGATTTCCAAATATTCATTTTCCCCCAAAAATTAAATGTTACAGGCAAATTTTTTAAAGCCATTAAAGAAAGTAAGATATTAAGTAATACGGCACTTTTTAGATAAAAATATAAATGAGACTGTCTGGGATTTTACCTGCAGAGACAGAAGCAAGTGAAGACCAGCCTTTGGCTTTAAAACTGCATCAGTTCTCTTAGGCAATACTGCTGTGCAGTTTTATAAGGAAATCGGCTGGTAGATTGTTCCATGAATCTGGGAGAACTTGCCACGGTTCTTCTGCAGACTTTGGTTCTCACTTGCTTCTGTCTCTGCAGGTAAAATCCCAGACAGCCTTGATTATGTTTTTATCTAAAAATTGCTCCATTACTGAATATCTTACTTTCTTTAATGACTTCCAAAAAATTCTCTGTAACATTTAATTTAATGAATGTTTGGAAATCAAATATTTGCTCTTTTCTAATGATACACCAATGCAGAAGACATAAATTTAACATATAAGAAAAAATGTATATTAAAAATCTACTGTGCTATAGTTTTGTTTTTTTTGTAGTGTTTGGAATGCAGATTTTTGCCTCACTCTTGTCTTGTTCTCTTATGAATATGTAATGTGCTCTCTAGACCAGATCTTTACCTAAACATGTCATGCAGCAATGCTCTGAAAGCCTTTGCCTGTTTTATTTTATAATCCTATTCATCAGGATGGCATTCTTATGAAAGTAACTGTATGCAAAGCTGTTGCTAGATTGAGTAGATGTTCTCAGTCAGCTGGAAAACAATTTGGCATCATGTGACTAGCTGTTTAATGCCTAAATTTGTTTAACAACTCAAATTTAGGGATGCAAACCGAGAGGGATTTTTTATCTCAAATAGCCATGTGATGGAATTTTAAAAGATGGGCCTTCAAAAGACTGTGGTGCATTAACAATTAATTAACAACTAGATTTTCTCGCTGCTACGTACAATTGACTATTATTTAATGTTGCTATTATGGCTCGTACTTGAACTAAGTTTATAGGTCAACTCAAATTCGCAGATTGCCGTCACCAAAATGACCCTACAAACAGATTCTCGCTTTAAAAGTCCACTGTGTAAACACCGGAACTTCTGAATGCACCAAAACGACAATCAACACTATACTGAAACCAAACACGATGGGGTTTTATTTCCTCCTAGTGTTTCTATCTTGGCATTTAACTATTACAGGGTTCTTGCACGTTTTCCTCATGACAAATTCCAGATCTACCTTTTCATGACTTTTTTCAAATTTATGTTTTAAGCTCAAATCTATGTTTTCTTGGTCATTTTAAAAAGGTCCTTAATTGTAACATGAAAAGGGGAAAACAAACATGCAATATGAATTAAGGAGGCTAAATAAGGGGAAGTTTAAAGACAAGGGATTTAGAACCATAGCATCTTGAGTCTATATTACTTTAACAACAGAATATTCATAGTTCTTCCTAAATTTCCATACATTTTCAGGTCTGGAAATGAGTGCCTTTAAATTCCATACCTTTCCAGTCTCCAGACCTACGCAAGAACCCTCTAAAACATTCACATCAAAGCAAAAAATATAGATTTTTCATACGATCACCTAAAACTGGACAAAAATAAGCAGCCTGCTTTTTAGAAGCTAATAATTAAGACTTTATGTACATCCTCCATTACACAAAATGTTTTTATTTATTTTTATAAAAATGATTGAACACCAGTAGAAAAACCTCTGTTCATACAGAACTAATAGACTATGAGCTGCCGTAGCAGCATCACGGACCAATTTGGCTGCTCAAAGCATAAGCGTCACAGAACTGCAGTCCATCCGGAGTCCTGCTCTCACAGTAGTTTTCCCACAACGTTACATATTATTCCTAATAAAGGTTAGAGTTCAAGCCTTTGAAGAACAGTCTTGAATCCTGAGCAGCCATGAGAACCACACGCAAGAACATGAGGCCTGCATAGTCACTTGAGGAACCTGAAAAACAGTGCCTGGTTCGTGCACTAGAGGGAGCCCTGTGCCACTCTCTTAAACAGCGCCTGTCTCTGCTGCGCAGTCATGTTCTCACAGCTCTCCAGAAGATTAGCCACGATCAGTGTCTGCTGAACAGTCTTGGCCTTCACCCAGACCCTGCCATTCAAACCCACCACCATCTCAAAGGGGAAGATCTTCTCAAGGTCCTTCATGATCTCACTCTGAGGGGTGAGGAGCCTGAGGGAAGAGAAGGGCAAAAAGTCAGAAGTGTACATCTGTCTATCTGTTTTTTTTTTTACTTTTAATGAAAATAACTGAAATTTGAACAAATCGCTTAATGTTGCAGCAAAGATGGATGCAAACAGATTTTTCAGATAAAATGGTGACGTGGCAAGTAAGTGTGCCAGACTCTTCATGACTGCCTGTGTTTAAGAGAATACGGGCTGCTGCCGTAGCATCACAGATCACGAGCTGGTGAACCCTCATGATGATATCGTGCTGCTCCCTCTTCAGATTATTTGCACATCAGAAGCTCAAGAAAACACAGAATGACTTGATTTTTCCTTAGCCAGCGTATTCGAAATTCTTTGAACATTTTGCTAAACATTTGCATGAAAACATACCGACAAAGAGAGCGAGAGAGAGCAGGTGAAAAAGTAAGAACTGTTTCACTGCAGCTGCATTGCTACTGTTTATCCCTCTCTGAGCGCAGAACTGAACGGAAACTGTTCAGATTTACTGCTCATTGAACCACCTGCTGCGATTAAATCCCTCCTCATTTGTCTGTATAAATGAGGATATATACCATGATGACTGGCTCATCAACCATTTTCCATTTTGAAGGACTAATCACATTGGAATGGTGTTCTGAAGTGCAGCCAGCATTGGAGAGATCATTACCAGGAAATCAATGGCTTGGGTGGCACTCCGTCTCAATTGCTGCGAAATGAATACATGTAATGTAAAATCTGTGCTGTTACAGGTACTGATAACTTTGGGCTACTTGCCAACAGTCATTTTTCAGTGAGACCTGGCTGACCAGCATATTTTCAGCCTTATGAAAAGATGTCACCGGGATGCATCAGGTTTCCTTACACTCAGAGTCAACAGGCCAACATCAAAAAGCACTTTGCAGCGATCGGTGGCTTCCCCAAACATAACGATCTGCATCCACGTTGCAAAAAGGCCATGATGAATAACATTCTTGTCGATATGTCAGTGATCATAGGGAGCTCATGCAAACGTTTAAATCAGAGGACATCCAAAAGAAGCTTTACAGAGCATGATAAAAGTACAAGTATTTTAGGAGGACACAAATCTGTCTTCTTGTGCACTACCAAATACGAACCTCCCAGCTTCAGCCATTCCTCACTTTGTCTTTAAGGATGTCTTGTGTGCATCAAGAACACACTGCATGTATTGGGCCTTAGATTTTCAACTCTGAATGCAAAGCATCAGCTTGGTTTTATTTACTTTACTTACACTGCTTTTCAATTCAGTGCATAACATTATAAATATTCAGTCCAGCACGTAGCTTTATCAATATTCAATGTGGTGCTACGAGAGGCTGCAGGCCCTCTGCATACCTGCGCACTAATCCCAGAGAAACCTTGAAGAGAAGCCCGTCTGCTCCAAACACTCCCATCCCGTTCGCCCGGCCGCAGCTGTCTATACACACCAGCTCCGGCTCCATGTCCTTGTTCGCGATAATGAACTGCGCGTACACCACATCTCCCACCTAGAGAGCGTTCAAATAAAATATAAAAAACACGCATCGTTTCAGTGCAGTGAGCTCTAAATAAGTTCTATTCATGCTCTGAAAACGCAATGACAAGTCTCATGCCATGACAGTTTGCAGAACTCCAATGCTATGCATCCACCCTTGCTGTAAACGAACATGTCCTCACTGTGATGTATGCTAGTGTACCTGCACATTGGGTCTGTTCCTCTTAGTCGCTCCCTCAAAGGCCAAGTAGGATAAGGAGGCCTGCTCACTGCCTCCCACGTCCACTTTAAAGATGTCTCCGGTCTTTGCCGTCACTATGCCAATCACACTCTCGCCTTTAGCTGGAACGTACTGAAGAAAGAAATGGTTCAAAAATAAACCAGAATATCCACACCGGAGCTAGTCAGCTACACAGATAAGTACTACCACAAGTGCTGGGATATACAGAAGTCTGAACGCAGAGCCTGAATCCCAAATGGCTCCATACATAGAAAACACTGCACAGGGCGTAGAAGCCATTATTTTATACATTATACTACTTGTAGTACACTTGTAGAGAGAATAGAAAGCCATTTGGGATTCAGCCTGAAAGAAACTTCATTATTCTAAAGGAGTAGTTTGGAGAGAAAAAATAAATAAATCAAATGTACACAATTTTCTACTTACCCCAAATGTAGTTGATCAGCTAAGACATGCTTGGTGTCAGACATTTGCTTCTTGGGTTTTGCACTGTAGCTATGAGGCTAACATAGCTAACAAGTAATGGAAGCCTGTCTCACCCAAAATCATTTCTGTAAATATCTGCCTCAAACCACATTCCAGTTGCTGATGTGGTTTA
Organism: Olivaichthys viedmensis; assembly: GCA_028565825.1. Taxonomy (NCBI): domain Eukaryota; kingdom Metazoa; phylum Chordata; class Actinopteri; order Siluriformes; family Diplomystidae; genus Olivaichthys; species Olivaichthys viedmensis. Next base: position 3,507,193 of record JAOUQW010000010.1, on the reverse strand, counting down.
GGCCACAGTATGACTTACTGTCATCTATAAAACATGAACAAAACTTCACCCTGTAGCTGAACTCTAACACTATGGGGCGGAGGTGTACCGAAAAGCTGGATGTTTTGTGGATGATAATATAGTTCCACTTTTAGAGTTAAATATAGACCTTTTTAGGGTTGGGCGATATTGCAAAAAATATCCTATTGCGATACTTAAAGACACTTTCATGATACACATGTATATGTATCACAATATTTAGTTTTGAAAAACAGTACGAAAAACTTTTAAAAAGAAGTTTAAGTATGTAACGAGGACAAGGAAGAAAAAAAATGAAACCACCGTTACAAAAACAGATCTTAACGTCCAATCAGTTACTTGTTACAGTAACATGGGCGTTATGAAAGCCCTGACACCTGACCCACAACACTCAGAAAAGGGCGTCATGAAGTTAATATATTGTAATATCGATATCATATTGTCCGATCGCCCGGCTCTAGACCATCCCTGCTTTGTTGCAAAACCCTTGCTTTAAAAAGCTCATTTAAGTAGCTTAACAATGTCATTTAGGGGCGGTGGTTAGGGCTCTGGACTACTGATCAGAAGGTCGTGGGTTCAAGCTGCCACTGTTGGGCCCTTGAGCAAGGCCCTTAACCCTCCCTGC
>JAOUQW010000010.1:3454051-3481764 GCA_028565825.1 Olivaichthys viedmensis | reverse complement strand
ACTCCTGTGAACTACAATAAGTGCAATCACATTTCAAAACCGTCAAGGCCTTCAACATTGGCCAGAAATGATAACTGGAGCACCCTGGTAGGAGGACGCCGGAGACACGAGTGCCTTAGAACGAGCCGCTGGCTCACTTTTTACCTTTTCTCCGCCGGATCCCATAATCATAAAAAGAAAAGACTCCACGTAAATTATCAGCTGAGCTGGTCACTCTCTCTCTCTCTCTCTCACACACACACACACACTGTTGCTCTGCTCGTGCTGCATGTTGCAGCTTTTCTCTCTCTCTCTCTCGGGTGTAGTCACTCAAATATGCTGCTTCACTCTGAAATACGTCGCGTTCGAATTTCCGTTTCACGTTGTCTTTAACATTTTTAACTTTTCCCCCCCCAGGGCCAACTGACTTTGCTGCGTAACCTTTTTTCCACGGCACTCTACGATGATCATCTCCGTCAGGTCAGTACACGGACGACTGTTATTCAGATCATAGATATCCAACCCGCAAATCAACGTCCAGAAGCTCCATTTCAGTGGCTGATTAAACTTATTTGCGTGAAGAACTCCGACTTGCTTTGACAGCAGATTAGACCTTGAACAAATAAATGAAAAAATAAATTATTTATATGTTTAAAAAGTGTTTAAAAGAAGCATTTATTCATTGCTATGAGTGAGTGGATGTCTAATCCTTGATCTTGGGTAAGATATAATCGTCTTAAATTGTTCGGTAAAATAATTAACCTTATGAGCAACATAATTCTTTTGATAGAGCAAATGTGAAGGATTTTTACAATGGATGAAGTTTAAACATTTCTTCATCACTTTAATGTAAAAGCCTATAGCATTAATATTACAGGCATAACGGTGTATGCACGAAGTATGATAATTTAAGGATAATACTGTGAATAAAGTTGGTGCTCTGCTTTGCAGTGGTTCACTCCAGAGGGGTTTCGCTCTCTTTTCGCACTTGTCGGGACCAACGGGCAGGGCATCGGCACCAGGTTACAACCATATTATTATATAATCCTACTGTCCTGTAATTCTCTTTCAAGGCGCAAAGGAAATTCCTTTCAGGTTATTTCTCTAACACGCTGTTCTTTAATCCCAACTAAGAGTGTGATGACACAGTGATGAGGAAATCTGAAATACAGGCGAGTGACAAATTAAAGGAAAAAGCAACATGGTGTGTTAGTAAGGTTTTGGGCCACCATGAGCCTCCAGAAAAGCTTCAATGCGCCTTGGTATAGATTCTACACGTCTCTGGAACTGTACTGTACTCGAGGAACTGAGGGAGCGCCGTTCTTCCAAAAGATATTCCCTCAATTGGTGTTTTGATGATGATGGTGGTGGAGAGCCGCTGTCTAACACGTCGCTTCAAAATCTCCCATAGGCGTTCAATTGGGTTGAGAATCTGGAGACTGTGAAGGCCATAGTTTATGATTTACATCATTTTCACACTCCTCAAACTATTCAGTGACCCCTCGTGCCCTTTGGATGTACTCATTTATTCAGGTTTTTCCTTTAATTCGTCAACCATCTCTAGTTACACCATTAAAGTTATACTGTGCTGGTATAAATGATGGATTCCCACGCACAGATTTTTAAATTAAGCGGAAATCTGAGAAAACCAATATTTCTACAGTGTACGGAAGCTCAAGAGCTATTCTAGCAGATTCCCTAACCAAGTCTACCTGAGTGTTTATATGGCATTTAATGACCTCATCTTTGAAAATGTGAAGTTGTATTTAAATAAGTAAGGCTCTCAGAAAAAAAGTCCTAAACTGTACCTTCCCTTGCCTATTTGTGCCATAGCCCCCATTCAGACAGGATTAATATTAAATGGGCATGTGGGGTAATTTGATCTTCTACAGGTACTACTCAGAAGATAATTTATTTCAGCAATCACGAAAGGATGGTTGCTTTGGAAGCGTGTCTAAAAATCGTAGTCGCTATGGGTCAAATTACTGTCTACATACTTTCTTCCCTGGGAGCTTGTTAGGAAAAAAAAAAAAGAATAAAATAAAGTTAATAAAAAGAAGTGTGGGCTGATTAAATTGGCCATTATAATGACAGCTACAGCCAGTATAGCCTCACTTTATATTCACATATGCCTCGATATCATAACTGTAGTTTTCTATAAATGATTATGATCCAGTAATGTGAACATATCACCATGTGTGACGCAAACATCCGGGTTCATAGGAAATGAAGCTGTAAGGAACTCTGTTGACCCGTGTTAATTTATAGCCATCCAGATGCAAGAGTTTTAACACAGAGAGGGTGTGCAAATATTTTATTACAGACGTCATCCTAAAAATAAAAATATATTTTGTTCTTTTTTTTTTTTTTGGCCGACGGGTCATCCATGTCAGCATCAGGACAGGTGTAGGAGACTTTTTCGATGCTTGTTGTCATGGTTACATTCCAACACACTGAGCAGCGTTGCTTTAGAATTGTGATTTGAAATTTTGTCTGAATCTACTTTAGAAGTGTCCCAATATAAGGAATTGAATGCACACTCACCAGCCTATCAGAAATAAGTATGTTCTGTTGCCATGGTATAGTGTGATGTACAGAAAACCGTTATAATGAGTTGTATGACTATCACTGTAAATCTTTTGTGTGTTTCCATCCCCAATCCCACCCTTAACTGCTGATTGTATGTTCAGTTCCCTCAGCCAGTGGGTTCATGCGTGTGATGCACTGGAGCTTCCTCACCAGCAGAGGGAGCAGCTGGATGCCTTTATTGACCAGTTATACAAGGACATTGATAAAGGTCACTGTTCCTCCAGATACAATTAATAACACACGCATACACGCACACCGACGTACCACACTGTGTTGTAGATGTGAAAAGATTCAGGCATTCAGTAATTGTGATTCACATATTGTCTACTACATTTTGAAATGTATATATTGATTGGTGAAATGTGAAATAGGTTTGATGGATGGGAGGTTTTCCATAGCTTGTCATTTTCTTTTTGCTTGACCTACAGAAACGGGTGACTTCCTCAACTGTGAAGGCTCCGGTCTCTATCTTCTGCAGAGTTCATGTGAGAATAAAGAACAACAATCTGTCGTTTTGTCTCTTTACCTTAGACGCACGTTATTATAAGTCTATTACCATCATAAGGTCACCTCCAGTCATCTGCTTTGTTGTCAAGGTAACCACAGCTGCGTGCCCAACGCCGAGGCGTCCTTCCCTGACAACAACTTCCTGCTTCACTTGAGCGCCCTGAGTGACATCAGCCCTGGCAAGGTCAGAGGGAATGTGTGGCTTAAAGGGGGGTGCGGCGCTCGTTTTCAAAATCTTTGCGTCTTGTGTTATTACAGCACAGGATGAGGATTGGTGCCGCTTTAGCAGGTTGTCGGAGAAGGTGAAGAGGCTTACATCTGTTTCTTGTTGTGCCATTTAATAGGAACTGGTTATTCCTATCAGATATCCTAATTGTATGTCTCTAAGTGAAAGTCCAACAATGATATTAGAGTGGATAATTACATGTTTTGGAGTGAAGAACTCGGTGACAATAGTCTGAAAAGTAAACATGACCTTGCACACTATGGTTGGGTTCAGCACTAGGACTGTTCGGCCTGTCCCAATTATTACATTTTAGCTGATGATTAATTGTTGTACAAACCTTTTCTGTTGACTCTATGATAATGGTCATTCATTGACATTTAGACTGCAAAACAATTACAAAATGAAGACATGACACACATAATTTAAATATGTAAAACCTACTGCTGAAAAACAGAGGTTACTGAACAATAAACAATATACTATAGCAAAAACAATGTACTATGGGAAAACAGACTGGATCCTTGTCATTTACAAGTTTTAGTGACCGTGGAAGCTACTCACTAAATATTAGTTACACTAGTGTTACTGTGTTACACAAAAAAAAACAGTTACAAATATTTCATAGTTCAAAGCCTTATACTGAGAGTAATTTATTAAAACAAGATTGCGCAACTATTTCATTATTTCGATAAACTCCTTGAATTAACTTCAATGCGTTCTGCTTGACTGACCACATACATTTATATGGAAACATATAATTGTGAAGCAGTTAATCTTTTGTTAGTTAAATACATCACACAAATAGTGATGCAATAATTGTGAAAAGTACTGTAAGGAAAAAATTGCTTAAAGGAGGCAAATGTTTGCTGTTAATGAGTGGGTATGTCATTCTTGTTCTTGTTTTAGTCTGTAATCTTAAATTCCCAGAAAAAATAATCAACCTTCTGAGGAAATTTTCCATTTCGGATGTGTACACTGATCAGACAGATGTGTTGTGTGACGTTTTCGCTTACATCCTCTTCCTTACCTGATTAAAACCATCCATTCAGTGTGAGTCAGACCTGATCAGAGCTAAATACATCAATCTGGTGGTGTTTACCTACAGCTGAGCCATAACTGAAAGCTGGGGGCTGTGGAAATCTCTTCATGGCTACTCATCACCTGGATTAACTTTGAGTTTGGTTCCAAAGCTAGTTAGTAATTGACTGTAACCCTCCTCTCATTAAAATCTTAAATTTTTGGCTCTCTGTAGGAAATCTGCATCAGCTACTTGGACTGTTGCCAACGAGACAGGAGTCGTCATAGCCGGCACAAGATCCTGAGGTAATGAATGCAAGACTTTTGTTGAAGAATTCGTGTGTGCAATAAAAAGCCTATGTTGTGCCTTCAGAAGGGATCAATTACAGTGCAGCAGCGTCATGCTGGTCCGCACACAGGAACAGGGAAGGGATTAGAGCTGCACCTCTGCTCTTTATTGATCACCTGCTTATTAATTGACTGTTTGTATGATGTGTGTGTGTGGGGGGGGGGAACCAGGCAGGTTTGCTTAGAAATTACATTTTATTTAAGGCACATTTTGCCCCTGCAAGACACCTCGCTTCAACTTCAAAAGCTGCTGCTGACATCTCCAGCTGTGGAGCTCAAGCGGAAGCTGACTGGTTTATTACTGATGCTTCATGTGTTAGCGAGTTTTGTGAGACCTTGAGAAAGTCTGAAGTTGCACTAATAGTGAGAATTGGAAATGCATTCTGGCTCGCGTGATGTTTTTTTTTATTTAACAAAGTGTTGCAACTAAGTTTAAGGAACTTAGCAGGTCCTTAAAAAGTCTTAATTTCTCTGAAATTACATTTGTACTAAGGCTGTGCGATATGACTACATGATATCGTGATAAATTGCATCACAACACTCTTTTCTGAGATATGTATTGTCGGTACTTTTGCTCATGTATAAGTTAGTGCCTATATGGAAAAGAGCAGTTAGTGACCCCCTATACGGAAGAGGGCAGTTCTGCCCCCCTATACGGAAGAGGGTCTCTTTTTGTCACACTTCACACACACTGGATAATACAGGGTCAGTAGCATGAGGCTGTTAAACTGAGGCTAATGTTCGAGACCTGCCGTTGAGCTAACATGCACAGTGACATGTCTATATGGGAAATTGTAAATTAAGCCTAACGTGTCTGGGACAACATCAGATACTCTCACTGGTTAAAACTAAGGATGCACTGATTATATCTCTTTAATTTTTAACATTAGAGCTCAATCACTGATACCGATCTAATACTTCTTTTTACACTAGTAATTGTACAAAATGTTTAAAAGGTGTTCGTGGGAGGATGCACCATTAGCCGTTATTCTGTTTCAGTTAATGGTGAGATTAAGATGGAAATAATGATCCTAACAGATCTGCTTTACATAAAGTATGCAACGGTGGAGTGGATTTAAAAAATTTTAAAAAATCAAATCTGATCCAGCATTTTGGGTCAATATCGATCCGATACTCGGTATCAGAACAGTGCATCTGTAGTTGAAACCTGTGTTTGTCAATGACTCCAAAGCTAAGAGTCCTTACGTATGAGTTATTTTGAAGACTGTTTTTATATTTGGTATATCAAATGGTGTTAAAAGTATCATATTTAACCTGAGGATACTTGTGACATCCTGGTAACACTACAAACATTTTCTCCTTTCTTTTGTATCCCTTTTAGAGAGAACTACCTGTTTGTGTGCTCATGTCAGAAATGCATGGCCCAGATGGACGATGCAGACGTCACCTCAGAGGATGAGGACGAGGGGGAAGGGGAGACGGAGGGGGACGAACTGGAGGACGAAATGACGGATGTGTGATGTAGATCGGGTTTTGGGTTTCACCATTTCCCTCGCATACCTGTCTTTCTGTGGACGTTTACACTTTCATGTCATCATACAGAAAGCAATCAATGTCACCATGTAGAACCTGCATCTCTGTCCATGCAGTAGGAGAGTAAGACCCGGGCTATGCAAAATGTTTTGTTTTACACCTTTAATTACTATCATGTTAGTGGTGCCAAGAATACTGCCATTACCATCCTGTCAGTCAATTCAGTACTGACTGATCCAATCCCCCTGTGTAGGACTTAAAACCGTTGTTAACCCAAGCTTGGTATAAAAAAAAAAAAAAAAATTCAGATTATAAAATGTTTTACGCATTCTATGCACTGACATATTTGACACGTTATGGCGCTCTATCAAAGCATGAAGTCTTGAAGACTGTACACACGACAATTGATCATGCAACATCTTTATCAGTATTTTAGTTTACTTGGCTAATAAAAACAGTGGCTGCTTTTGCTCAGAGCAGGTACGACTTGCTTAAGCAATTAGACGTCACGGTAAACAGTTGCAGCTCTGCCTTGCCTACAATCTGGATAAGTCTGTAGTTCACAGCAGGTATTCACTGATCTACAGTTATGTTTCAGGTATGCAGAGTTCGGTTCACCATATCAACTGCCAAGCAGATGAATTTAGCCTCGGGATTCTGTTTTTGATGTCGAACGAGGACGTGCCACGGTGTTGCAGGAGATAGGAAAATCCTGCCGGTCGCATTTTCCACCACTTGTCATAATCCTTCATACAGTCATCCTGTGTTTATGAAATTTGTATTGGAACCCTCGCACTTTCTCCCTGTCGTGGATGGTGTTCTTGACAATTTCTGTTAAGTTCCAGTTAAGAGCGATCAGCACTTAAAAATGAAATGTTTCTTGAAGATGTTTGGAGTGTCAGTTCTTTTTATCTTGCTGGAACCACAGACCAAATACTGAGTAGATTAGCATACGTTAGTGGAACATCACCCTCCTTGATATTTGTGTGTGTTTTTACATAACACTGTTCTGCCGTCAAGACTCGTATGTAGATAATCTCTCAGAACCAGGTTTTTTCTTTACTTTGATAATGAATTGGTTTCCTTCTACAGATCACGGATCAGCAGGCTAGCTCTGAAACGCTCAGAATGGTAACAGTTAATGTTTGATAGGTGTTCATTGGCTGCATGACACCTGCATAAGCCTCTTCATGACGCAAACCTACGTAAACATTTTATAAAAGTTTACTCTAACAGACGTCACCTGTCATAAAGACAGCTGTGAATTTTGATGTTAGGTTGACATAACGCCTGAGTCAAGTGACATAAGGTTGTGTTATGACACTTTTCGGGCTGATTTACTGTACATTAGAACCTCATGACCACTGACTTTGTAGCTCAGTGAACTTCTGGTATGTGAGTCACGTGATGATGACGTAGCTTGCCAAGTGAGATTAACTGGGAAAGTGTCATAACACAACCTTATGTCAGCAAACTTCTATGTCAGTTGACTTGGCTGTTTCATCAAAGACTTTATAAAGATTATGTTTATATAGGCGTGATGTAGCCTTATGAACATTGCCCTTAAGTAAAGTGTTAATCTATGGATCTTTTTTTAGCTTTAAACCCTTTAAACTTAACCAAATGTTTACAACTTATGATCGAGGATTTTTAAAACGCCATGTAAATATACGTACTGCATCTGCAAAGATAATCTTGGCCCCAACCCTCTGATTGTTGGTTTTGGCGAATGGGGCTGGCTATAATATGAGCTGAACATCCTGTAAGAGGACAAAATGGGGAGCGATATGAAGGAGGGAGGGTGGACACCTGGGGCCGTGCCTGAGAGAAATAACTTCTGAGCTCAGACCAACAAGAGTTGCACTGACAGAACAGTCTGCTGTTAATGCAGCCACACATCCCCTGCCCTGGCTAAGCGAGAGGGGTCGAAGTGCCTGCCCTGGGAGGAAAGTGCCCAAAAGAGACCTCCGATTGAAAATGGGGGGAGGGGGTTGGGTACAACTTGAATGAAAGACCGTTATAACCAGTTAGAGAAAGGAGCTTTTATTCCAACAAACCGAGGCCATGAGGACTCCACATTTACATTTGGAAATGAACTTTGAGTGTAAAATGGGGGGGGTGAAGGCGGGGACAAGCCACATTATGATCATTGAAAACTCACGCCGAGGCAACTGAACTAACCCAATCTGCATCTTTTGATTAAAACGGTCGGATCTTGTTTAAGCATATTTGACATTCAGAGGTGATAACTTGCCTGCATTTACAAAAGAGAGCAATTCTGGTTTATCATACAGTTGTTTACAGTTTGTCATAATGCTAATAACTCTCATTTGAGCGCTCCAGTTGACTTGCACACAGCATGTTTGCATTTGCGATTACTTATTACTACATTAACTCCTGTCATTCAGCCCATGTTCTGTTGAAACGACACCAATAAATACAAGTACAAAACTCCGCTGCTTCGCTCGGCAGTATGCTGTTCTCTGCCGAGGCATGACGCGCTGTTCCTTGAGGGCATGGATGCCTGTATTCTTTATTTTGTATACCCTGCTTGTTCAAAAATAGGTCATAATACTTCCAGAAATCTTGCAGAACTTTTTCTAAAGCTAGCCGACACAAGCTAACTCGACAGGATTTCTGAGAGGATTTTTAAACCCTAAAACGTGTACACAAACAATCAAGTACAGCAAAAAATAACGATTCAATCATCAATTTCAATTTCCAATTTTTTTAAAGATGATGCTTATGCGCAACTTCCAACAACGCACGTCTTTGCTAAGTTTGTCTTGGGCGCTAATGTAATTTGTCAGTCTGTAATGATGCTTAGCCAGCATTTCCATGTCATTGGAAAACCTATCTGTTAAAATATAGTCAAATAGTTATCTCGTCTAGATATAAATAATTCATGTTAAAGTTGTATCAGAAACGGGCAGAGAGATAAAAATGATAGGAACAATTTTAACATCTTTTCTACTACAGTTGCCATCTGTTTTTCTGACCAGTAAGGCTGGGAGTTGATCCCAAAAAGAGTAAATTCTCTGATTCCTGGCATTGGGAATCGGGAGTCTACTACAGATTTTCTGGAATCAAACAGCCCTAACTACTAGGTCAAAAACAGTGATGTGAAGTTTACGAATGAGTCAAATCTTTGAGTTGCCTTTTGGAGTCAGCTCACTGACCTGAAGATTTTTTAGGTGATTGGACAGCCAGGAAATAATGGTCGAAAGTCATCTAAACTCTTGGCAGGAAAGGGTTAATATTATGTAGTGTTCAAGTTGAAATATTTGCAAGCCATGCTTAAATACAGTCACAAAATATTATATACTCCGTTACCATGCACCACTGTTCATTATTGCTAACTAAATTTAGAAACTATTTGTCAGCTTCATTTTTCAATGTAATTTTGTTGCAGCCAATATAAGCTGGTTAACCAAACGGCCTATCAGACAAAGTAACAATGTTCATCAAGAAGCACTTATTCCATGCTGAACTTTTAATAATGCCGTTGTTATGCTCTGAAATGTTGATCCAGTCACTTTTACTGTTTTTCACTGGAATCGTTCTAGTTGTCTCTCAAGTTGGTGGAAAATAAACTAGAACCCCAAGTTTTGTTGGTTCTTCTTTGGGCCAGTTGTTGTTTTGGAAAATCCTGATGGGTCTCTTCAGTTTTGTTATGTAGCACTTCACCCCAAAAAGTAGCATCCAGCTCTGTAGTTATTAAATATATAAATGGGGTGAGGGAGAGCCGTGGTTTTAACCTCCTGACACAGAATGATGTCAGCTTATTTGTATACCACAGTCACCACATTTATATGTATAACAAATGAGTGACCTGGTTCGTTGGGAAAGTTTTCTCAACTTGAGCTGTGCAACATATGGAAGCAGTCAGCATTAAGCCATCCAGATCAGTTGCTCAAAAGCCCGCAAGCTCAAGCCATAAACCTGCATGACGGACTGCTCCTGCCCAGGTGGCCTGATGGAGAGCTCGTTTGCTCCGTTTCCCCAGACCCAGTCGAAATAAACACAGAGTCCGCCATGCTATAATTCCAGTATAAATGTCCCGCAGTTCAGTAACACTGTTTTACGTTCAGATGGAATAGTCTAATTTTCTGGAAAGTTCAACAAACCATTTCCTTTAGTACAGGTGAAATGGTGGGTATTTGTCAAACTGGTCCCCACAAGAAAAGGACCCACAGTGTTGCTACATACAATATATATATAGGTCTCTTTGCACAAAGCATTTCACACTGGTTAATAGGGAATGCCAGTAACTTGCACGACAGAGACAGAGGAAAGCAAACGCCATATATAGCTCTGAACTATCCCTTTTTTATAAGCAGATATTACAAACTAATCCACATGTGAGTTTCTTTGTGTTATTTGTTCCCAGCAGCATTCATACTGTCTGCATGTTTTCAACACCCCACATGGATTTTCAGTTTCTTATTAATTATTCTATCCACTCACTAGTGCCTCGAGACCTTTGGGATATGTTGACATTTTCTAAACTTGGCCAACCCTATCCAATTTTGAGGGCCAGACAATCAAAATAAAGCTGTACTTCGTTCTGCGCCTACATAGATGAATTCAGCCCTGCAGGCCAGGCCAAAGCTGTAGCTCTGAGCCCTGAAGCTTAAATAAAGGCAATGGAGACACACAGGCCATTCAGGCTTCTGTTTTCTTATCTGCTTCTCTAATTCTTTTCTGCACATCCCTTGTTAGACGAAGTTGATGCTTTTCTCTCCAAGCTTGGCATTTTAAACTTGCCGGGACAAAAGAAGGAACAGTGTGCAATTATGTTTTACCAACACTGGGAGTCAGAATGTTTAGATGTCTGGCAAGATATTCTGCCAAGATAGGGGCGTTTTTTCAATTCGCAAGAGCTCCTTTCACATCCGGAGGGCGAGCTGTTTGATAGTTGCACTTTAGACAAAAGGTCATATTCATAAAGAAGTTATTTGAGAAATTTTTGTGAATACTGCACAATGAACATGATACCATAACGTGACAGCGCAGTGATTTCATCCAGGCATTTCAGCCATTTCACAGCTCAGTTCTCAAGCTGAGCTGACATTAATGACCAATTTAGTGGATGTCACCCTCTAATGAATAACTTATTAGTGGCCTTGTTTGTTTAAAATGTTGGACTAAACAATAATCCCCACCACTATTGAATGAAGAGTCCGGCTGATCATGACCATTAGTATTCCTCGTGATCTAGGCAACAGAGGCAAACAATAGTGGCGTCATATGAGCAGACTATAAAAGGCCTATATATGAATTCGGAATGCTTACGCTCATTAAAGGGAAACTATCTTTGGAAATAACAAGCAATAGATTAAAGCCCAATCTCCAGCATGACAATACGATGAAGTGAAGCAGCCTCTTCCTTTTTAAGATTGATACCCTTTTGTTCGCTCCCCATCATCAGCTGATTAATTGCTATTCGCTGATCCGAATTTGCTATGACTAAATACACCGATGCGCTCCTGCGAAGTCACCTTAATTAGCAGCTCGGTTGAAATGCCATGGATGCTGGCAACAATGGTGACTGTGAAAGTGTGCAGGATAAAAGGCTGCATTGATATGACCAAATCAAAAGCGCTTCCTGCTATCGAGATCTCTTTTTGTTTTCAAAAGCTCTGAGGGTTTATTATGCAACAACGCAAATCCTGCTTCCTGCCTTTATTACTGCACTCATGAAGAAAAATGTATGGTCGTCTTCTTGACGTCACAGATCTCCCTTAAAGCATACAGAAGCATACATAAACTGACTTATTAGTGGAGCAACCGAAATGAGTAATGGCTATTCATTTCTGACCTGTTGCTGAACCAATCCTGGAGATCATCAAATGAAGGTGATGGAGAAATTGCTCTATTGATGGGCTGTACACTCTTAGAAATGGTTCCTCAGGGGTTCTTTGGATAGGTCACGGCCCTTAGCTTGCTGAATGGGTACTACTTGGAACCCTACCTGATAGGAAAACACTGATGTAGGGTTCTACATAGAACCTTTAAGGGTTCCCCCAAAAGGGTTATATATGTAACCTATAGCATTTCCTTACCCTCACACCAACACAGGAACATCATTGTGGTCAATTTCACAAAACCTACTTATGTTCAGGGCTGTTTTGTCTTCTATCAGTATGTCCCATTAAACTTACAACTGTTCCAACCTTTTACCTGCTGTGCTACCATTTGGTGGAACCTGTGGTAATTACAACTATACCCTGAGGAGGACAGAAACCCATTTGGGAATTAACTACTTTCAAGATCAATAGTAGTCTCTGTCTCTCTCTAGGGTTAAAGATAACAGATCACTCGTTGGCATATACTCAGTATGGGCCAACAGTCTCGTTTGAAATGGTCTGTTTCTGGAACAGAACCACATTCCTTCCTCTTCCTCCGGACCCTGCGGTCACGAACGCTACCATTAAAACCTCCAGCTTTGAACCTCCAGAACCCTCACTTTCAATTGATTGCACATAAAAAGGCCATGTGGGTGTTTGGTTTCCATACAATCCTTCTGTTTCTGTTGACTCGGGAAAAAAACAAAACACAATGAGTTTGTTTGTCTCCGGTGCTGTTTTTCATATTTCACATTATGGCTCCTTATAAATCATTAAAACAATTAGGTGCTGTTAACAACGAGCCATGTTGCTGGAAGGATGTCCTCATACCACAATCGAAGAGCTAGACGCACATGCACACAATTATGAAACCACACAAAGTTAACTAGATTTTTTTTCGTGAATAGGTTCATAAATGTCTCACACCGCCACACACACACACACACACACACACACACACACACACACAAAGTCTTCCCGGTGCGCAGAAGTTAAATGAGTTCTCGGCTTGCAGCATGTCAAACAGTGCCAGTTACATTATGACACACTATATGTGGCCCTGTAGTGAGTGTCATTAATTTATTTCCCCTTTTTTTTCCACTGGGAAACAATCACATGCAATCATGTTGACAATCACCTGAAGTGACTTTTGAAAAATAAAGCACAGTTGCATGTTACATTCATGATTTCATTAAGTCTAAATCCCGACAGAGTATATTGACAGAATTACGGGTATTTAAATGGAGATTGCCCTCCTCTTGCCGGGATGTTTTAAGTGTTTTCATAGGTGTGCATGTTTAATACAGCTGATGTGGAATCGGTTTTGCACGGCGGAAGTTGATCATAAGCCCACTTTCCTGGTTTTAAAGTAAATGCATGACAGTATCATCTTGAAAACAGACCCAGCCTTGATCATGTTAATGGATTCAGACTGTCTAGCTGTTTCCTTCCACCTGTAGTTAGTAATATACAGCACCTACTCTTTAGTTCAGTAGACTTTATGTCTTGGGAATGCATTTTTAAACAGTATTGCCAAGAATATATAAGTGAAATGTGAGAATCTGTGAAGAAAACCGGTGTGAACTGTACCCAAAGGGTGTTATTTGTTCATTCATTTAGCACATTCAAAACCAGGCTGCCTGTTTGAGTCCCAACAGGATGTTTTTATTCTGTGCTCTGGCTTTTTTTATGTTAGTGGAATCATCATACATAACATGTTAACTGCAAACTGCGTGAGCTCAAAGATTTCTTTAATCAGACCCTAAATATTCCAGCACATCGATGAAACAAGAAGCGTCGTTTTCCGCAAGTTTCTGATGCCCAGCATGACTCCGTTATCTCAGTCTCAGGTGCTTGTCACAGGATTTTATTCTCCTCCACGCTCATCTCGAATTCTCGCTTTGAAGTCTTGTCTTTCCCGAGAAAAGTTTTCCTGTGTGAACTCGAGAACGCTCCCAGCCTTACAACGCATAAACTCTGGCAAGCATATAAATGCCAGAAATTTGACTAAAGCCTCCGCTTCGCAGTCCCAATCGGCCCATCCAACCTCACACTGCGTCGTGCAGGCAGGCTCCTGAGGAAACATTTAGCTTTATTTACTATAAGCTTGTTTAATGCAGTAATGCATAATGCAGCCGAAACGATATATGCCTCTGTTTAATATGGAGAGAGTTCTGGACTTTTTTTGTGACCTTTTTTTTTGTCACTCTGGGCTGTTGGAAATCCAGTGCCAGCCTTTAATCCCACAGTGTTGAAATCCCCTCGTGAAGTAAACCCTCTCTCCCCAGAGAGAGGCTATAAAAATTGCCCTACTATTACTTAGGCTGCAGTTCATCAACAGCTGCACACAGCACTGGATAAGGAAACAGTGTCTGGTGGCTTTGTGCTATAGGACCCTCAGGGCCAAAAGGCTTCTTGCATGGGTCACTTTTCCTGGACCAAATGGTCACCTCTGGGGCAATTTGGGCACTTTAGAAAAAGACTATTTAATGAGCCATGTGTAGTTTTTATGCTTTTCTGACATTCATAGTCAGCAATAATTAAATAATAGTGATATATATTTTTAATTTGCTTCTTGAATTCTATCTACATTAGTGTTCACTGAGTCAGAGTTTATTTTGCTGAAAGACTTACCAGAATCTCTCTTTTGGTGTCACTGGCTAATAATTCTGACTGCAAGAGAGTGATTCAACAGTTCCACTAGACTTTGCCACTAGACTTGTGGAGAGAAAATAGATGCTCCGAGGGCTTTGGATTGTTTGTATAAATGGCTGCTCCTTTGAGTCGTGGGATCCAAGGAGAGCATCCAACAGACCCTCAAAGTTGTGGCTCTGTTGGCAAGAGGCTGGTTTGGACAGCTTGGAACCCCTGCTGAGCCCCGCTGCACACACTCAGGAAACCACTGAATTATGGATGCAGAAACAGGAAATTCCTCTGGCCCTTAGCCACTGTCATTTAGCCCCTGAGCTTTGACCTAATCAATTAACTGAGCCAGAGGCAGGCGGCAAGGTTACTTCAGCACCACGCTGAGCATAGTTTTAATTTATGAGAGGCTTGTGGACCTCACTGGACTGACTTTGAGAGGTGGGTGGCCACTCTTATAAAGAGATTAAGCAGTGTGTTAGGTATTTCCATTTGCACAAATTCCTCAAAATTGGGTTGATTATATTTTCATTTTTGTAATATGCATCAATGTTTCTTCATGTAGGCCATGAACATTAGAGGTAATGCTTGTTTACTTGAGCATTTCACAAATATGGCTGCAACAAAAAAATTCCAATTAATATAATTATCTCGAATCCTAACAGTGCATTAGCAATTAGCAGTTCATCAGAGTTTCTTAAACAGCTACTTAATTGAACTGGAAAACATAATAACATACTGAATTACCTTTGTTCTTGAGGCTGTTTCTCTACTAGTGAAGTTTAATGCTTGTGCTTCAATTCAGCTAAGCTCAAGGAAACAGCTCATCAGCGATTCAAATCTCCAAGCGCAGGGGTCAATGCCCTGAAGAGCACTCGAAGACCAGATGTGAACGGCGTTTACTCGCAGCCCAGAGACCAACTCATTTTACAAGGGAATAAGAAAACTATGACTATACAGCTTTATGGTCTTTGTGTGAATAGACATAGTTTCTATTGATGACCAGTGAGCCTCTGTAGTTTATTGTGGTTTCAAAGCTTCCTCTGAAGCACGGCAGAGGAACAGGTTCAACAAACTGACACATATCACCATTCAGTCGTGGATAAATATGGCATAATGGTTGTCCTTTATGGAGCTGATCCTGGTCTGTATAGACACAATAGATGAAAAGAGGCTCTGTTGTGGGTCTATGGTTAGACATGATCAAAGATGCACCGATTGACATGTCAACATGAAAACAAAATAAATAATAATAGGAAGTAGAATAAATTTGAGTAGCAATAAACAGCATAAGTGTATTGTAATGAATGGGAAATTAGTGTATTGAATGACTATAATGCATGTTTAAAAGTGTGTTCTTTTGGGAGGTAAAACTTTTGTACCAGAGGCAGCCAAAAGCGAAAAAATAATCTCCCAATCAGGACAAACTCTGGATAAATGACACAGTTTCAGTGATGTCTCCTTCACCCTCAATCGCTTAATGAGGGTAATTCTCAGCCCAGCTCTAATGCACATTGTGTAATTATGCCAATTAGGTTTAATTGGATTGTGTACTAATAGTTACTCAAGGCGTCTGGACTTGTGTTATAATCTGAACGTTTCACCACTTACCCAAGCATCCACCTCTTGATTGTTGTAATGAAAGTCGTTAAGGGTCATTGTGTGCCATTCATTAATGTCTGGAGGTGAGAATTGGTTTGAAACCACCAGGGTAAATATGTTAGGATGGCACTGTAAGTAGGTCATGCACAGTGTTGCAGACCTCTATTTAGATATGGTTGTATGCCATCCAAGTCATTTGAAATCCAGTATTAGTATATTGGAGACATTTCACCACTCATGAAGCCCTTTGAATGGGTGACAAAATGTCCAGTCTAAAAAGTATATTCAGCTTGACTTTGGTACTATATCATTTAGGTATGCGTGTTCCAGCTTGACATACATGGATTCCTTCACACCCCTGAGCAGTTACTCCATCTAAGTTGGGCCTTGTGGTTGTTTTGCCAAATTACAATTGTCTATTAAACTTCACTGCACATATAATGTTGCTCCACATGTGTTTCGGTGTAGGGTCTTTCTGTAAGGTGTATGACTTTCTGACTTAATGTGTTTGAAATCCTCTTGAATTTTTCAAGTCACTCCAGACCAGTGAAGTGGTAAAATGCTACTGTTTTCCTCACACATGCATTGCTTGTTTTAATTAAGGTGAATTAATTTAGATTCTGATTTTGCTTTCGTTTTATGCATACAGGCAGTAGACAGGTGCAAATGGCTTCCTCGCTAGTAAGGTATTCTTTATATGTGTCTGTACACATATAAAGATATAATTTTTTGATTAAATTACCAGCACTTTTAAATTTACTTCGAGCTCATTTTCGAAAAGAAGCGGGAAATTGGGGCCTGGTAAGGGGATATGGGGGAGTGGGGCAGCATGGGATTGCCTGCAGTGAATGTGGTATTTTTGACAACTTTGATGATGACTTGCACTCTTGCACAGGGGCGTGGGGGCTGAGGACAGGGGGCTGGGGATCAGGGGAAGGGGGCAGGCTGCAACCAATAGGCAGCATTATTGAATGGAGAAGGATAATGGGCACACAGACACATTGCACCATTTCAGGGCGCCTATACCTACAGAACACGCGGTTCTTGAAATTGGATCTGATATTTCTTAATTATTAAAAAAAAAAAAAAAGTTACTGTGGTGGAGATCACTATCAGCTACTATTAAAATGATCAATGCTATAGTTAATATTTAGTTATTATAGTTATAATTGACTGGTCACTTAAAAAGTGTCTCGAAAACCTACATATAATTGCAATTTTAATAAAACTAGGAAAAGGGCTGGTAATATGATACAAAACATTTCGAATCAACATTTGAACACAGTATAACTGGTTTGGGTTCTGTGGGTGGAAAGACCATGAATTAAAAGCTCTAATAGGTCCAATAAACAAACAGAATTCGAATAGTTGGATTATGTTCATAAAATAATTCTGTGCTTTAATAATAAGGAGGAAACCTCTGCTATAAAACATGTGCCACACTGCCGTGGGCAATTGCCTTTGTTGTCTAGGCCAGGGTCCGCTACTGCTGGATAAATAAAAATATGCGATTTTTTACGCATATGAATAAAGGGATAATGAGGTTGTTTTGTATACTTTTCCCTCTTTTCTATATTTGATGTTCATGCTGGACCTTATTGCTTCCAATTGAATCAACTATCCCCCCATCTGTGTCTATATCAATCTTGATTTAGAGCATCATTCTACTGCTGTGGGAGCCATAGAGCAATTCTCCAAATGTCTAACTGTGTCCTATAGATAATTAGGTGGCTCCACGTCTTAGTCACCTCTTAGTGTGCTCCCAATGTCTACAAACTTGGACACACTACTGCCAAAAAAAATCCAGGCATTTTTCAGCCATTCTGGAGAAACCATAGTTTTAACAACTGCTTATTTAAGTGTTGAGACTGATATCACAAGCACATTGGCTTATAGTGTTCCGTACTTAGCAGGGTGGAAAGTTTTCACCTATGAGTATTCTGCCGGGCCCGTTAAGAGATATTTAATGAACCTTGTCTGACCTGTTCTCGTCCTCCCCACACTTCTTCTTCCCCATATCGATCCACCTGGATGCGCAGTCTTTGTTCCTGTTTTAATTTTTGCTCTGGTAAACCAACACAGGCAGGAAGCTGTTTGTAATGGAGGGCATGTGTAGCACAGCACCCTACTTTAATCTCAACATACCAAATATCATTGTTGCTAGGCATCTATCTTTATAGCCACCTGGGAGTTTTAATAGCCTTCTTGATATTTAATGAAGCTAGCAATGATGGCAGGAAAGGAGGGGAGGGGCATAAAAACGATACACATGGAATGATGAAATGATTGTTGCAATGTAAAGGCCATCTGAAATCCCAGGGAATAATGCATCAGGTGTACTTCATCTCTTTATCTTCAAGGTAACGCAGAGCTGCTTTGGCAGCATTGCACATCACAGGGTTTACGAATGTGATGCTCAAAATTATATAAATGTTCTGGTGAGCTAAACGATAATTTGCACGCTTTTTTGCGAGCTCCTGCGCATGGTTTGTTAATCAGAGGCTTCTGTAAATATGCTGATGAGCAAAACCTCTGTTTGGGCACTTTGTGGCATCCACTTCAGGATGGCAGACTCATTATAAAATGCAAATGCATCTTTCTTCTTAAAGCGCTGCCGCTCTCGTCTTGTTCACTCACTCACTCGCTCACTCACTCACTCGCGAGTCTATTAAAGACAGGGAACTGGAAAACAAAGAGGGGAAAAATGACATTTTGAAATGATGTGGCAAGTGAAATATCAATAGTTTTGATGTGAAAGAATGAGAGCGAGCATTCCTGTGAGGCTACTTTAACCATTGAGAGTGGAAGGGTGGGGATATTTGCAAGCATTTATTGAAAACTCCCATATTAAGTTTTGGCTCCAACTTTCGCCAGAACCACTGAGAAAACATGCTGTCTTCCTTTGCATTGCTGTTGTGCTGTTTGTTCAGCACCCTGTGTTGTCCTGGTCATCAGATTCCCCTCTGACCTTTGACTCTACAAGCTGCTCTCCCTTAATTTGGATAATTGCGACACGCACATGCACACTTAGGCCCAGCCCACCCCCTGCCTTCACACAGCTGTGAACTCAATTCCAGGTCAAATCAGTTGTTCCACATTGACCACTATGATGTCCAAGAATGTATCCTGCAGCTAGTGACCTATAACTTACAATCTGGGTCAGTATATGCAGCAGCCATTGTACAACATGGCCGCTGGGCTCTGGATCGGTTCAGGGTCGCGGCCCCAAAGCACCACGCATGGATACGTTATAACCTTTAAAATGATGGCTGCTGTTGACTCAGGTGCCATCTGATTATTTTCAGCCACCATGGCACTGTGTGATAGATGTTTGAGTCCAACCTTTTCACCTTCTGTAAAGACACAAGGGGCCCCATTAGAGAACAGAGCAAGTGCTGGGTTTATAAATCTGGCATGTAATACCAGTAGAGGAACCTGATCTGTCTGGAAAATGCCCATGTCACGGTTAATCTCTTATTAAATGGGCGAAATCTGAAGTCGCGTCAGAAGAAATCGAGACACTTTGTAAAACCACTATACAGATTCCTGTGTTGAGACATGAGACGGAGCAAATATGTTTTATATCTGCACTTCAGCTAGGCCAAAGAGGGATTTTGTATGTAGTGAAGGACAGACGGAGTCAGCATTCTAAGAGCTGCATCTCCACAGCTGCCCGATGTCCTTGTACAATGCCAATGTTTTATGATCGCTTGCGTAATTGCAGAGCTGCATCAGTGACCTCTGTTTCAGTACATAGCTGTGTGTCTTATGTGTTGGGAAAATTATGTACTTTATAGATGCCTGTGTGCCTGTGTCTAGAGGTGTGTACAGATGTGGAAGTGAGTTTGTGGGAGTGTAGAGGTGTTTATCCATGACTGGTTATCCCTATGTGTGAATTTAGGGTGTAAAGAAAAAACTATATTTATGGACAAACACAGCCAAGGCATTGTAACCGAATCTCCCACATCCATTATGTGTGTGTGCGGGTAATATGCGCTCCATCTGTCTCTGTGGGAGGTGAAAAGGTGATTACATACTCGGAAAACCCAGCGCGAAATCTTCACACATTTTAAGCAGTGTTCCATCCTTAAAGCAGGTGTTAAATATTCTCTTCTGGAGACACTTAAAACTCCCAAATTGTAGAATAAATGCGTAACCTTCTCACTAAAGAGGGCAAAAAGAGAAACAATGGTTCTGTTTTTCTCATCCAGACCCATTCAGAGCTCGCCGACAGTGCTGCACAGTGCGCAGGCAAAAACATGAAATTAATTTTCCCCACGTGACGCGATCGGCAGATAATTTGGGAAGAAGATGCATATGTATGGGGAGAAATGGCGGGTGAGTCATCTAAGGAGTGAATACTGATTGTGTTCTTCTTACACAGTCAGCAGCTCCGTTGCAGAGAGCGTTGATAAGAAAGTTACAGATATTTCCCACTGTGAGTAGAGAGCAGGCGGCATGCTGGGTGCAAATGATCCCTTTCCATGACATCATCATCAGGGGACGCAAAGACACGCTCCAATGGCATTCGGTATTATGAAGCACTGAAACGTGCCTGTCCACACTTACATCTACTGCCTAAAAGCATATGTTCCTTTAATTTTCTCTCCAAGGCTGGTGAAAATATCAGTGTGATGTTAATGCATATGGCGGCCAACTTTTCCACAGGCTTTGTACCGTTGAGTTCTTCTTTTTTATTAAGATTTGCATTCACAGTGAGTCTCATGCCACCTTCTCACAATAATCTGTGGGCTTCGTCACGCTTTGAAAACCAGGCTCCTTGTCGAGTTAATTTACCCAGACGATATTTAGAGAATGAACTCTGAACTTTAAAGCACAGTTGACAACAGAGGGAAATAGATGCAGTCATCAGTAATCCTGACGTATTCACGCCTGCTAGAGCCCAAGGTATCCTGAGGGGGAAAAAAACTGAAAGAGTAATTAATCTATTACACATAGTAAAACTGTGCAGATTCTAAATGTTTCTCATCAGGCTGTGTGATTGTGCATTGTATCTTTCGTCTGGCTTTCGTCGAACCCATAGTAGAGGTGACTCAGGTCAGGGAAGTCGAGTGGAATAGGGTTCAAGACAAAGACAACAAGTAACCCAACAAATCCTCATACAGCCACATCACGTCAGCATTATATACAACCGGGACTCATGCAAGCCTCTATGGATTTGGAAGATGGTTTGTGCCTCCTTGCAACTTTTTAGTGTCAATTTGAATTACAAATTTGAATACATGCTACAAATTTGGACCTTGATGAAAGATCCCAAAGGCATTTTTTAATAATTCATAGAATATCCTTAAAGCTCATTTAGCTTGGTGTTAGCGAGCCTCATCACCTAGCTAGAAATGTCTGCTTGAGTTAAAATCACTGCGTGGGTTTTACATGGCTGGGTGTGGTCTAACAAAAGCACAAAAAATAGGATAAGTATCCATGCTCTAACAGTTATGATCGCCTTAAGAGCTTTTGGGAAACTGGGAGCTCACTTGTAGTAAGACGCGTGCATTTAATGTGTGCAATTTTCTTTAAAAATGTTCCTCGTGAGCACATTAGGTCCCCAAAGCAAAGAGAGTCTGGTATTGAGCCTGGTATTATTGATGACTTCACCAGTTGACCAGTCTTAAAACAAAACTCTAAGGCGCTGTTTTTTCATGCAATCCTTTTCAGCTCAACTGCTCTTAGCACAATGAGGCAGCTCTTCTATACACTATTCACTAAGCCCTGGTGAATACGACATTTTGCAGATGGTTCATTTCGATTTTCAAGTAATTGCTGATATTTTTTTTCAGACCTTCTTACAACCTTCTGCCTCCCCCCTCCTTTCACGTTCGGTGCCAGCTTGAAAAACCACCTCTTATAAACCATCCAATTTGCAAGATGTCTCAGTCTCCATTCTCCTCTCCTCAAAAACAACTTGTCAACCTGCAGCCGAGCACCCGTGTCCTAGTTCAGATTCAAAGCGCGGTACTCTACAGAGAAGACTCTTACTTTCATTCAGATCCTTCCTCTGAGGACTGGCAGCTGTGCTCAGCTCTGTGATCTTCTGCTTCAATGAAACTACAGCGGCAAGCTCAGGGTCGAGTTCAATCCTCCCTATAATCCTCTACTGACCAATAGTCTGTCCATTCATTTCCTCCAAGCCTCTGCTATTGGGGTATATTTTGCAAAATGGTCCAAACAGTGTTGAATATTCATTTTGTAAATGTGAAGACAGAGTGAAGACTGTTGACTTTGCGCCAAATGGTTTGGTTTGTGAAACTCGCAGATGTGATGAGGTGATTATCTGCAGTGAATGAAGCAGATGCTGCATGCCCGTCCTGCATAAATAAATAAATATGGTGGACTTTGAGATAATGTACATACAGTGGGGTCCAAAAGTCTGAGACCACATTGAAAATCTGGGATTTTTTTCATTGCCATTGTACGGCACTCTAAAACGCTTTGCCAAAACTGAATCAGTTGTATCCAAAGCACGATCAGAAGAGCAATACATAAAGCTTTGTTCACTGAGAGAGAGAACAGCAACTTCATCACAGATACAGAATGTGCTGAGTAAAGAACGAGAGACTCCAATCATCAAAAGTACTGTCAAAAGAAGGCCAGCTAGTAGTGGTCTCAAAGGATGAGTAGCGTCTCTAAACCACTTCTCAGGAAGGGAATCAAGGCCAAACACTTGGCATGGGCTAAGACATACCAGCATTTCACAGTGGATCACTGAAAAAAAAGTCCTATATACTGATGAATCCAAGTTTGAGATTTATGGCAGTAACAGAAGGATTTATGTAAGGAGACGAACAGAAGAGAGTGACACCACAGTGTATCAAAATAACAGTGAAACATGGTGGTGGATTTTCAATGTGGTCTCAGACTTTTGGACCCCACTGTAGATCTGAAGTGTGTATTTTAATAACAAATGATCTTAGAGGTTGTCTGAAAAGTGATATGATCAAAATTCCATTAGAATCTATTGAAATTAATACTTGATACTATCACACATATATACACAATCTCTATATTGCCAAGAAACTGTCTAAATGATCGAGCACTCTGTCTATTGTTTTGTACCAAGCTTGATATGCATTGGCAAAACCTGGGCTCGATTTATGTGTAGTGACAACGATGTCAGATTGGTGCAATGTGAGTGGTTAACATATGCTGATGTTTTTGGACACTCTGTTTGGTGCAGTGATGGAAGGCTGGCAAGGGAAGGCTGTTTTCAGTATTTCTCTTTGTGTGCTTAGTGGGTGCTGGTGGAAGATTGCATGATACAACCCCTAAATTAAGCAATGTTTTGCTTAGAAGAGCTCAAACATGGGTCAAAAATATAATACTCGACCAAGGTACATGAAGCAACATGAAATCCATGATTCCAATAAACAGGTGTCACGTCCCTGTCAAAGAACATCTGCAGTTGAGGTAGCCTTGGGTTAGTGCATAAGCAAAAAAAGGCTCATTCATAATAGAAGCATCCTTTTATTAACACAGTACAAGCACCGGAAATTTACACACTCCCCATTTTTCCTCTTAGCCAACATTTATGTAATTGCCAATACAGCCAGCCCAATCTCGCACAAAACATATAGGAATTCTAATAAATTAGAGAGATTTTGTTAGACTCTATACAAAGTCTTAAGAAAGGCTGTGCTAAACCTTCTCCTTGACCTATCCTTCACCATTGTACATAATTTTCATATTGGCTCATGCAAAGTTTTACAAACTTGCAATTGTGAGACCTGTGTTTGTACAGCAATAGCTCTCTCGCCTGTCACCCAACAGCATGATCACTCTAAACTGGGTGAATCAAATAGGAGCCAGACACAACAGGATGTAAATACAAAGTCTTTTTATTGAATCTTTTCCAAAAACACGTCACACAGGACGGCACGGTCGGGCTGCAGGTAGTGTTGGTAGTTCATAGCTCCAGAGTCCAGGGTTCCATCCTGAGCTCCAATTAGTGTGTTTCGCATGGAGTTTGGCATGTTTTCCCTGTGCCCTCCATGTGCCTGTAGGTGGATTGGCGACTCTAAATTGCTACCTAGGTATGAGTGAGCGTGTGATGTTCCCAGGATAAGGTCTGGATCCACCACAACCCTGACCAGGATGAAGTAGATACTGAAGATAAAATGAAATGAAGCAAACAAGAGTAGCACTGGAGAATATATACATTGACTAGGGTAAAAACAGAACAATACACAGGTGAGACAAACAGTTAAAATGACGATCAGAGGTTGTGGCGAAGGCCAGACCAGAACAGGGCCAGATAAAAGCAGGAGTCTTACAGGAAAGTTTTCTGACACTGAGGACCACCAGCCCAAACCTCCTGTGGTGCCAGTGGCCTGTTAGCACATTCTTTCAAACAACTGGTGACTGCGCTGTTGAGTCCTTCAAAACACTCAGAGGACGACTTTCCAATCTGCTATAGGACAGTGCAGATGTATAGAAATGGAGAAGACAAAGACCGTCATTCCCTCCAGCTGAGTTTTCAGACAGTCACGTTCCCTGGCTGGCTGCACATGGAAATGAAAATGGATGACGTTAACACAGGCCAGTAGTAGTGCAAACCACTGCACTACTAAAAGCAAAAACACATATTTCAAGATGTCACCAATGACAGAAAGATTACACTGCAATGCCAGTTTATTAGGTACACCTATCTAGTACCTAATAAAGTGGCAACTCAGCGTAGATGGAAAAAACAGTAAAAACACAGAGTTGCCAGTTTATTAGGCACTGAATACGTATACCTAATAATAAACTGGCAACTCTGTGTATTTCAAGTTGTCACCAACGAATAGCAACGAATAGTCATCTGTTTTAAAATACTACATGCTTAGATTAAAAAGTATATTACCAGATTTTGTAGTTGTATTCATTATATTTGTTAAGGGAATCTTTGTAAGACAAGACATAGCAAAATGTATATTCATGTAGTTCTGCTCATCTCTGTATAAAATGAACAAGCTGTGGCTAGACAGATGGAGCACAGCTTATGGGTTCCTATGCCAAAAGCACCATGGTATGTACTTTTTACTGAATATAAATGCGCATAATGACAAAGTGATTATTTTGCTGTGACATCACACTGCATGGAGTAGATCGGTGGTGAAATATTGGGTATACAGTGACTAATCACTGCCCCCTACAAACCCTCTCCAACCCCTCAATCACTAGCTATAACTGTGACTGTTTAAGTTCCCCTAGAATTGTAAACTGTTAAAACTGATGATTTTACTTACTTTTCAAGTTAATTAATGCTGAAATGTTAGAAAATTTCTCTTTAACTGCTCGAGCACTGCTCTAGTTTTACAGAGACATTACCTAGCTATGGGTCACGCGAATGATGATACTGTTGATACTAATGTTACACATTTCACTATCTGTATCTACATTCGCAGAAGTTTTTTTAATTCAGAATTGAACGATTTCCTGCGTGGAAGTGTCGTCTAAAAATTCTCTGGTATCCTTGGGAACTGCCGTAAAAAAAACAATCCACTTTATCTTCATCAGTAAGCATCATATAAAATTAACCAGTCAAATTGTGTTCCATGTCCCTAAACGGGCAAACACATTTCTGTATTCTCCCTGGGTTATTTAACATAGAAACGATAAGTGAGTATGCCAGTGTTACACACACACATAAACGCATCCTTAGAAGCCAGTGTACTTAAACAGCCCAGTAAACACAGTGTTGTATGCATATGGCCTTAACTACTCCAATCTGATCTCATGAAAACTTCAGACGAATTCAAATGACTGAGGGTGGTGTGCTTGGATTTAGTTTAAATTTTAAGAAATTTGTCATAAAAAAAAGGAACAAATGCTAACGCCGCCCTTAACTCTAATCCTAACCTTCATATCTTTTCATATGAATTGAATCATACAAATTGTTACAAATTTGTAAGTGGGAGACCATGTTAACTACATCACTGGAGTGGGTCTACAGTGGAGTCCAGTACCAGAAACTTTTATTTAAGTCTTTAAAAAAACTAACCTTTTACTCAGTTTATATGTGTTACTCAAGAACACTTTATTTATGAATTATATTAAACAATTTTTGGATGATTTGTAGAGAAATCCCTGTCTGAAATTGAAATATATTGAATGCCCTGTTTGCACACAATTTACTTCATTTTTCCAAATTGATGTGCCACCATATATTTCATTAAAATGTAACACATACACGTTTCTAGGACACACTGTTAATCCTCGTCATCACTTAACAACCAACAGCTGATACAGAATCAATATTATTCTCAATAAGGAAAACTGTGTACTTACCGTATATTCAGATCTTCCAACTTTCAGTAAGTATTAGCAATAGCACTGGTAATCTTTTTGACTTTAATGAAGAATGATGTAATCGTGTTTGAGACATGTAATTTGGCAAGAAACGTTATTTTGTCATTTTTTTCATAGCTGCTAAAATAAAAACAGATATTGGTAGTGGACTCGCATTGTTGGACTCCACAGTAAATTAACAACCAACACCAGCAAATATATATCCACATTGACATGTGCCATCCACTTTTGGCTAGAAATCAATTGTAGGCCCACCTTTAAAAAAAACCAATCAATTTAGCTGCCCAAGGCTGAACTAGGAGAGCAATTTTATGTATGCTACCCCACAGCAAGGAGTTTTAACTCAATATAACAGCAAGTTTACTTCATAATGAAACTGGCCTTGTGCTGCAGCTGTCTAACACTGGTGCAGACTATCAAGGGTATTCAACGTGAGCGTTGAGAACAGTCTGCCTCTCCGTTCTCATAAGTACATCAGCAGATCTTTTCATAGGATCTCCTCTTGAAATCAAGAAACGAATTACCACATGATTTGTCAATGCAAATCACATGGGCTGAATCCCCACCACTTCAGCAGGTGTCCATTCCTACATATCCAACAAACTGCATTAAATGTCTTCAGCATTTGTGGTGCTCACTGCTGACGCATCCTTCAGAAACCTTTCATCGTAATTATAATTCGCGAGTGATAAACATGCATTGAATTGCAATGGTATTTGAGACACCTGCCTCGCTGAAAGCCCACCGGCGTCTTTATATACGTGGAAAAAAAGTATGTGGGAGGAAGAGAAAATGTTCGCTAAACCTGTAGATGTTCAGACACACACGCTTAGCCTGGAGTTGGTGTGACTGCTTTCACTCACTGCACCTGTCTTACTTTCTCTCTCTTCACGTTCACTCTCAAACACACGCACCCTCTCTCTGGTTCTCTCTCACATACTCTCCCACTCTCTCTCTCCCCCTCATTCAGTCACCTCTCTCACTCACACACTCACGTTCTCCGTCTCCCTGTCTCGAACAAACACACACACACACACACAAACACACACACACACACACACACACACACACACACACCCTCTCTCTGGTTCTCTCTCACATACTCTCCCACTCTCTCTCTCCCCCTCATTCAGTCACCTCTCTCACTCACA
>JAOUQW010000010.1:3395020-3407404 GCA_028565825.1 Olivaichthys viedmensis | reverse complement strand
TATGGAGATTGCATGGCTATGTGCTTGATTTTACACACCTGTTAGCAATGGGTGTGGCTGAAACACCTGAACTCAATTATTAGGAGGGGTGTCCACATGCTTTTAGTGTATATCAGGATTCAGTATGGATATATATTTATCTGCCTCTGATGCTTTTTTGTACCTCTAAGTATAAGCAGAGGGCAACACAAGACATTATGGTTCCCCTCAGGGTATTCCACAGATGCAGATAAAATATAAAATCATAAATATGTCTCCGTGCACAGTTAGCTCTGCTTGTGTTTGGATATCTTTTAACATTTCATTTAAGTGCAAAATTTAACACAGGCCACCGCTGAGAGGAGATACAGCCGGCCACCTCCAATATGTATTAGCTTTATTTTTATTTATTTTTTAATTTCCTTTCATCGTGTTATCTCTTTAAATGATCCTTCTCGCTTTCATTCAGCTCCACTACGAATGCTATTTGTTGACTCTGCTTCACAGTCCGTGTTTTTCCGCAGCTCTGCAAGCATCAACAAAGCCACTTCCTTCAAATGCAGATAGGCTTTGGTTGCGTTTTTCTGGCGAAAAATCCATCCGCTAACACAGTCTGAAAGAGCATGTAATGAAAGAGCAAGGCAGACGGAGACAATAGTGGATGATTGATTTTGATTATTATTTTCATTTCCCTTGGGTTTTACTGACCGTAACTTCTTTTCCTTTTTCGGCAGAGATGTGACAAACTCTTGCTTCCCCCCCCCACCCCCAAGATTGCAGCGAGACCCTTAAACCCTGAATTTTGTGTCAACACACTTATAATGTCAGAGGCAAAGGTCATGATGAAGTCATGAGTAATTTAATCTCACCTCTGATCACCACACAGCGTTCATTAGTGCTCCCTGCTCCTTTTCTAACCCCTTGCAGACTCCGATCTGGGTCTTTCGACGGCAAACCGGTGCCTGGACGCGGCCAAAGCCTGCAACGTGGATGACCTGTGCCAGAGGCTGCGCACTGAATATGTGTCAGCGTGCATCAAACTTTCTGGCAAATCGGGCCTGTGCAACCGCTCCCGATGCAACAAGGCCCTGCGCCGATTTTTTGACCGCGTGCCTCCTGAATACACGCACGAGCTGCTCTTCTGTCCCTGCAGCGACGTGGCGTGCTCGGAGAGACGGCGCCAGACCATTGTGCCTGGCTGCTCGTACGAGATGCCAGAGAAGCCCAGCTGCCTGATGCAAATGAGGAGCTGCAAGACTGACTACATCTGCAGGTCAGTACATAAGAACCAAGTGTTGTGTAGGTGGGGAGAAGAATAAAGAATCAACATGCTTGAACTTTGCTGAATAGGCATATAGGACCTTGGATTCTCAATAGGCCCCCAGAGAATGTGGAAGACTATTGCATTATATGTGAATATAAAATCTTTCTTTTTTATGCAAGTTTCTACTCTTAATATGCAACTTGGTTAAATAAGCTAATGCTGCTGGGGGGGAATAAATGAATTTCTGGGAAGGGTTAAAAGTTCAGGTTTTGAGTTTGGTAAAGTTGAACAATCATACATTATATATTGCTCAATGATATTCATTATTAAAAACATCGTACCTGGTCAAAATTGTGGTTTATTGAGAGCTTTTAGCAGTCAGACACCCTGAATTTGAAAGGGATGCATGAGGATGCTTCCCCTCAGTTTAAAAAAATTACAAAAATCATCCACTTTATAAAACCGCTTACCCCTTTTTCCATCTCTTTCTGATCGTCATAAAGTGATATCATTTAATACAGTATGTATATTATTGATAACCTTTAGAAATGGCAACACGAACCCTACAACCCGATCGGTTGACTATCTTAGTCAATTTTTTACCCCATTTTCTCCCAATTCCCACCCACTAGCTAATTCTCTCCTATCGCATGACAGACATCAACCGGGGAGGGTGGGACTAACACATGCTTCCTCCGAGACGCATGAAGCCTACCGCCGCATTTTTACGAACTGCTGATCATGCAACGTCACAGGGCAGTCCTGTGCGATTGGAGGAAAGCACCAACTGCTCTCTTCCGTATGCATGAGCTCACAGATGCCCACGATTGGCTGGTGCTGCTTTGATCGACAGGAGAGAAAGTGTAATGCCATCCCTCCCACCCAGAGAGCAGGGCCAATTACACTCTCTTAGATTTCCGGCCACGGATGGCTGTGGCATCGTCAGGACTCGGACTAGTGATCTCCAGACTATAAGGCGAACGCTTTACTGTGACTATCCTTAAAAAGAAAATAAACAGGTTTGATAACCAGCGTTAACCAGTAAAAGATGTCTGGAGTTAATAAGATTGTAAATATGAGCTTATAATCTTGGCGATAGTCTTAAAAAAGTATTTGATTATGCTATACCACATTAATTAGGCTATTACTGTATATCCAGTAGGTAGGCTGGCTGGCTAGCTAGCTAACTAACTGGTTGTTGTAGATTTCCTTTTTCTGTGTAATGAGATTTTTGACGCCTGCCATAATGAGATTCATTTCCTGAGCAATTTATGAAAAACCTTGCTAGATAAGTTAACTAGGCTCTTGTCCTGTGTTAAAAAACAACTATTTAAATATAATTATACCCCCAATTACTCTGTCATTTGAACCCACCATCCCCCCTAATTATGTTTTTTTTTTCTTCTTTTTTAGAAATCGACCACTGAGTAGCAATATTAGACATAGTATACGACTGCACTGTCTAATGATACAATAAAGAGCACAAAGAAAAATTCCCTGTTACCAGAATAATTGATTCTAGAGATAAAAATTGGCTGTATGAGGATGGAGGCTTTTCTTTAGAAGGACAAGAAGAGAATAAATTATGATTGACAGAAAATGGCTGACAAAACAGCAATTATTACTCATAAAGTTCATAAATGTAACTATGGAGAAGTTGCTAGCCTCTTAATGCACCATGTCCGTTGTTTTGAAGTCAACACTTCTTCTGTGTCAGTAGTAATGATTGTGCTGGCAGCACTGCTCTGCGTCGGCCTGCGTGATGCCTGCCACTCTCATTATTACTCCTCCGTGTGTGTGTGTGTGTGTGTCTCAGCCTCTACTAACCAACAGCCTGTGCTCTCTGGTTGTCCTCTAGGTCCCGTTTGGCCCAGTTTCAGTATGACTGCCAGCCAGAGGAGCAGTCCTCCAGCGGCTGCAAGCATGGCAACTACGCTGCCTGCCTCGTAGCCTACACCGGCCTAATAGGTAGGTACAAAAAGACAGAGATATGAGGTGTGACTTGACATGCAAGACAGAGGGAGAGAGAGAGAGAGAGAGATAATAGGGAGAGAAGAAAAAGAAAGAAGACCGAGCTGGAGTGGAGAAAAAAATATATATAATAAAAAGGACAATGTACAGCCAGAAAAATGAAGGTGTGCATGGATTTGAGAAAGACAGAGACAGACAAAAAAATTATTAGAGGATTGGATACGAGTCCGCCCAAATCCAGTCTCTGAAGTGCAGGAATTGTTATTGCTCACTGAAACACCTTTGATAGCGATTGGCTTGAAATGCACACTGTTTTATAACACCTCTGGAAACTGGCCTATTTTTTCATGGCCTCTAAAACACAAACCAAGACAGACTTAATGCATTTTAAAAGTGTTGCCACCAGCACCTCAAAGACCAAACACATCACCCTCACACACTTGGGCAGTTTTACTTGTCTACCTGCAGTTTTAGCAATGAGACACTATTAAACTTTCATGACACATCCCACATGAGTTCACAATCCAGCTTTACGCCATAAGGAAAAAAAGTGTCATGACACGTTATATGAAAATGTGTAAAATTTGTGTGTGTGTTGTGCAATAGCAAACTGCAAGTCTAAGTGCCCAATTCAGATTTTTTGTTAGGCTTTTAACATAATTTTTTTAATGTGGCCTCGATCCGACACTAATCTGAACAGGTCCTGTTCCTGAATTGATCTTTGTGTGTAAAATAATAATGTTTATGGCTAGAAGAGAAGCGCTTAGACAAAAAGAAGAGACATAAAGAAAAAGTGGAACTGAATGTTTAAACAGTAGGAATAATCATGTGAAAAGGGAAGCAATTAGCATCAGTTCATTTCTTATTCATGTGATTTCTGTTAACATTGCTAAGCAGAACATACTTACATTAAATAGAGATGTTGAATAAGATCGTCTATCTGTTCACATAGAGAGTAACAACTGTGCTCGACAGGTGATCACATCATCGGAGAGAAATGACCAATGATACAGACTTTCAGACCTTTTTAAGATAAAAAAAAGAAGATTTTAAGATATGCAAGACTTCAAACAAACAAAAAAAAATTTTGTCCTCAAAAGCAAAAGTTTGGGAAAAGAACAGATAGTTGATCTTACTTAACATCGCTACTTAACCTAATTCTACTATTCTCAAGAATATTGAATTACAACCTAAATACACAAATTGGTACTAATCTATTCTTGTTTCACACAATTATTTTTATATTCTGATTCACTACTTTTCTTTCTTTCTGAGCAATGTGAACCTCGTGAAACTTAACAAATAAAGTTGCTTTTTTGCTGCTAATTTGGCATGCGACTTTGATTAATGTTGAATCGCTTCGTGTAAATGTCAAGGTTGCATAAACATTATGTTTTAAACACGTAAAAAACTCGCAATTTGCAACTAAATGCATAGGAAAAAAGGTCCCATTTAGCTCCCTAAAGGGTTCTTTGTTTTTTCCCTCTGGGGGAACCCTTAAAGGTTCGATGTAGAACAACAGAGAATTTCCCTTTCAGAAAAGGTTACAAGAAGAAACCCCATCGAAAGCTAGAACTCTTAACCATTCAAAGAACCCTTGAGGAACACTTTTTTTCTTAGCGTGTAGTTGCGTGAAAGTTTCACATGTGAAATCTGCCAGAGTGAGAAGTTTGTTTCTATGGTAACAATCAATGACTCCAGCCAACGTACAGAAATCTCGCGAGAATCGACACCTGAGAGCAATGCTCCACCTGAGATTAATTCCAGTTCAGTACTGCATATGGCAGTGGCCCAAATCGCACTTGGCAGATTCAATATAATTTTTGCTGTTCATAGTAATGGAAAAAACAAATCTGTTTCACATACCGTATGACGAAAAAGATCAGATTTGGGCCACTTTTGCCTGCATAGTCACAGACACTGCAAACACAAACAGGTTTTTCAGCAGCAGTATCTGGCGTTTGGGGCTTTGTGGGGGAATTTTCTTTTCTTTTTTTGTGTTCACAGAAATATGACTGTTCGCCCAGTGAATAGGTTCTGTAAAAATGTACCTTGTCTCTGCAGGCAGCCCCATCACCCCGAACTACGTGGACAACACCACGTCCAACGTGGCGCCTTGGTGCACATGCTCAGCAAGCGGCAATCAGAGACAGCAGTGCACAGAGTTTTTGGATTATTTCACCGACAACATCTGTCTTAGTAAGTCTCCCTTGCCCTCTTCTGATTACCATAATCAGTGAAGCATGGGATGTCTACATTACAATTACCAATGATACCACATCTGTCCAGTGAGTTCATATTAATACTAATGTAATCTATGATCTTTCAAACGATTTTTACATTAGTGTTTTCAGTGATGTTATACTGTAGCTGTCCAGTGACTTTATTATCAGCTACATTTATATTATGTCTTACATCATCATGACTCTGTATATTATTGTTAAAGACTGTCCTTTTCATTTTATCAGAAATTATGAAAACATATTGTGCGCATTTTAGTTGCATTAATGTTCTTTTAACCAGCCGTGCTACGCTCTCGTTTCTTAGAAACTCAGTGAAGTGAAAAATCTGCTCATTATAACAGCAACCAAATTGCATTCATAATTATGGCAGAATAACCTTGGTGGAAGTTACTGCTTGCTTTAAAATCTTAAGTGTGGGCATTGTTATGCCGTATTTGTTTAATGAGCTGCGGGTGGAGGGACTGTTTTGCTTCTTTCTGCGTTAGTGCTGGGAGATACAATGGCACTCTTTGTATAACAGGTGCATCGTTGAACACTTGTGCAGAACAGAAACAGGAGATTTTCTCTGAAGTGAATACTTTTGAACACTTCCAATTAAGATTTGGCATTGCAGTAGCATGAGTTGCAGATGAGTGGACAGTAGGCATGAGGTCTGCTTTCACCTTTTCGAAAGCCATTAATCTTACATTAATGCTTAGACTCCATACCACCTGAGCATGTTCCCCCTCTACCAAACAACAAACACAGGGACATGATGTTTCTTAAATAAGATAAAAATCACCTCATCTGTTTTACATGCCTTGCACCTTGGTGCTCCATTCAGACAGGAAGGATTTCTTCCCCTGGCTTTCATTCATTGAAATGTTACTTGCTATTAATATTTAAAACAGAGTGAATGTATACATTTGTCAATGTAGCATGATGAGTACATAAATCCTTGAAGGAATTTTCTCTTTCTATCTTGGATTCTCACTCAGATCTCTCTCTCTCTCTCTCGGTCTGTCTGTCTCTGTGTCGCTCATTCTCTCCATTTTTCTTTCTGTCTCTCCCTTCTCATTTTGCAATAGCTTGTCATGACCAAAGACAAGGCAAATGGCCATGATCCATTGTGGGCAGTGTCTAAGGAATCTTCTCCAAAGCAGACCATTCTCTCACAATTTATTTTCTCTTAGTCCTCTCAGACTCACCAGGTGCTTTCCGTACTAATGCCCACCCCTCTTCACTGTCACTCTCCCGCTTCTCTGTCCTCATAGCAGCCTAGCCTTTCCGCATTATAAACCGTGATTCATTCCTATTATTGACTACATGAGCCTATTCAAACAGAGATTTCTCACGCAAACGAACTCTCCTGCTCCTGTCTGGAATGAGGGACATGTGCGGAGGAGTGTGTGGATCCTGAGAGCCATTTAGCTGAGCCACTCGTGAGGGAGTTAATGAGAGGAAGTGGAGAGGCAGGTGCAGCTCAGGGACCTCTGAGGAATACTGAGTGCTCATCTTGCCTAGTCGAGGCGGCCCATCCGCCTGCTTCTCTCACAGCTCTGAATTCAAATATCCGTCTGATAAAAGAACCAGAAGTCGAACTGAAGTGGGATTCAGGACACAACAGGGCAATTTGCTGTTCCAACTCCAAAACATCATCCCTCAGAGCTTTGACTCTCAACCTGTTGTGTGTTTTTCATGAATAGGAAACGCTCTTCTGATGTTCGGGAATGGGATGGACCCGGCGCCCACTCCCAGCCAGACAGATCGCCGAATCCCTGTGACGGACAGATATGCACAGCACACTACTTCTGGGTTTGTCTCCATGGATACAGAAGAGAACATTGCGAGCCCAACCATATCCACACAGGTGAAGGTTAGGGAATGGGGAAGAGAGAAGACGGCATTTTGCTGCTGCTCTCATCACGGCATGTCCCTATAGATCAGGAGATGTTGTGTATTGTGGCTTCTTGACATTTTACACCGAAAGTTGACTGTATTGACAAAGTACTAACGTACTAAAGTACTAACTTTTGTGAAACTAATGCCAAATAATATTCCAATTGCTATGCATATTACCAGTAGGCAGAGACAAAGTTATCTATCTATATCTATCTATCTATCTACAGTCAACTCCAGAATTATTGGCACCCTATGTGAAAAATGGTTAACACATGCAATGAGTGATATTTTGAGCTTGAACATATGGGGACGTTGTATTGGTTTATCATAACACAATACTTTTTTTCAAACCTAAAAACGTTTTCTTAAGTACCACTTTTGGCCAAGTCCTAACCTCCAGGCAGAGGCAACCAGGTTGTTGTTATGGAGGTACCTATCTATCTATCTATCTATCTATCATATGGGGATACATTTTCTGACTTGTATTTTCTACCCCTATAGATATCTTGGACTTAAGAATGACCTAAAATATTTTAAAAGATTGTTCTCAGTACTTAACCATTAGTCTGGCTTTTTACTCATATGTGAAAGTCTATAACAAGACTGTTCACTTGGAAAAAAACAACAAAACAAATAATTAGCTCATCACATTAACAAAACATGTGTCCTCACTACTTTTTTTTACTCAGACATGCGGACAGCTTATCTGTCAATCAAAAGCCATCATCCTACAGACATTACTAATTGTAGGCCGTAAGATTTTTCTGCTTCATCTAACACTCAATGAAAGTTAATAAGCTTACAAATTATTTAAATAAGTAATACAATAAATGCTAGCAGGAATCAACTTGAGCCTAGGGAATGACATAGGAAACAACAGAATAGAGAACATTATGGGGTATATGTTAATATCCACTTAGTAGCCAATTTTCCTTTTGTTGTTTATTTGTTTCTTAGGACACAGAGAAAGAAAGACTTTGGGGCGACTCCACCGTCCCTTTCAATACACACCGTAACTCTGGCCAAGTGACCTCTCGTGTGTGTGTGCCGGTGCTCACCTGTCTCCTGCTCATCCTTCAGCTCAGCTCAGATCAGTAAAATATCTGACAGTTGTGTGGGACAGACAAAGAGCCTGCGCCAAAGGACCGACTGCAATGCTATTTTTTTAATCAAGATTGTGGAAAAAACTGGCTCCAACAGCCCCACGTTTCATCATGCTATCTGTGTGTTTCTGTGGAAATGCCTGGGTTGGATTTTGTGAATCGATTTATTCATGGACCTGATGTATGGTTAATCTACTTTGAAAGCAACTGGAAATCATTATTGTACATATGTACATATCTTTATGCAGAGTCGATATCAAAGTTTATTGTTTGTGAATAATTTCAGCATTTTCAAGGGACATTCAAAAGTGTGGCGCTTGCCACGTTTCCTAACCAAATGCTCTAAACTAAGCTCCTAATGACATGTGTGGAGGAAAGAATCGAAACCTGTTTTTTTCTTTTCTATAGCTCCTCATGCATCACTTCAAGTGTTCAGAGGCGCCTCTGGAGGAAACGGGGATTTAATATCATTTTGTTCAAGTTGACTGAGGAGGAAGACGAGGGCTCTTTCTGATCAATACTAGTACGGCAAAGCCTTTGGGTGGAGCTAAACAAAAAGCCTGTCGAAGCTTGAACCGATATTCTGGATGAATACCCGTTTTCTAGATCATTCCAAGCTGTTTGTGTGTGTTCAGGAAGATAAGCGCTTTCTCTTTGCCTAACTGAAGAACACATATAAATCAAATGTTTGTGATATCTGTTGCTTTAGTCTTGTCTAAGCACAATGGACCATTCTGAGACAAGTTTCCCAAAAAAAACAGTGGACAATTTTGCAACTCTATTTGCCTTTGAGGTCGCACACTCAAATCCTGTGTAGTTTAATGTTTTCCTTTCTCCAGCACACCTGACAATTATTTGAAGAGTTAAATTAGTTAAACCAGAGAAAATACTAAACTGGAAATATCCAGTAACATAACCAGTGCTGAATCAATTGAGTACACTTACCGTGTTTATTTGGATTCACACCGGTAATTTCATTATCTACAAGTAGTATTTATAATGTTCTTATAGCTGTAATGCATTTGGGAAACTTTGATTTGTATCCCATGTGGATTTTTCTCCCAGCATAATGTCTTTATGCATAAAGAGAGGGAGTCACAGTGTAAATGTGGACATTCATTTTTAAATCTGCGCTGCCTGAGAAAGCTCAAGGTGGCCGTTATCACAGAAGGAGGGAGACTTGATCATATGAACAGACAGGGGTTGTGACCTACAGCTGGTCACACTCCCATGGTACTCTTCATTACAGGTTGTGGAAGTTCATTCACAGTTGCTGCCAATAAAAGATGCTGGTTCATTTAAAGCCTGTTGTTTTCTTTCATGACTGGAAAAAAAGGAAGCAAAAAATAAATAAAATTGTCAGGTGAAACTTCACTGAGCATGTGAATTTGTCAAAAACGACATGTTTAATATCAGTTGTTGAGAGGGAATGTTAGTCCTGGAAATAAAAGAGCTGACGCAGATTCCCTATCTGACGTGTGTGTTGGAAATATCAATTATGGTGGGGGACTAGTTCTTTGGATCTCAGCAGGGGAGATCTTTAAAATGGGAATAATGAAAAGGTCAACCCATGCTAAATCAAAAGCGCATTTGCACATGTTCATTTGAAAATGGGCAAGCACGGCAGCCAATAGATTATACATTATGACATTTAGCTATATAAAAAATATGCTTTCATAAGCATCTGTTTTTGGGGGTGTTTCAGTTGCTGTAGAGCTTATCCTCAGTTTTCTCTTAGTAAAATGGTTAAAAATGTAGCAGATACTCTTACAAAAAGATTTAATCTAGCACCCAAATAGGTTATTCGCTTTGTCCCTCTGGAGAAAACCCTGAAAGGTTCTATGTAGAACTGTAAAACAAAGGATTTACCTTTAAAAAAAGGTTCCAATTAAAACCGTTAACCATTCAAAGAACCCTTGACAAACCCCTTTTTGCTAGGAGTGTAAGGGCACTGTTGTTGTTGCCCTTATGGATGGTCCTTAACCCCAGGTTGCTCCAGGGTGCTGCAACATTGAACCCTTTTCCCACTTAAAAAGAAAAGAAAGTTTACATTTGGTCCTTACATTTAGGATATAGCTTTAAGACATGCTGATTTTTTGATGAGCGATTATTGTCTTTAAAGTCACTTTGATGCTTGTAGCTGGAAGGTGGGATGAATCACTTCACGAGACAGGGAATCAAATACATAAACACAAACACCGCCTGGTGCACGTGGCAGCCGTCGCCATGGTGACCGCCACGCTGGGTTACACGCACGTGACAGTACAAACCCCCCCCAACACGTGGCTACTACCACGCACACAGGCACACAAAAAGAGGGGGGCCCGGGCCCGTAGGGCCAACGTCCATGTCATTGGTGGCACGGAGGCCGGCCTCGCACAGCCAGGGAGCGGAGCGATGACGTGCTCCACCGGGGCAGGACGCAACGCATCGTCATCCCCAAGCCCAGGGGTGGAGCGATGACGTCCTCGGTGGGAGCTGGAGGCAGAGCGCGGTCGTTGTCCCCGGAGCGATGACGTAGGGACCTGGGGTACGCCTACTACAGCGTTTGGGAATTCGGCCACGCCTGACTGATCCCATCTACTCACACCTTTCCTTTGTTTAGCCCTAAGCTCTGTGCTATGAAATTTGCAGGTAGGCATATTGAGTGCTTGTATAAGTGCTTACTGGCCTACTGCAACCATTTGTTTCAGTACAGGGATCCACTAAATGCTGCTCCTTTCTCTTATAAGCCAAAACCCTCTTCACCACTATAAATAAACTTCTTAAACCTCATAAAGTAGTTGTCCCTAGCTCTGTGGACCAATGCAAAGCTTTTCTTAACTCTCCAAGATCTGCGATGTTACCTGCGACATGAATGATCATGCCTTACATATTGCTTAATATAATAGGCATAGACCTCTGAGGGTTAATTTCTTCACTGATACAATTAGTGATATTACCAACAATTCTTCTCTATTCCCTCATCTCATATTTATTCATCCTACTGTTCCTAGCATTCCTTGACCCACTTTGAACCTACTGATTCAAACTCTGTTGACTTTACTTATTTCTAAATCTAATCCCTCTACCTGCCAGCTTGATTCAGCAATTGATTTCAGCAATAAGTTCATTGAATCTTGTTCTGTTCCATGCCTCGTAACACATCTGTGGTCTCACCAGTTAAACCTGGCCTTGGTCCTCTTGAACTCTCTAACTATAGACTATTTATAATCTCAATTTTCTATCCAAAGTGCTAGAAAACAGTGCTAGCCACTCAACTACAAAACTACCTTGAAACTCTTTGAGCCTTTCCAGTGTCGTTTCTGTCCACTCTGTAGCACTAAGACAGCTCTTGTAACAGTTACTAATGATCTCCTCTCTGCTGACTCTGGTGCCTGCAATATTCTTATCCTCCTAGACCTTAGTACAACATTTGATTTAGTAAATCATGACATTCTTCACTCATTTCTCTTTTAATGAAATTGAAGGCACTGTTCTTGCATAGTTTACATCCTTTCTCTCTGGCAGTGAGCACTTTGCTGGTCCCCTCCTCTTCAACATGTATATTCTCCCACTTGGCCAGATAGTTCAGTGACACAGTTTTAACTTACATTTATGTCAGTACTAGGTCCAGCTCTGCCTCCTACATAATTAGGGCCTCTGGTTCCAAGGATCTCTGAATTTTACATTTACATTGATTTAGGTCAATAATTAAAATTACTTTTCTTCAGCACTACAACATTGCCCAACTTTGGTCTCTACTTAGTCCGAAAGATGCCAAAACCCTGGTATACTTTCATAACCCTATGTTTACATTACTGCAACCCTGTTGTTGGTGTACCTGGCAAAACCCTTAAAAAATAGGCTCTTTACACACACAAAGTGCTTGGTTCACACACATTCTCTATATTAATAATAATAATAATAATAATAATAAAAAAAAAAAAAAAACACTCCATCA
>JAOUQW010000010.1:3345407-3365948 GCA_028565825.1 Olivaichthys viedmensis | reverse complement strand
AGTTTTATATATATATATATATATATATATATATATATATATATATAGCATTGCTCTTGGTGGTGTAATGACTTTAGTTTGAATAAAATGGCAAAACTTACAGATTGATTTAATTCATTTCTGTGATTGTAGTTTGGTACACGTATTTTCAGTACACCATTCTGCAACTTTAACTCTGGACCGTTATTCAGCGTAAATTATTTTTAATAAGTCCTTTATTATAGAGCATACACAGTAATGAGACCAGAAAATAATGGAGGCAAATTAACTCCTTATTAAACATTAAAACCATGAAAAGTTTTAAATGGTTCGGTTAGGCTACACTGTACCAAAATAAACATACAT
Source organism: Olivaichthys viedmensis (assembly GCA_028565825.1). NCBI lineage: Eukaryota > Metazoa > Chordata > Actinopteri > Siluriformes > Diplomystidae > Olivaichthys > Olivaichthys viedmensis. Next base: position 3,365,603 of record JAOUQW010000010.1, on the reverse strand, counting down.
TTCACATTGTTTTTCATTCAGAATATCATAATGCATTAAGTCTTATAGTAGGCAGAAACATAGCACCCTGTGTGCTAATTGTAAATGAAAACATTCTGTGAAAAGTAGTGCTTTAGCACCTTTGCAGAAGAAAAATTGTGCATGCACAAATACACATGAATAATCTACGGTATGACAATGACTTCATGAAAATCCAAAACAAGCATGCAAGCAAAAAAAAAAAATTTAACCTGAATATAGCACTTGCAGACATGCATTTTTTACCAGTAAGTACAGTTCAGATTTTTTTTTTTCACATCTCATTCAGTGGCTTCAGCACATCGAAGCCCATCAGTATGGCCATCTTATCGGACGTTTCCTCCTGGATGGCGACGAGTTTGAGCTGTTCCGCATTCCCCGTGAACACTTCTCCTTCCCAAACGCGACTCTTATTGAGCTGCAGGTCCACTCTGTGCTCACCCTGCACGCTGACTCTGCGAGCGCCAGGGATTCGAACACGGAACTGAACCCAACACAGTGGCTCCAGCAGGCCTGATCGTGGATCGAACAGCACGCTGCCTTTCCTCCAGGCTGTGTAGGTATATGGGAAAGGGGGCCATGAGCTCTCCGAGCTGTTCTGGAGGACGAAATCACACAACAGGCCGAATTCCTGTTTGGGTGGAGTCTTTCCATAAAGGCTCAGTTTATAAATTCCTGGCTCGGGCAGGGCTACGCTAAGCGTGACCTTACTGCCATTGTAGGTGAAGAAGCAATGCTGAGAAAGGGGTTGTCCAGGCTGCTTCAGCTGTTCTTTGGTGCTTTTTAGAATGGCATGAAGGTCCAGATCCTGTTGGTTCTGGAAGGTGATGTTACACTTTCCCTGATGCATGCTCACTATCGCCCCCGTGTGGCTGAACTTTGACAGGCCAGAGTCGTCAGTCCTGATGCCAGGCCCGCAGTAATTGGTGAGATCAGGAGGGTAAAGCTCATTCAAGTTGATTGCTTTGCCGATACAGCGAAGAAGAAAGTTGCCAGCATTTTGGAAGCTGTTTCCGGAACTCTCATAGTCCCTGACAAATACAGACAGCCTATAAGAACCAGTGTAAGGGCAAAGAATGTTACAGGTAAGTTTGTCTGCTTCAATTTGGGTGGCGAGACATCTCTTAGCCAGAGTCTTGTCCAAATCCTTATGGCTCAATTCACACAGCATCATGAGTGGCCTGCTAGTCGGCAGCACGAGTTCAAATGATCCAGATTTCATCACAATGGCTTCACTACGACATATGCAGGGTTTCAATCCCAGATCTTCAGCATTTTGTGTCATTCCCCAGTACAGGTAGGGATTTTCGGGAAGATTCTCTGAGGTCTTAGGCTCATAGCACTCCAGCAGGAAAGAGCACACCCAGCTGAACGTTCCAGATATGTTACCAGGACGTGCAAAGAGCATGATGTCAAATGTGCCTGAGGTCTGGGGCATCAGACGGAGCTTCATGCTGTTCTGGGTGACAGTGAGCAGACCTATAGAGCTGCTCAGCTCCTTCTGTTCACCATTGTGGTGCTGGGAGATCTGATAGGTGAAGTCCACAGGCTGAGAGAATCCCATTGATATGGAGGCCTGACCATCCTCTGAACACAAACATGGAATAATAATTATAATAGAGAGTAATACAGTATATCGCTACAAAAAAAAAAATCAAATATTGCTTTATTTCTAAATCGGCCTAGTGGTGTTCATCAACATTTTCCCATCAGGATCTAATGAATTTACTGGTTTTAAAGAGTTCCCTTATTCTATATTCAGTGTGTAAATAATTTACTTGTTAATGTTTTTTTATAAAATATTTGCCAGTTCTGTCTAGATAACCATGAATGACCAAACCACAGACTTTTACCACAAGGTCACAATCACAGACCACACAACCACTGTAGTACACCTTTGAATCCCATTAGACAACCATCAAATGTGTTTAAAATCAGCCGCTGAAATTAGTCACTGGTTAAACCATCAGGACCCTTTACACTGCGATAACTGCTGAAAAAAAGATGTTAACCATTACAGGTTTCAGTTGGTTCCTGTTAGTTTTGTAATGGTTTGTAATAGCTATTATGTTTTTCAAATAGATTAATATCACAACATGAATGTCCCAGACACATTTGATGGTTTCCTAATGGGATTTAAAGTTTTTCTACAGGAATCTGGTGGTCTCTGGTGGTCACCTCAGGTTAATAGGCTGTGGTTTAAAAAAGACCTGCTCTTGCTGGGTGGGAGGGATGGCATTACACTCTCCCCTATCAATCAGAGCAACACTAGCCAATCGTGGGCGTCTGTGAGCTCATGTATGCGGAAGAGGGCAGTTAGCGCTTTCCTCCAAGTGCGTTCAGCTGCCCTGTGACGTTGCATGAGCAGCAGTTCAATAAGATGTGGTGGTTCAGAGGAAGCATGTGTTAGCCTTCACCCTCCCTGGTTGGTAGCTGTCGTGCGATAGGGGAGAACTAGAACAATGACCCAATTAGGGAGAAAATTAAGTAAAATAAACCTAATGGATTTCTGCAATATTTGCATTTTAGGATGTCTGCTGTATATACCATTCATGGTTATCCATAACTTCATAACATTCCATTAATCTACAATAATCCAGTTAATGACACACCAAACTGAGCCAAGAGTGAATTTGCTCTTTGAAACTATTAAATGCATTCGATACTGATGGAGAAAATGGTGAACAGAAACCATTAGGCATTAGACCAATTACCATTAGTGATTTTTGTTTTGCAGCCAGGAATATCAACTCATTTGAAAAACACAAAAATACTACTACCCATTACAAACCATTACAAAACAAAAAGGAACCAATAGAAAACTGTAATTGTTCCCTTTTTTCAGCAGGGGACATTGTTATGCATTGTAAATTGCAACAAACCAGGAGGATCAAATTATATCTAGTCCTCAGGATTTTCATTATACCAGAGGATGAAACATGATAGTAGAAGCACAAGTGTGTAAGAGCACAGAATTGAGACCAACCTGTAACGAGAAATAATTGTTTGGGGTGGATGAGTGTTAACCCGAGTCTGTAAAACTCTGAGGTTTTCCGCACACTCTTCTCAAACTCCTCCAGCCTAATGGGGTTCTCCAGCAACTGCCACTTCTCCTCATCGGGACAGTGTGAATTGATGAAGTACTTTGGATCGGTCAGGAAGTAGAACTCATTGTACCTGGTGGACAAAGGAAAGAAGAATCAACAGTGTTTGACAGTTTGGGAGTGTTTGAAATCTGTGCTTTCAATGTTGACTGATTTTTTTGGCTTTTGTTTTGTTTTGGTAGAACATGCATGGTAAAATAGGGTCAACTTAAAGCATGTCCTCAATTTATCAGATGCAAGTCTTGCAAAATTCTACACTGAATTATTGTCTTATTGTTAGACTTAAGTTTGACTTAACACAAGGAGCCCTATGATCAAATCGCAAGCGCAAAAATTAAGGCAATCGATTATAGCGTTGCCATGTGGTGTGGCAGATATATTCTTGATACTTTTGTGACCATTGGCGTGAAAAGTAACCTGCCGAAGAGTGGCGTAATACTTGTGGTGAGGTGTGCTGCTGCAATATCCAATCAAATCAACTCCCCTTATTCCCTTTAAAAACCGAGTGTGTATCAGCAGCTCAGCACAGTGACATTTTCATAATGAAATAGGATTAAATTATTAATTAAATTCACATCTACTTATAAATTTCACATCATTATTGTAGAGGTAGCATTAACTAGCACTTTTGTGAGTGTTCACTCTAGGACATAGGGCTTATATCGGCTAATTCCTCATCTTTATGATGGCAATGAATTTACCAAGTCTGATATTTTATTTTTACTTTGTTAGACATTATATGGATTCTGTTAAATATATGATATTGTGAGTCTATATCTTGCATTATCTGTCTGATTCACATTTTGTAGCCCAACTGGGTTGTTTGTTCTTATTAGTTATGGATAAAATAATTCAATCTGTTGCATTTAGTTAGTAGTTAAGTAGCCTATTTATATTAAAATGGGGTGACCTAAATGGGTTGCGCTATGGGGGGGTCAGGGGGTCCTGGGTGTCAGTAATGTTAAAAAATTATTTTAGGCCAAAAGGGGTTTGGAAATCCCACTACACCAGTGGATTTTTAAAAAAGTCACACCCCTTATTGTGCCATTCAACCCATGTCAATGCAGATGCGTTCATTTGTAACTATAAAAATAGATACTGAGCGAGATTGGGAAAAAAACAAGGTGACGCCCAACCAAATTAGCAACAAATCAATGTTATACAACTGAGTTAAGAGGTCACCTGCATGAAAATAGAACCTTTTTTTGGTTATACATACAACAAAACTGCTCCAATATAACTGTATGTGGTACCTCTTAATAAAAGTTCTGTTGTCCATGTCCACTGTTCCAGCTCCCCAGCAGGCATCCAGCAGGTACCAGTGACCCTCCAGACGCACTGCATTCCACATATGATTTGACTTGGTGTTCTGGTAGCTTTGACCCTGTCTGTATCCAACGCCTTTCCCATGACCGCCCACCTCCCTGCACTCAATACCAACTTCCCTGGAGAGAGACAGCTGAGCTGAGTACAGCTACTCACAAGTTATGTTTACCGTCACTCAATGTACATTTTTTATGGCAACATTGTCACTAAAATACTTTATACCTAAACAAAAAGGTGATTTTAGTCCCTGTCACATTTCCTCCAACTCTTATTTGCACTCCTATTTGATCCCCGATTCCATGTCTGTTTCCATAAATATTGTTTATATTGCTAATCACTGAGATGTAGATACGTAAATGTAGGTGTATTGTGTCTCCTAGGTGTTTTCAAATACGTTTTGCAACTGTATTGTTGAAAAACCTAAAGTGTTCAAAACTAAAAGAGGGTTAAAGGGATATGTTAGCCAAAAATGCTAATAATCTAAAGTCACAAACAAAGTTCAAAGTAATATGTGATGCTCTTACTTGCACAGTTGTAAGCAGACACTGGAATATCCACAGCAAACTCCTCGTCCTGTTTCAATGACCCGCTCAGGAGAACACACTTTCTCAGACAGACCCAGGTACCCGTTCACGTCGTACTCTACAGCAGGATTTTTAAGGCAACAGGACAAGAGCATCAATAGAAACACACAATTTCATGTCTGTGTATAAAAAACTTTCCGGTATTTGAGTAAAGATTAACCAATGCATCTGCAGCTGTGCAAAAGTTTGTGATTTGGTCGTCAAAACAGTAAAATTATCAGACGTCTGTTATGGATTCATTAGGTTATGCGTTTTAAGCAACACTTTAGTGATAATATGTAACGATGGAATAAATCACATTTCTGTGGTTATCTGAACTGACAGAAGAAAATCTGACTCCACTTCAAAGACACTCACACATATACTCTCCCTCGAGCCAGCTTTTAAAAATAAGTTGTAAACTGATACAAATAAGTTTCAGAGACCAAGAGCAAACATATCTAATGTCTCACAGCCCATAATTGCAAACTCAAACACTGTCATATTCTAGATGTGGTGGGTGGAACTGTGCATGTGCACTGGATAATTATTTGATCCTTTCCTAGGCACAATCAGCTAATTCCGATTTATCAGCCAATGTCAGTTTCCTGTTACATGCTCTAATAAGGGTCCATTTCACCTTGGGTTTAATATACAGTATTTAGGCCTGGTTTTATTTGATCAGAACTGATTCTCATTTGTTATAATTCTACATTTGTTGTAATTGTAACAGCTCAGTGTGCATGTCATTCAAGATTCATGAATAGTGTTATCACTTATACAATCTATATAATCTATATTGTAAAAATTGACTTTTTCCTCTTTTTGATATTTTTTAGACTATAAGGAAATCTGTCTCTAGTGCGGTTTCTTCACTTCAGCGGTAACAAAAACTCAAATGGGGGCCAAACATTCAGTGCAACCGACACACAGGCTACGTCCCAAACCTCATACTTTCGTTCCAAGTGAAAGACTACTCCACTACATGAAGTAACAGCTGGTGGCACACTATTTTCACATACTATTTAATACTCTTAATATGTGATTTGGGACGATACATACAGCTCTCTAGTTAGAGCGAGTGATAACACCAACTCAAAATGAAGAGTGAAAAAAGTCTGGAGAAATGAACCTTTCCTGCTGCAAAGAGGAAAATAAATCACTTAATTTGTTCCCCAAACACAAAACTTTACATAATCTCTGGGTAAAGTTAGTTTTGGGCGATCCTCCAGATGATTTTTCTCAGGAAAGCATTGAAAACTGATTTATCTCGGTTTCATGACATTAGATAATGAATCCGCATATTACTGGTTAGGTTTGAAACAGCAACAAGTTACAAAAAGATTAATTTAAAAAAAATGTATTTGCTTGTATTGACATGCAAAATGCTTCTCACCTTCTTGAGAAAGCTATTAGCTAATGAATATTAATGAACATTGAGGGTCTGCTTTATGAACATTTATGACTGGGGTGGCCTCAGTAAAATGATTTTCAAAGTTTCATAGACACTTGGGAATAATACACTCAGTAATAATACTGAAAATGCCCGAAAATAATACAATTTAGGACCTTTAAGTTAATGTAGAAAGCAACTGGGCCAGAGTGAAGCTGTCATGGAGATTTTGTTTATTTTTGAGTGTGTATGAAAGAGAAGGAGCAAGAGACTGACCAATGTTATGACAGAGCCAGATCCAGATAGCACGGAGTCTTTCTAAATCAGTAGACACTCCCTCTGTGATGGTATGGGCAATAGTCGCTCCTGAGAAGATCCTCTTAATCTTTAGCTGCACAAAATATGTGATCACATTGCTTATTACATAAGCACAAAATTGTATTACTTTGTATACACGTAAACATATCAAATCCCTCACACATATCAGATGGCACGAATACAGATCCCAAAGATTTTCTCTCTGTCTCATATTCCTCACCTCTTTGCCAGCATTGATTGCAAGTGTATCCACCATGTAGAAATCCTCCGTGCTGGAGATCAGCTCTTTTTGCAGTTTCCTTCTGGACCCAAGCCTGTTCAACATACTCTGATCATGCTTCCTCTCCGGCTGAGCAGCACTAGTCTGCACCTTCCATCTTGTTTGCTCTTCCTCTTTCACCATAGTCTTCTTCACAGCTCTGAAAGTGCAGGCTTTGCTGTTGTCCGAAAGCTGCCTCTTGGCCAGTGGTCTCTGATTGGCTTTGTCCATGGCTGCCCACTTTTCAAACATGGAACTCTTAGTGGGGGTGGCACTGACGGTAACATCAGGCTTTGGTGTTGCTTTGTCTGTCAGGTTGTTATTGTTTGAAACACCACCGCTCTGGAGCTTTGTGTTTTTAGGGCAGACTGGTGAGTTACAAAGATCGCTTCGGTTGTCTTTGGTTTCATCTTCTTTAGCCTGAGGCCTGACACTCCACTCAGTCCTCCGTCCATGTATGTTGTCTTGCTCTTGGCTCTGAGTTTTCTTCCCGGTGGGGAGGCATGGCTCCTCTGCTGTCTCTGCATTGTTGTTCTTGTTCTTTTCTTTTTTACAGCACGGATGATTGTCATTACAGGAGAAGTGACAGAGGTCCTGTAGAATATGTGAAACGTTCAGATCAGCAGCCATGATGGTCACTTAAATTTGTGAAATCTGCAAAGAGAATCCAGATTCCAAGCAATAATGAGCAGTATTTCTCTGTCCTGCTACAAGTCTATAGAGCTGAATAATTTTTTAAATGTCAGAGACAAAATGATGTTCGCATTCCTTGCTCAAGATGTGTCAATCAAGAAAATGTGTAACAGAAAAAGTGTGAAAATAACGTAGGCAAAGAACACCACCACGTCACAAAGTTGAGTCTCCTCCAGCAAGTTTACTATTCTTTTTTTTTTTATAACAGGACACTTCGGTGGGCATCCACACTTATACCATGGCCCCTTAGCAACATTTAAAAATGGGGATTTTGTATGCTTTGCTTAGTCATAACTGACTGATTTGAAAATAAAACAATATTTTATTTAGCTAACTTTTTAGAGAGAAGAATCTTTTTTGCTGCAGGTGGAAGAAAGGTGATGTGGTGCGGATTGAGCGTCTTTAGGGCTAACTCTGCTGCCATCCATTCCTTGAAATTAAAACTAATGTGAAAATCCATGTGATTTATTTTTATTATTGTCATTTAACAGCTATTAACAAAGTATAAACACAGGCCTAGCCTGAACCATTATTCATGGTTACGTTCCAATTTTGCTTACAAAGGATCAAGCACATTGATTTAGAACCGTGATTAAGTTTTTTGATCTATTTTAGAGGTGTCCCAATATAAGGAACTGATGCACATTTACCAGCCAATCAGAAACAAGTATTTTACATTGCCATAGTATAAGCAATTAATGCACATGCTTCAGAGTCTGAAAGCGACACAACATTCATATAAAATCATATAGCAAATCATTTTTCAGATCTGCAAGTGCATTTTCTGGCTCCTCATTATTTTATAGGTCCATAAAAGGGTGCATAGGCGGCCTTGATCCAACATTTCCGCTAATTACACTCTTATTACAATCGCAGCACTGGGCCATTATGGCTTTACACATGGGAACACCGGTAATTCTGTTTCAATTAGTTCTAAATAAGGTATTTACCAGGAGCCAGATGGGTAAAGGTTCTTGGCCAAAAATTGACCAAAATAGCACATAATTCACTTAATTCTGCAATTACTCTATCTACAAAGCATTATTGTAGATAGAGTATTTGAAACGCAACCGTAGTTGCCTAACATCCTCCAAAACACATATCTAAGGCTCATTTAATTATTCGAATTACTTGCTTCTGAGAATCTCGGGACACTCTAGGCAAACAAGATAAGACAAACAGAGCCAGCACATCCCTAGCCTTTCTCTTAGCATTAAAAATGCAGCCAAACAGCCACAAGCAATACAGAGGAAAGGCCTGACTCAATCGTGCCACCTGTATAATTCCATGTGTTGCTTTGCACAGGAGATTAAGTTCTTACCTGGCAGGCCATCTTTCTTTTTGATGATGTGAATATGTGTCTGCCGGTCTTCTTTGTCATTAAGTTGATCTTTTAGCTCTCACCTCCTGCAGTGTTGCTGTTATATACTTACTATGCCATGGCCTGGGTTGTGTTGCACTGGCAGATCCAGGAGATGACAACCCTAAAAATACTACAAAGCAGATCAGGACTTTCCACCAGACGTTGGAACATGGGTGGGGGAGTGACAGCACTGGGGGACACCAGGGGGCCATCAGAGATCCTTCATGGACTGAATGGTGTGAACTTATAAACCTGTGAGGTTTTGACACTCTCATGATGCCGATTTCCTTCCCTGTGGTACAGCAGGACTGCTGGAAGAAATATATATATGCATTAAGGATAAATACTACCTCCAAAGCAATAATATCATGCAGAACCAAAACAGGGATGGAGTGTCACATAAGGACCAAACACATTCAATAGAAAAATGTCCTTCAAGGTTGCATTAAAATGCCTCAGAGCTTAAACAAAGGTTAGCATATGTTTATATTAAAGAGTACATGACCCTAGAAATTGATTTTTCTTTTGATTTACTTAAACAGGTTTATTTGAAACTATGCTTAACTAGTGTTATGATAAATAGGTAACATGTTTTTTTTTAGGCAACAAATAAGTAGTCTGACTGCGGTTACTAAGTGTTGTAACTTTGTTTCCTTTCCTGGCCTGAGACTGAGTTGGAAGCCAATGTAGAAAGTTTTGTTGTAACACAAATTTGGCGACTCGACTCAGGTAAAAGCAGCCTCAAGCACATTGAGTACCACCTACCTGTCAGATGCACTCAGCTGTATACAAGCACCCACAATACAAGTAGGAAACCACCATCAGCGGGGTCAGTGGAAATGTCAGCTCTCGTCAGATGAGGCCCAGCAAGTCTACCAAGCAAGGAAGCTGAGCAAGACACCCACAACAACGTAGCTAGGGACTTATCTGTTGTACTTTTTCAAACCTCTACAAGCATGACATTTCTCCACATCTCTGTTATTCAAGGTTACAAACCCTGTTCTGTTTACAGAAGGAAACACATCTATGCCAGTCTGCATCAAATTGCCACAGAACATCTTACCCCTTTCCCTGTTGGACCCTGGAACTGCCAGTCAGATGTCAAGAAAGCTGACTTCATTCCCACCTTTGCCTCTAGCACTCACAGAAACACAGACCTGCCTGTAAAACACAGCAACTCCACAAAGGTTGACCTCTCCTTCTTCCACACTGCTGGCTTGACTGGACGAGCATGTACAAGTTTGTTGATTTACAAAGGCTGTTCTCTGTTCTTTATCAAATAGCATTTTCTATTCTATTTTCTCTTGAATTAGAATTTTTCAAGAGATTGCGAGGGAGCCCAGAGACACTGCATTGTCATAGGGCAAAAATTACACTGTAAAAAAGATTCTGTTATATTTACGGTAAAAAACTGGCAGCTGGGGTTGCCAGAGCTTCATATAAATAATAAGGTACCAATATTTACATAAATACAGTCAACTTTATCAAAAACAGTAGATTTCACAGTCAAAGACTTTATTTTTATCAGAATTTACTCTTAAAAAAAAGTTTTTTACCGTGAGATCTACAGCTTTTGAGAAAGTTGACTGTATTTATGTAAATATTTGTACCGTATTTTTTACAGTGAAGTTCTGGTAACCACAGCTGCCAGTATAATATCATAAATTTAACAGAATTTAAAAAAAAAAAGTGTACAAGAGAGCACTGTACTTAAATTGACGGTAAAACCTTTTTTTTTCTATCAGATCATAATCTAAAAAAAAATTGATTAAAAAAAAAAACCCACTTTAATTAGTGTTGTCTTGTAAAAAGTTAAAAACTGTTTTTACAATATTGCCATTGAAAAATCAGTATATACAACTCAGCAGCATCGTTCAGTGAAAATAGTAATTTTACAGTTAGAAATTGTTATCCAACAAAGTAAAAAAACCTTCAGGGTACAAAAAATCCCTTGAAAACCTAAGGCCTATTACTTTACTGCTATTTTTGCAAAAAAGTAAAATCTGAAAATTCCCTACAGTTGCCTAAAATGTTCTGTTAATTTTGGGGGGAAATTTTCATCCATAACTCAATTCTTATTCACTCAAGAACCCAAACAACAGAAGTTACAGTTCATATTTTGATTACTTTCAAAGCCAAGGTGTAGTCTGTACAAACAAACTTGGAGTAAATTTCGTGTAAAACAATTTTTTTTATTAAAAAAAACTGCATAACACAGATAATTACAACGTGCTTCCTGAACTCCAAAAAACCCATCAGGCCAGAGGATCACCAGGAGGATTACCTGTAGCAGAGAAAAGCAACAGAGGACACAAATTAAGTTATCAACCAGTATAGATACTCATGTAGCTTACAATTGTGTAAAAAAAAGCAGGTCACTGCTGAATATGGCTTAAAGGGTAACGCACAAAATAACAAGCACACAGTGTCACTGATGCAAACCACAGCCTTCTAATTGTGAGTAAATTACAAGACAAGTCCATGAGGTGCTTTACATCTCAAAATTAAAACAAGGCTAGACAGAGACAAACCATTTAACCTTTCAATGAGCTTTTCGCAGCAATATTTACTCGTTGGATTGAAAGACGTTCACGGCATCACGTCTTTAAAAGTTATTCAAGAGTTTTGTCTGAAGAAGTTAGTGGCGTGATACGTCAGTGAGTTTGCCGACGGGCTCCGGGAAAAGTCTGTGATTGGTCGTTTGCGACGTCAGATTAATCAAATTCCCAACTATGTACTTATGTCTCAGTTAATGTTCGTACACGTTTTAAATAAGCCATATGCCTACATTTTTAGCCAATGTATTCATCTTGAAGGCTCAAGCAATATAAGAACACCATTGTAACTCCTAATGACCCAAAAGCTGCTATAACTGTGCTTCTGCTGGCATCTTCCCTCATATATGACAAATAATGTCTTTTATATGTCTTCCTTACTACAATGTCTGACTGTTATTTGATAGACCTTTATAAATGTTGTGTTGAAAAAAAAAAAAAAAAAAAAATTTTAATTTTGATGTCAGGTTGGGATCTGAGTCAAGTGACAGAGATTTTTGTTGAGATAAGATTGTGTTATGACACTTTCTGGGCTAACTTACATTAGGACACCATGACAACTGACTTTGTAGCTCAGTGTACTTCTGGTGTGTCAGAGACATAATGATGATGTGACATGTCAAACATCAAAACCAAACTGACTTTAATTTAGGGTCAGAGAAAATATATATAACTTTTTCTATTTAAGAGCCAGAGAACAAATGCATAACTCTGTCTACAAACATTCATACAAACCTTGTCATACGTGTGAAACTTGTCATAACACAACTTTATGTCAATAAGAATCTATTTCGCTCATGTCTTATATCAACTCAATATCAGAATCCACAAAGGCAGTCTTTATGACAACTAATGCCTGTTGGAATGAGCTTTTATAAATGTTTATGTAGGTTTATGACAGTTGTCAGTATGTGCTTATGTAGCTTTCATGTAGCCCTATGATCACCACCCTTAAGTAAAGTGTATACCGATTTTTCTTATAATAGGCACCACTGAAGTTGGGATAAGTGGATATCTCAGAGGGTACACAAGTACGTTTGTCCTCTCTATACCCCTCTGACCCTACTCTTGTTCCAGAACATCTGCTTTTATTGCCTGTGAGTGTGTCAGCCTGTGTTAGTTGCTTTAAGGTGCACTGTGTTCACCTGTGGGATGTTTCAGTGTCCTTCACACAGCAACCCATGCCTGACTCGCCGCCCTGAATCTATTTCATGCATTCATTTTCAACCACTGCTCTGAGCAATTTGTGACCACACTGTCAGGAGGTAAGAGATGAGATGGCAGGAGCCGCTGTGAACCACTTTACAAAAAGTAAGATACATATTTTGCAGGACACTTATAAGGCTTTGCAGAAGGGGTGACATGCAGATGAGTTTCAAGGGCTTTCAGTGGAGTTTCAGTTTGAAGAAATGGTTGACTTTAAGCGTTGCTCAATGGACTACAACCTTGCCTGCTTTTAGTGAACTTTTTATCAGTTTGTTTTATGCAATGAAACAGAAGTACAAAAACAAGAAATGCTAGCTGTCTTAAAGACAAACACAAACCATGTATGTTCTCCTCTTCCAATAAAGTGTACATTTTCTACTTACACACGTTAGAGTTTCTTGTAACAATCCGAGATAAGATGTCATTCAAAATATTGTCATCTATATGAATTTTTTTTTTTAATTTAAAGCCTTCTGACCTTATGTTCTTTTTGACTTTGGCAAGATTGCCCTTTGTCCCTAGTCCCCTGATGAATGATTGAACAAAGTTTTGCTCATCTTTAATGATTGGCTGCAATGCATGTCAAAAGATTTTTACACGGGTTTTCCTCAGTTTAATACCTAACTTACTGACATTCTTCTTGCTGTATTAGCACCGAGAGGACAACCTGTAGTTTCATGTAAGTTGGTTCTTCTTTTCATTTACAATTCCAATACATATTCATACTGAGCATGGGGTTAAGCTTTATTATGTTTAACTCCTTTTGATGAATGATCCCACTGGTGGGCTGTAGGTTAGAATGTGATGATAAATATCTGAGTTTTTTTCAGATTTTTGGTTAATCATGCTTGGAAGTTTACAGAAGGGTAAACTGATTTGTTGACCATCAAGAGAAATACTGAAAAACTGATTACAGCAACTGTGGTCTTGCATGTCTGAAGTCCAGCACATTAAGTACAGATAATTTAATACTGCATACTTGCATTGTTGTCTCTTGAAACCTTTTGTCACCCATGTCTTACACATCATAAAACCACTCTTTGAGCTTTTTGTATGACTGGAAAAATCATATTCAGTACGTTCAGTTAACAAAAATATTGCCCAGCTCTACTTACATGGTCGTGGTAATTTCTAACTCAAGGAAGAAGAAGAGGAAGATCTTCTTTTTTACAGCTCATTTATTAGCTCTGTATGCATCCCCATACGGCAGCAATCCAATCAGCAGTTACACCTAGAGCGATGGGAGATGTGCTTATCATTCAGTCCATAGTCTGTTAGCCCATGGGCTTACATCTGAGCACTGTATTTAAACCCAGACAAAACCATCCAGACAGACGTGACTGCAAACTAGAATAAGGCACATTTAATTAGCTTGTTGAGATGTGCTAAACAGGTTGGTTACCCAATATGCTGCCATTAACTCTTTGATCAGTGGAGGGCACTGTTGTCATTTAATAAAACGCTGTAAAAGGAAACGACTTGTTCAGCAAGTTATGTCTGTACTCATCTACCATCTAGGAGAGATATTGTGTTGTGATATATTTGTATAGTTCAAGGATGCCTTCATATTTTCATATTTAAAGGCTGCAACTCATTTCAGACTTTCGAGGGCTCCCTTGCGACGAGCGCCATGCGCCTTGTGTTAATGTTTGTTTCCTGGTGTGTCGTTCGTCTCCCTGATTAGTGTTTGTATTTACATTCCATGTGTTTCGGTGTCCAGTGTCAGTTAATGTTTATGTGTGTGTTAATGTCACGTCCTGTGTTGTGTATGTATTGAAGCTCGATTAGTGTGAATAAATGTTAAGCGGCTTCGCGCTTGTGTCCGTCTCCTGTAACCCGTCATCAAAGCATGACACTTAAGTGAACTTTATTGGTATGTATAGCACACAGCAACAATTTTGAAATAAGCACTCCTTTCATTTTGGTATAGTATGTTTTTTGTTTTTGTTCCACTGCAACTAATCCTTATCTTAACCAATATTGACTATGTGGAGTTATGTCATGCTACATTGTACTGTGTAGCAGGAGTGCCATCTTGTTAAATGCTTTCCAGTGAACCCTGTCGCTTGCTTTGCATTATGCCTGTACAAGATCATAATATAATGGAGAAACCTAGAGAGAAGACGTAACACTTTACTTAAGGGCTATGTTCATAGAACTAAATGACACCTACATGAGCCCTTCCTAACAACTGACATAAGCTTAAATAAACATTTATAAAGGCTTATTCCAACAAGCGTCAGCTGGTCCTAACAACTGATTGTCAATTGGGATGTCAAGTTGACACCTAAGTCAAGTGACATAGATTTTTGTTGACAAGGCTGACCTACATTAGAACGTTATGACAACTGACTTTGTAGCTCATTGTACTTCTAGTATGTCCAAGTTACATAATGCTGATACTATGACACATCAAACATCAAAACCAAACTTACTCTAATTTAGGGCCAGAGAAAATAGACATAACTTTGTCATTACAGTGTCACGGCATTGCCATAAGTGTTCATAAATATCTTACAAGCAGAAATATGAAACTCTTTTTACTTAAGAGCCAGATGAAATATGCATAAGCCTGTCATTACAGTGTAATAATGATTGTTACTGTAAAACCTTCAGTATGTAACAGTGTTATACAGCAGGTTGCTATGTTGTGTTACCACCAAGTGTCGGGTTCAGGAGACACTTCAGAGCATCTTTTGGAAGTGCTCACCTTTTTTCAATTTTCCTATTAACATCACATGTCCAGCTATGTCATCACCTTTATGTGATTCTGACATACCAGAAGTACACAAAGATACAAAGTCAGTTGTCATAACATTGTGTCATAACATAACCTTATGTCACCAAACATCGCAGGTGTTGTGTCAACTTGACATCAAAATGGACAAAAACAGTATTTATGACAGCTGATGCAGCATTTATAAATGCTTATGTAGATTTTGGTCAGGTGTCATGAATGGCTTATGCAGGTGTCATGTAGTCCTATGAACACCACGCTAAAGTAAAGTGTTACTAGAGAAGGTAAGCTAGATAGCAAGAGAATTCATCATGTCCAGGTATATAAGGGGAGGTAACATGTTGGAATCACTTTTCCATTCTTTGTCTGCCCAGTCTTACTGATCTACATTGTTAATGGCACTTAATTTGTATTCAGTGCAAAACATATCATTTGGTGCAAAAAAAAATGCAACAAAGGTGGAGTCACTGCAAAATGCAGCACAATGTCACATCAACTCCACATTCCCAATAGAGGAAAACAAGAGGCTGATTTTTGATCCTGGCACCAGGATTTTTATCCTGGATCTTTGTGTCTGCTGCACTCTAGTGGCAGTGTGAGGTCCATCATTTTCTCTTAGACAGCTCAGGACCAGTGTAAATCCACCCAAAGCCTCATACAATACACTTGAACTTTTACTACCACTTGTTTTTTCTGGAATATTTCAAGCGGCATGCAAAGTTGCCTTGGAACACTTAACGGAAGTGTCTGAAGTATTTTGTGAAGGCACCCTTTGATGTTACACCTTTGAAGGTTTACAAGGCATCTAACCACTACAAAAGACTGATTGCATTATTGTACAATAATTCTCTGGAAGACGGCCATGAGAGTGGAGGAGGAAAGCAAAAAAATAGTACAAGGGGATAGGCGGATAACACTTTCTGTCAAACAAGAAGACTAAATAATAATTTAAAAAAAGTTAGACAGCAATGTTATGAACACTGAGGAAGTCTTGTTTGTAATCTATATTAACCTCATTTTATTCAGTTATTCATAAAGTATTTTATTCATTAACTACTATGAATTATTCAGTAGATATGATGAAACTATTGGCATGTAGTTACAGGACTAAGGAATGAAAGGCTGGACCCGCTGACAGGTCCTGTGACTAAGGGGTTAAACTTAAGGCTTATGCAGGTAATATGCAATAGACATTTTAGAACATAACTGATTTAGGAAAACATCCCTTTACCAGTCTGTTCAGACATTTATGTCTGGACCTATTGACACCAAAATATAACAGTTTCTATTGATGTAAGAATCAAACCTATGCATTATGGCCTCCATCTGTTATAACATTTATTTCAGCAGATAATTCCGTTTATGTTCTTTTTTTCTTTCTTTCTTTCTTTCTTTTTTTAAAACCTGATACTCTGTTTTATTTCTGATGAGCACCACCTCTACATTAGTTAAAGTAATACAGAAGTTGAAGGTTATGATAAAACATCCTCTTTTTTTAATTAAATGAGAAGTCATACATTTCCACTTGTGTTTAATTGTTGCAGTTAATATTCCTCAATGTGAGGAGAATACTGAAATATATTCTATTTAATATATACACGTCTCTTAGAGTAGATTTGTCAAATTGAGCAGGTTTGAATTATTAGATATGCATAATTCTCAATGGATCAGTGACATTAACCCAACAGCATAATTTAATTGCCATTTGACTGTGCTGTGACTTATTCTGCATGAATTAATTTCATATTCATATTACTGTTGTTTAAAATCTGCTAAGAGGCAAGGAGATTGTGTAGTGCTATAATAGTGATTATTTGATTATTTATTAACGTTATTCAACAGACACACAAGTCCTTGGAGGTTTCACAGTGTTCACTTTAGGTCTAGATTTCAGTGTTGTCGAGCAGCTTCGTCGTTTTATTGTGTTACGTTATAGACGTTACAGATGTTGGACAAGAACGTCTGCCTGTGGAGCAAAGCTGTATTTCAAACAGCCTAACAGCTGCTACTACAGTCCTGCTATATTTAGGACAATTTGTCTCAGTGCTCTTTTATTTTTAAAGCTCTTAAGATTTCACTAACCCATTTTACAATAAATTTTTTTTTAAGTGAAAAATCTGTGAAGCTTTATGTGCTTATCCCAATTAAATCATATTTGTATTTCAGAGATTGTGTTACAGTTATTTTGAACTGCCAGCATAGTCTCATGCTTGCAAATTCATAACAATTTACAAGACTAAAGTCAAGAAAATAAAAATACATAAAGGTTAAGGTTAGGATTAGGGGTGGGGCTTGAGTTCATACCTTTTTTTACGACTTCATTTGTATTATATTGAACAAAATCCAACCACATCGCCCTCGCGCAATTGAATTCATATGAATTTCTCATGAGATCAGGTTGGACCTGTGGTTAACAAGGTGAAATAAAAGTGTCAGAAAATCACTGGCCTTTTTAAATATGAAACAGAAAGATGAGTTTAGGCCTTGTCACACTCCCTCCATCTCTTATTTACACACACACACACCTGTGCACACACACACACCTGCTATCAGGAGGATCCTCAAATTTGTAAAGGGGTTTTGTGTGGATATTTCCATAAATATTGTTTAATGGAGATAAAGATTAGATATATTGGGTATTTAAAAACATTTTTTGCAATTGAAACGCTAAATTGATCTGTGTCAATGGGACTTGATAAATAACAGCATATGCAGGTTAAAGTTGCCCTCTTGAGTAGATCAAAATCTATATAAAGTAACAATTTTGTATAAAAATCTGCAACATTTACTTGCATAAATATTACTCTTAAACTCCCAGAACCTGTCAGTGGGTCCAGAATTTTGTAACTACATACCTTTCCTATTTGTTTCACTGTAGTTACTAAATAATTCATAGTAGTTACGAATTAACATGCTTTAAGATGAATAACTAAACAATAAGCTGAGAGTTTAAAGGATTAAGCAGGAGCTGGTTTTGGCACTGTGACTAGTTTTACCTGTGGCTATTTCAGAGATCGGCACAGGGACCCAGGGGCAGAGCTGCTTTTCTCACTCCTCCCCTCTGGAGGAGAGTTTGGTTAGAGTCAGGCTGCTGTGTTTGCTAAGGTGTGTAGAGTGTGTGTAATGTGTGTGAAAGCAGACCTCTAGAGGTGATGGTGCTATCGTGCCATAACGTGATGGGTTGATCCAGGAGCATCTCACACCTGAAAAGCTGAGAAAACAATGGGGAGCCCAAAAGTGCTTAATTTTGTTCCCGTTGGTAAGTTCAGTGCTGTTGGCAACTTCTCTGTGTGTGTTGTGGATTTCTTGAGACCTGGTGTGTGGTGTGTGCTCCTGCCATATGTTCACATGGGGGATGTGTGAGGAAAGTTTGTTTGCTTTTAATTTCAGACTTCAGATTTCTTGTCTTTCATTTTTCATAATGAAATGAAACCCCTTGAGAGATGGCCTCATTTTTTGGCATGTGTGGGTTTTTTTTCTCTCTTTATTTTAAGATATGTCTGTTGCTATGCGATGTCATCCTTTCAAAAGAGTATGATGTGAAGCAAGAAAAACTTTAAAACATCAATCAAGATTGTCAAATGTTGCTGTTGAAAGGGAATATTCATGTTTTCATCTTAGGAATGAAGTAACAACTAGTACACCATGCAAGTATGATGAAAGATTTCACAGTTACTGTCTTGTGGAAAGAACCTGGCTGTGAACTTTAGGTATGTCATCACACCATGTCTAAAGTTTACTGCTTTAGCTCATGAGTTTTGCTCTGACCTACCGCATGTGGTGTTTTACAATTATGCAAGCTTTTTCTCTGTGTTTTTTATTGCAGACTCAATTTCATTGCCATACTCGTCACATATAATTGTCTCTGTTAGTCGATTAGATATAAAGGTATTGAAGCATCCTTAGAATTATAATACTAATTTTCTGCCTATAAATACAGATAGATTAATTGTTGGTTATATATCAGTTGGTCACTACATCACATCTGACTGACTTACAGATTTATTTGTTTTAGTTGAGTATGCTTGAGCTAAATTGAAGTACATTAACTAAATGAAATAATGTATGGCCCTATGTCTATTCTGGCCAATTTGATGTATTTTATGCATTCATTCTGCCTTACATGATTATGAAGTAAATAGGTGATAAACAGTACAATATGAAAGGAATTTGGATGTGAGAATTGTGTCGCTTTTTCTGCATTGGTGTCTATGATGGTCAATTATCATAAAATACAGTATGTGATTGTCATGACTTATAATGTATGTGTAATTACACAGCAAATATCCATCAGAATAAATGTTCCATGTCTTTGGGTGAAAAGAGCTACAGCTATAGATTGAACTACATAATTTACTTCTGGTTATACACATAGCAGGTGTGTTATAATGCATCTCATGTTTGATTTCTTTTATTTATTATAGATAATGAAGTCTTAGTTGAGGATTTTGTAAGCAAAATGTGATATATTATGAACAGAAGTCAGTAAAACCGTATAAGCCTTGTGCAAATTTGAAACTTGTAAGATTTGTTTTGAGATGCTAAGAACACTTGTAATGCATGTGTCAGAGGCTGTGTCAACTACAAGTTCAAGTTCAAGTTCAAGTTCAAGTAGGTTTTTATTGTCATTTCTCCATATACCTCGTATACATTGAAATGAA
>JAOUQW010000010.1:3284716-3296782 GCA_028565825.1 Olivaichthys viedmensis | reverse complement strand
CTGTAGAATAAGTCTGTAATGTAATGAAACGTGGATAAGGTGAAAGGGGTGTGCAGACTTTCCGGCTTGACTGTATACCATCATTTCCAAAATAGTGCTAAATACTTAGTTATTCAGTATTAGATGGTTAATATATCCTTTGCTAAACATAAATGCTCATTAATTTGACCCCATTATAAAGTTGTGACTGATAAATATTATATAATTACTTGTTTACTTATTAGACTTACATCATAAAGTTCAGTCACAATTTTATAATAGAGGTCGAATTATTTCATACCAATTAAATCATAAATAAAGATATGAATGCTAACTCTGTCCATAACCCTATCTACAACCTTCATATCTTACCTATTGAGTTGTGCAAATTTACAAGTGTGCGATCATGTTGCAAAAGATCCATGAACTCATACCTTCAATTTCATTACATAACCCCATATACCCTTCTATTTATTCACTGAGAGAAGGTGTCGATGTGGTAAACATCTTAGCAATGCCTATAACTTATCCCCCTACCCTCTGCTGCATCTTCAGCACTTTACAACACAATATTCAGAAGCAGATTATTTATGCACTGAGAACTGTGTTTGACTTGTTTGTCTATCCATCTCTCTGACAATTTCAAACATATCAAACAAAGTCAAAGAGAATGACTCTGCGGTGAAATAAAATGGAATATCCAAGGCTCTTGATATCTTCAAGGGTTATGACAGGAGTCTCGTACAATATCAGTTGATTTCTTTTATTTTTATTAACAAGGAACCTGAGTGGCTTCATTTTATTCTGTAGAATCGTTTATATTTGTGCCCACGATTCTCTCTGTTTTTGAATAAGTGCATTGTGAACTTTTACAATTGGATTTTAGAGAATGGAATAATAAAGAAATAGGATGACGATGTCCCCTTCCTGGAGGGTGTGAAACACACGGCTTGTTTAATACAGAGGAGGTCAGTCACAGGACAAATGCTAATTAATCTCATGGGAACTGATGTTTGTGCCAGCTCAAAATAGACAAATGTTTGCACAGTATGCTGCAACTCTAGTGTGGGAATATTGCACTCATTCGAATTTCTGATGGATATGCAAATTTTAATATTGACGCACCACCACTGTTTTGCTAACACTCCTGCACAATACATAAAATACTATGCATTTGAAGTCATGGAAATGTGAGCCTTTCTGTCTTTTTCTCCATTTTGATCCTTTGCTTCTTTTTGTGAGACTCTGCTACAGAAATGTCTCCTTGACTCCAACTATTTGGGCATCAGTCTTGATTAACCTGGGTCTATCCATCATGGGCCAAAAATGATGGCTAACTGATGATCTATCTGCTTCTATGAAGTGGGGCATTCATGTTTTCTATTTTTCATATGAACGTGCTATTTAATCTCAGTAAAGAGAGTATATTAGACTGCCTATTTGAGAGACATCTCTTTCGGAAGCTAAGGCCCCTTAACTATTTAAAGAAAACATTTTTTTATGTTTCTTTAGGTTTGGTTTCTTTAAGCAGACCCTATCTTGCCTAGCTATTTAACTCCTTTGGTTTCCTCTGGTCTCTTTTTGATTATCTGTCTAAAGTTTAGCTCTCTGCTTTTGACCTTGACCTGTTTCTGGTATATGATATGGATTTTCCCACTCTAACCCCATCTGCTTATGTCATGAGACTGACTATCATGATGGTTTGTGGAGCAAACACAAAATGTACGTCATGCCTCTCCGTTTCATTCATTACAATGCCCCATCTTCTCTCAAATATGTCTGTTTTTCAAGTTTTAGTCTTATTCAAATACAGAAATTAAAATCATAATTATCTGAAAAATAAACATTTCAACACTTCTAAGGGCAGGGTACAAAATGTATAAATAAGTATAAATAACTGGCAGTTACAGCTTTTTGAGTAATAAAGCTGTCACACTCACTCAGAATCACCTTAGAAGTTGTAATTATGACTAAGGACACTTTCAGTTGCTTATGTTTAGAAATAACCAATCAAAATGCACACTATGTGCTGTTTGACAGGACTATTGGCTACTTAAGTATAAGCTAACTACCTCAGTCACTTTAATGACACTAAAGATACAATTTTGGTAGGAAAACTCAATAGTTTTTTGGTTTTTTTTTTTTTTTTTTACTTTCAACTTTATGTCAGTTATAAAAAGAAATATGAACATTTTGTTAGCCTTCCATTTACTGCTGTGAGATATTCCTGGGGTTCAATGCAACATCACAACTCGTTGCTGTTAGAGCCAATGGTCTCACAATAGCTTGCCAACTGTAGTATCAAGGGATTGGGATTAACCCTGTTTTTCTGTTCCCTGACCCCAGCTATGTACTTTGACGATGCTTCTGGAAAAGCCCCAAATAAAACTCTGTGATTTGATTTATATCGCTGTCTAAATTCCTCCTTGTTACAGATATTACAATAGATGTGTTTGATACTTGACATTCTTGCTTGACATTTTTTTTATCTGTCCTGCTTGACATTTTATTTTTGGTGATCTATGTTCTTTAGACCTTCAAATAATTGCATCGCCATTGTTAAACCATGATGTACCATTGTACGTATCCAAACAGTGCATTTTACAAGGTCATGTTGCAGTTTATTAAAATTCATTAGAAGACTAGGTTTAGCCTTCTGAAAGTCGTGTATGTAGGGCTCACAAAACATGATGATGATGATGATGATGATTATTATTATTATTATCATCATTATTGTAACTATACAAATAACTAAAGCTTTGAATAAAATCTTAGAAACCAAAAACAATCTCGATAAAAAAAAACTCACTATACATTCACCAATCGACTGGTCAGCTGTTTTGACACATGATTGATGAGGAGACAATTTTAGTGTTTGGAAGTCTTCTAAAACCAAATGTTTGCCTGTTTTGTATGAAGTGCCCCATTTTCAGTCTCAAGATCCTGAGACTTTGAGCCTCTGTTTACTTTGTCTACAGCAAGTATGGACAGAATAACACTGTTTAGACTTTCACCTGCTTTCCATTTTGGAGTACTTTACATGTCATTTTGTAGTTACGTGATCAAATGAACATTTCAGATGCAAACAATTATATGCTGGTGTGATCTGGTCTGCATTTAAGATTTTCAGGAATGGGTAAAAGGTTATTGATCTATGCGGAGGGATGTTCCATGTGTGCATTGTCAGAAACATAAAGCCTCCAGACTTTGATTTCCACATCCAAAGGCTGGAGACACAGGAGAAATCTGGTTTTGGAAGAACAGCTAAGAACAGAAAATAAAGAAACTAACGGTGTGTTTGGGATTTTGACTTAAGCTTCCTAAAACTCTTGTAAATTCTTGTAAATACTTACTTTTTTTTTTTGCTTTTATGCAAGACCTTTACCTTTACCTAATCTTTTTTTAAGCACAAAATTAAATAGTTTCTTCAAAATTATAATTTGCATGACATGATTCAAAGGTTACAGAGGTTAGAGGTGGGGTTAGCATACATTTATAGCATCAATTATATGAAATTGAAATAGCTATGAAATAGCAATATTTCTCTTGCACAGTCGAATTTGTAAGAATCTTTCATGAGATCAGGTTCATTTATTTATAATTATTTTAAAAAAAGAGTTGTGTGTTTTCAAAGGGAGGGTCTACCTCCACTTTTTATGTCGCTAGTCTTCTGGGTAGCTTAATTTTAAAGACGAGTGTGGGGAGTTTTGTTTCACTTGTTGCACAGATTCATCACACTGATAGCAACTCAGCCTCCACAATAAACATAATTTAAGTCTCATGTTTTGGTTTTTCCCTGCAATGCCTAAAGCCTTAAGGTTAATGAGTTTCATTTGACCCTGAATTTTGCATGGAGCCATTAAGGATTGGGCTTGCTTTGGTTATTGAATTTTGAGTCTTCTACATGGCTCTGTAATGGAATTATGTTATAAGTATTCTTTACAGTCATATGTACAGTTTGTGTCAGAGTTGCAATAATGAAATAAAATCCAAAGGCCACATGAAATCAGTTCTGCAATAGCACCTGACACCTACATCATGCCCTAGGAAGAGCTTGAGGTAAAAAAGACGTATTAATTTTAATGTAACCTAAAGATAAAAGTGTTCACTTAGCTACTTACGTATGGTATGTTGCGCCTAAATGAGTTTTTGAATATAATATAAAGTGACACCAATGAAACTCCCTGAGACGACATGAGGAAGAAGCCTTGAGAGAAACCAGACTCAAAAGGGAACCCTGGGTGACACCCGATAGTGGGATTTTGATTATTACAGTAAACAGTTATACAATACGTTAAATTGACGTATTTACAACCTACCAAAAATAATCAAATGGACATCTTATTAACAATTCCATTGTACTAATTTTAAACCTCTTTGCACCTTAAAAGTAACTCCTTTCATCGGTATATGCTGATGTCTTTTCAATGTCTCGATAGGAGCGTCTATGTAACTATTATTTTCAACTGAAATAATAGTAGAAACGACAGACTTAGACGTGATCAACACTGAAACAACAACAACAACAAAATGTGCAGTGGGATACAGTTTTTTCAAGCAATTACTCATTTGTTTTTTTCTGGTTTATGGACAGTACAAAAAAAGAATGTTTATTTATTCATCAGCCTGATCTCATGGGAGATTCATACAAATTTGATGGTGGTTGGATTTCGTTTGATCTCATATGAATGAAGCCGTTAGAAATGGTACAAACATTAACCCTTCCCCTAACCCTAACCTTAATCTTCATATTTTTTCGTACCACTTGAGCCGTGCGAATCATTGTGGATTTTTAAGTGTGAGACCATGTTGGATTTAGTCCAGTAGTTTTAATATTTCAATTTCAATATATTCAGTCATTTTAATAGTTCAGGTTCAGTTTATTGACCATGTGGTTGGCGGTTTTTGACTTTACATTAGTAATATCCAGCCCACTGTGTCCTCATGAGAATCTATGTTATTTGCTAGAAATTTAATAGGACAGTTTATCAGTTTTTTATTTAAAATGACGTGTCAGTCGACCGTCTGGACTTTCTATAGAGAGATTACCACTGCTATTACTGTCACTGCTATGTAGTTTCAGTAATGTTATTACTAAAAACCTGTTTACAGTCAATAGCACTGAGCAGGCATTCATTCATATCACAGATTACTGGCAGCACCTTCAGTTAAATGTGTTCTAATGAGAGTAAAGGACTCCGAAAGCTGTGGGATTGTTTGCTTTGGAGTTGGTTTAGTAGTGATTAGTATCGGTATGATGCAGTCTGAAATCTAGATTGAGATGAATAGCAGAATGCACTGATAAATGTGCTTTATTGTTGCCTTTCTGTTTGTTAAGGCACTTACAAGCATTTGCTTTGCTATTCTTTTGTTTCTGGTCACTTACTAGCTCTGGTTTATAAGAAGTATGCCTTAGCCTATATACAGTTGAGTGCAAAACGTTTGCATACCCTTACTACGAAATAATGAAACCAACAAGACATTTACTGTGTTAGGTTTTACTGATGTTCCGTCATTATTAAAAGTAATAAAAGATGTGTATGATAAGATTCATAGTAAAATAATCAATATGATATTTCTGAATGTGATATAAATGTGGAATTTTATTGCCCCTGCCTTTAAGGACTTTTACTTGCTGCTGCTGTTTGTTTCGAATTGTTGGTCAATCTCCCTGGTAGTTTTTTTTTTTCACTCTTTGGTTGTGTCTTTGTATTTATTTGTTTGTTTCTTCCATTTCTGAATCACTGATGGTTTTCATTGTTGGTAATGGTATCTCTAAACACTTATGTTTTCATCCCCTTCTCCAGCTCTGTGAAAAGTCAGTATTTTCTGTTTTAGGTTTTGTGATGGGTGTTTTTCTGATTCGCATTGACTTCTCACAGTGAACTGTTTAAGAGTTTGAGCCTGTTTGAACTTTTAATGCCCTAAATAAAACTTAACAAAATAAAATGTGTTAAGTGTTTAGTCATTAGACACCTTAATGAGGCACAATCAAATAAATTAGCTAAAGCATGTCGATGGGGATGCAAACTTTTGAGGGTTTTTGATAAAGGTAACTACTGACTTAGACTCAATTTCTGTAATATTTGTAAAGGGCCTTCAATAAAAAAAAAATTTAAAAAAATTATAAAATAGAGGTAAAATATAGGTAATTTTTTTTCACCCAGAACCCAAAGGGGTGCAAACTACAGTACTGACTCTACACTAGATTTGTCTTTATACAGCGTTTATTAGCTCTTTTTTTTAACACCGGGCATAATGAATCGCTTATGATATGAGTTAATGTGTAATGATGCAGTTATGGACCAAATTCTTCACTGTGCTGTTCATGATGGTCATGATAATCAAACAAAGTAACTGTGCGCTACATAATCAGACACTTAAGCTATGCTCTAATTGGAACCCTTAAAAAAGCATAAGCATTAAAACCCTGACAAAACACATCGTCAAGATTCATAGCCTTCCATGAAATAGCAGGACACATTATTTTTAATGTTCATAGCTTCATCATATGTTAAAGATATGAACGTTATTACTGAAAGTCATTACTGAAACTGTGGCGATTTGCAGATCTGTGTTGCTCATTCTGCTTTATCTTTTAATGGCATTAATGGGCTCGGTTTTCTGTCTCTTTGGCCATATCTCATGGCTGAATTGAGACATGAAAAGGCAAATCTTTGGCTGCAGATTTTTCGCCTAAGCCTTTTGGCACTTTCATCAGGTGGAGCTGGCATGCTTCATTAGAGACCATCCAACATGTCTCTGGGGAACTAACTATGTCTTTCGCTACAGGAGGAAGCGTTTGCACAGGAAATCGGAGAGAGTGGAGGAAATTCTCCGGGACCGTGCGCCGGCCACCAGCAGCTTTGCAGTTAAATGCCAGGCTGATTTTACTGACTCCACTGCACTTTTGATTGATGGCTAGCTTATAATGCAATTACCTTCAGCTGGTCTCCAGCTCAGGCAGCAGATTGTGAAGCAAAGGCAGTCCTGCATAAGAAACTTGTTTTTGTTCATGTGAATGTGGAGTCAGTTAGGAAGCAGGCCACGCTCCCTAATAAAGATGAGATTACATGATATTGTATTTTGTGCAGTGAAATCTGCTCTCAGTGGCTGGAGAGATCTGGTGAGGAGCAGCTGATCCAATACGTCCTTCAATTATTACCGTCCTTTTTCACATGATCTGTGTGAAACTGAGATTAAAGTGCATAAATTCTGGGGATTTTTAGCAGCAAACCTAGTCATGTGAAATCCATGTGAAAAATCCATTACAGTGTCTGTAAAATTGGTGTTTTGTCCTCCACCTTAAAGTAATTGGGATGCAATTAATGATAATTGAAGATGTAAATCAGACTACCCTAGTAGTACGTCTAAAAAGCTGTTCTATTTAATTTACCCAAGAAGGCAATTTTGCTTAAAATCTTCTCTATACACATAATAAATAAATGCTCCAATTATTCAACTGACTGCCTGTCCTCAGAAGCAAATCTGTAACATTTTAAAGACACACGGTAAAGACATTTCGATAACACTTCTATGAATCCTGTATTTATAATGCATTATAAATGCATTTATAATGTAACATATACAATAATATACATATACAGTAATAGCATAGGTAATACCTTATAATGACATAAGCCTGCATACATGCTCATAAATAATTATACATACATAACACTATACAGACATCATAAAGCATGAATGTCTGACTTCATAAAATCAGGTTACATAGCGCATTATAATATCTGTTCCAAAGCACAATCTCAAGATTAGTGCAGAGCTTAACAGTCAATACGCTGATTTGGATCAAGTCACAGAATTTATTGTGAACCTCTAATGACCTGGCATAATGCTTTATTATGTGTTATATACTTTGATTAACACTTGCTTTCAGTACAATTTGAGAATTTTTGTTATGATGCATTATAACTTGCAGTGCAGATAATATAGCAGAACCTGCGTTATTCAACAGTAGTGTCTACAATGTTCTTATGAGCAGATATTATAATTAGACATTATGAGGCATTATGTATGCCATATAACATGTTATAAATGCATTAGGATACATGATTTATAGAAAGTGTTACTAAAAAAATTTCTCTTTCTCACATTGTAGCCATGAGCAGGTTTCATAATTGATCAGAGCAGCAGCAGTTACCTCAGTGCCAGGGAAATAAAGCCGAGAGACCCTGGCACCAAAAACAACATGAACTAGCATGACTTAAGCTGCTCAGGCCTTGGCATCAACAATGCTATTCCTCACTGTATATACAAATAGCTTTTATGACAGCAGAAGTGAAGCAGACAGGCCCGGGCATTGACATTCATCAATGATGCCACCATCGCCACCAGTGTCGCCTGTCTCATATCCTGATATCATTTTACCTCTTATATCCTGTACTCTCTGCAGGGAGAAGAGTCATCAACTGGTTATTTCAGCTGCAACGTATTTCCACAATGTTTGGCCAATATAAGGTAAGACGTGAATGCTAATGTTTTTTGCAATATGATTTAGAAAACTCACCACATGCACCATCTGTTTGCTATTGCTCTGAGCCTGCAGTTCAGATAATCAGAGCCACACAAACAAATATTAGCACCCACATGCAGCCTATTTCTCTGGATATGTTTTGGTGTTTCTGCCATATGTCTTAATATTTGACTGTCTGTCTTTCTATATAGTTTCAGGCAGATAAGAACGTAAGAAAGTAGCTAAACTAATCCCCCTGTCTCTGAATGATCATACACTATACGAGCTACAACCTATTTTCCTCCGATTCCAATCAATCAATCAGAAATCCAACACCTTATCAGCTTCACACCTCAGTTAGCATTTATGCATATAAGCATTATTTTTTCCCCTCATGCATTTTAAAGAGCCCTGTTGACCTCGACAGTCTGTCCTTGAATGCTAGCCAAATGAAAAGATGGCAATTGGATCGAAACAGTGTCATTCTAGGGATTTTTTGCATGCTGAATATTGGACTACCGTCATAATTTGGACAGGTAAGAAGCCTGAACGGGTAGAGACAAGTTACAGTCACCTGCCAGCCTCCAATCCTTTGGATCCAAAACCTGCAGTTTAAACTAATGTTTGGGTTGTTATTGCAGTTTCAGTATCCAATTTCAGGGGATAAAACCTGCTACTAGTTTCATCACTCTGCTTTTCTTATACTGCACCCATGTAACAAAGTTAACCCAATCCACCACCTCCATTGCAAAAAAGGAATGAAAAAAAGGAATTGAAAGGCAGATGTGGAGTCTCAGAGATGTTGAGGTGAAACTCGAGCTGAAATTGAAAGGTCGACTTCTGTAGAGACTAAAGCCCCGTGGCATGAAAAATATGCTACGCGGCAAGGGAAGGGTCAGAGGATGAGCTAATTACCCGAGCCAGTCTGTGTCCTTGAGTCCTCTCATGTAGAGCAGATGAGCAGAAGTGCTGCTCACACACGCCGCAAAGCCTGTAAGCATTGATTTACTTGACTTAAAAACCCTTCGTAGCACAGGTCAACCATAAATTCTCAGCTGAAGCGGTTTCTGCAGGTCTTACAATGTTTATTTCAGTTTTTGCATCTTTTTTTACTACACTTCTCCAGGTGTTTTTGGGTCTCCCTTAATTGCTCTTGGCATGTATAGGGCTAGTTGCGCTTATACACTCCCCATAATTTAATGAGTCTTTGTCAAATGATTCTCAGAATGTCCTTGGCCAATGTGAATGTGCAATTTGATAATAAAAAATAACTGCATATTAATGTGGTCAGTGAAGTTTATTATTTAATACACTTCATGACATCAATTATAACTTAAGATTTGATTTTGTGTAAAGCAGTAAGTGTTTAAAAACCCTAGCAAGGCTGATGTGCCTGATACACTCATACTACCGCAAAACACACTACTGTGTCAGTGTCGATGTTGTGTTGAGGATGATCCACCACCCAAATAATATGTGTGGCAGCCTGGGATAATCCTTCACATGGTAAAATATTGACATTTGACATTAACTATATGAAGTTCTGAAAAATGCAGGTTTACCTGAACTGAAATCAGCGTCTCTTTTGCGCATATCACACAAGTCTGTTTACCACCAGAAGTGAAAAGGGAGAAATTTTCACATTGGTTGCACACATTGGTTGTCTAAAAGCAAATGCTATTTATTAATTAAATTTGTATTTAATTTAATATGTAAATGAATTATAAATATGGCCGTGGAAACTATCTCTATCTTTATAGTGGCCTTTATCCATAGCCTACAGGCTGACCGGCTATTCAGAAGTCCAGCCCATCCACTAGTTATTCCATGTTTAATAATAATATTCTTTATTTATTTATTTGTTAATTTTAAACAGGGGGTTGCAAATAATGACTAATCAACTGGATCATCACATCATCCACGTCCGTCCTTCTCATCACCTGAGGTAAATGTCACATATTAGACATTAATTCATAGTTAATATAAGTAGTCAATACTACAGTTATTTGGCAACATTAACAGCTTATTGGTGCTTTATTTAGTCGTTTCATATTCTTACCTTATATTGTAGTTGTTTCCTGCACACAAAGTCCGCACACTTTCCCTAGTATTGTAGAGATAGCAGAAAAGGTGAACAACTAACTGGGCTTCCAACTGCTCACCAACCCAGCCGGACCACCAAACAAAGTCAGAGAGGCAAAGGGGATGGCTTTTAAAGGAGATGCTCCTTTTACTGCAGCGTGATCCAGAAAGCTGATAGGTAAAATGGGGCTCCTATTTTACCTGCATGCGCACCGCTGCCCTCATGATCACCATCAGTACCTGCCATGGTGAGGTTAATGAATGGCTATCGACCAGCTCCATGCTGTTGTTATAGAAGGTTGACTTTTTGAAGGACAGGACTGTGGAGCTGAGCTGGAGAGTGGGAATATGTCTAATATTGTCTGTTTCTCCTCCTCAGGGCCTGGAAACTTGTGGCTCTGTTTCTCTATGAGGCTCCCAGTGATTCAGTGCTTAGTCTCTCTATCCTGTTATCATGGGGGCAGGCTGCATATGGTCCTTTTTCAGGATTTTGCACCCACAGCCTGCTCTGCTTCTGTACCCAAAGATGACCTCCTCTCTCTTCTCACTTCTATACCTCTGTAGTTCTCTCTTCTTCTTTCTCTCTTGCATACAGCTAGGAGATCTGTGTTACTCTGCATCTGTGCCTAAAAACACTATGTGTTAACTAGTAGGATTTTAATTTGCATTCCATTCTATCACTTAATAAATGTTAAAGTGAACATTAAGCTAAGGATACTCAAGTCCCAGTGAATTAGAGGATACATGACTCAAGTCAGCAAAGTCCAAGTGACATGTTCAAGAGGTATTAAGGCCAAGATGAGCGAACAGTCAGAAAACACCTGTCTCCGTTACTTTGTTAAAACACAGTTAATTCGATTCTGGAAATGCTATGGAGCATGAGGATATATGTTTGGGGTCATTATCTGTGGAAAGATCCATCTACGGCCAAGTCTTAAACTTCTCACAGAGGCAGCCAGGTTTTGGGAAAAAAAATCCTGGTACATAGCAGAATTCATGATGCCATCAATCTTCATGAGAGCCCCTAGACCACTAGCCACAAAACATCCCCAAAGCATCTGTCACGCTCGGAAGACAGCATCAATGATCCACCACAATAGTTTACAGTGGGTTTGGGGGCTATACCTTCTATACAGTCCCCATTCTTTGGCAAACATGGCTGAATGGTGTTTATGGCCAAAATATTATATTTTGGTCTCATCACTGGAGACATGCCATGTGCCAGCCTGCTTCAAGACCTCCACCATCATCCCCATCCCCCAAAAAACAGGGACCACAGGACTAAATGACTACAGACCCATCGCCCTGATCTCTGTGGTAATTTGAACGCTTTGTGCTGTCCCACCTCAAAGCCATCACTGACTCACTCCTGGACCCCCTGCAGTTCACCTACAGAGCCAACAGATCTGTAGACGATGCAGTAAACATGGCCCTCCACTTCATCCTTCAGCACCCGGACTCCTCAGGAACCTATGCCAGGATCCTGTTTGTGGATTTTAGCTCCGCCTTCAACACCATCATCCCAGCTCTGC
>JAOUQW010000010.1:3263812-3275617 GCA_028565825.1 Olivaichthys viedmensis | reverse complement strand
ATTTTAATTCTCCTCAGAAATGAATTTTGGGGGAGGTTAATTCGTTATTATGTTTTGTTTTGTTGTGGCACTTCACATTACCACTTTTGACTCACGCCACGGACTCTGAACACATCGGTTTTACTTGGAGGTGGAAGAATAAACACATACTTCGCTGTCGAATCGTCTTTAAACATTCTGTTGAGTTTTTTTTAACAAGTCATGTCGTCACTTCACTAATCAGACCAGAGAGGGTAAATAAAATGAAAAATCTTTCCTTTCTGACCTAATTTCTCCGGCCCTATTGCTAGTCTCTGGTCCGATGAGCTGCCTGGTATGGCGTTATTTCAGCTAAATAATTTACATAAAAAGATGTGATTGGATAAGCCGCAACAGAGGTTCTGCTACAGAAGTTTTTTTTCAAGTGCTCGGTTCAGTCCGCTGAAATACTTTGCTGGGTCCACTTCCAGACCGTGGTCTAGATGACCCCTGGTCTAGATCCTCTCAGCCTCATGGATCAGATAAAATCCATAAGAACACGAGCGTTAATGTTAGCAAGTTTTACAAATATAATCCTGAATCTTACAAATCATCACTGTCCAATGAAAAACATGTATATCCACTTTTTGCGTTGTTTACTTTTTTTCATATATGGAATGTGGGCAAAAACCTCCATCGACCCCACAGCAGTTAAACATCTAAATGACCCATAAAAAGCTGATAAATCACACCGTCAATTTCGGATTTATTGTGTATGATACTCTCTATAAAAAAGTGTTTTTTCGTGTTCCTGAAAAATTGGATTTTTGGAGATACATGTTTTTCATTGGACAGCGACGATATGTGTATCTGAGCGACTGTATAGTCATTTGAAATTTGGTGTTAAAGTAGTGTTAATTTGTGTACATTTCAAATAATGAATTTATTATTCCAAAACTCCCTGCGATGCATAGCAAAGATTACACTACATGTGTTGCAGGCAGGGAACAGAAACTGGGAACAGAAAAGTTCAAGTTCAAGTTCAAGTAGGTTTTTGTTGTCATTTCTCCATATACCTCGTATACATTGAAATGAAATGTCGTTTCTACAGGACCATGGTGCAACACGCAACGAAACAGCAGCACGCTATACATGACTACATAAAGTGCAAATACACGACAGACTGAATAAAAAGGTACTAAACTGTACCTTTATGGTACAAACTCTTGTCACTGGGGTGGTGCCCTCAAGGGTATGTCTTTTGTACCTTTAGTAATAGGATCTAGAGGACATGGCGTACCTTTAAAACTCATTTAAGGTACTTAATTAGACCTTCAAGGACCACTGACATACTTTTGAAGCAACATTTACATTGTTTGCACTGTGTGGAACAAACTGTACACATACAGTACCTTTTTCCGACAGTGAATGGACAGAATTGGAGATAAAAAAAAAGTCTCATTGAATATACACTATGCTCACTGATTTAAAATGTCTGTTCAATGCTAGGGCCATTACTCCTTTCTATGTATATGACTGATATGTATCTCTTCTCCAAGAGTACATTTTTATCCTGCTTGCTGAAGACATCAACATCTTTTGTTGATAAATCTCTCACTAATTTTTTGTTCTGTGTTGACAAATAGTTATTATAGTTTATATGATTGAGGATAGATTGAAATCTGTCAGACTCCCTGAAACATTCTGTGCTGTCCATTCTGAAGTGATGAAGCCCACGCCGACAGCAGACAGTTGTAGAGTCATTTCAAACTGTAGTGTTAAAAAACAGTTACTTTAAAGGACATTTACAAACTGGCTACATAAGTAGCCCTTCTGTTGTCAGAGTCATTAAAGACAAAATAACTTTCTTAAAAGGCAAAATTACCATAATAAGTACTCGTATACCACTCACATGTTAATCACATTAGCTAGGAATAACTTCCTGTGTAACAGCAGAGGAAATCTGGTCACGATTGTTCTTGCTCCAAAATCTATAAAAGTCTGGGAAAGTACACCAGAATGAACTGAATAGTACAGCCAGGACCTCTGGGAAATATGACATTTTTGCTATATGAAAACAGGAGAAGAAAAAAATATGTATGTGGCTATTGTTCGCTAGCACTGCTTGTAAACCTGCTTTGAGGGATCTTGTGGGAGCATGACAGTGTTATGAATAGAAACAAGATGTTATCGTGCTGGAGGGTATTAAAAGAACTTTCCAAATTTGACCTGTACAAATCAGTATTTGGAGTGAGGACGTTAAGGTCACTACTGAAACACATTTTTTTAGAAAATTTGTTGAAAATAACATCAAGATTATTACAATTTGTAAGTCATTGTAAGTCATTTTTAAATTACTAGAATGTGGCATATGTAATTGTATCAGTGAATGTAAATTTAATATCTTCAACATTTGGCATTTAACAAATAAAAATTTGATTGATTTTCAAATTGTTGCATAAATTAAAGCCTAATAGCAGATAAAAAATTATAATGAAATGACTTAACAACTAAATCCCCCCAAAAGAATCCACCCACAAGAACTTCAGGGGGCTCTGTTTCCAAGGCAACACTCTTCAGTGGTCCAGTTTGTGGCATCTCCTTAGGCTGCAGTGGATAGACACCCAAGACACCAAGTGGTGTCATGCTTGTAGCCAAGCAGCATCCTTGTTGAAGAATTCTGTAACATGTGGAAGCCAGAGGCGCTAGGACACAAGCGCAGACTGGTGCAAAATTTTGGGCTCTTATTTTGTGCAGATTTGTTGGCCGTAGGCCTTTTTCTTTTATATCCAGTTGCCATTTTCATGGTCAGAAATGTATGTGCCTGCAATGATTTAGGTAAAGTTCTAACTTCTTTTATATTTTTTATTTAACTCACTTAAGGGCTGCAGGCTGCAAAGAGACACATATGGGGATACAGAGAGACAATATTAAAAGTGACTGGAACAAATGCCTCCTGGATGACCCCACACATGATCAGAAGTGTTGCTGAAATGAGACTGGAGACTTCTTATTTATGGATGCCCTGATCACCGAGAGCTACAAAGCTCTGTCGAATGATTTTAATTAGCAATCCATCATTGCCCTCTTGATTGAATCAATGTGCCGGAAACAAAGATCATTGAGTGGTCTTCTGTATTTAAAGAATGATTGATTTTTCCAGAGACGTGCAACAAAATTATTCGTTATAATGAGAAATCAGCCAAGAGCTAGATCTTAATTAAGGCTCACTTACCCAATATCAACGGCAATTGATCAATTATCTGGCTTTTGTATTTTAATCAATGTCTTTTTGGTTCAGTGGTATAAATCATCTGTTGAGGAAGTTGAGTGTACCGATTTCTTTGACAAATTTCTTCTGTCTCTACCCATTCAGTTCACACAAAAAAATGAAGAAAAAGATTTGTCTTAACAAATTCAGTCATTACTAATAAGACATCTGGTGGTATAATTTCACTGTTACACTGAAATGAGTGAACGAAGAAGGCAGCAATTTCCACACTGTCACATTCACTGATTTCTATATTGAAACATGTTCGCTATGCTCTCGCAGTTTCTTTGTCTGGAACAGAATGTAAACTCGACATTGGATAAAAAGTTTGACGCTAACTACTGTATTTTTCACCACTCTTATCTTAATCCTAATTAATTAATTTAGCCTTTTATACTGGCCGCGCATGGTCATATCGTATCGTCGTATCATTGCTGTAGTCATGCATCCACTGCTAGCTAGACTCAAGACCTGTCTCCTTCTCTGATCTGCGCAGCTATGCTAACATTAAGGCTTTGTGGTTGCTATAAACATGCTGTCATAATTCTAACTGGTTTGGTAGCATTAGCAACCTTGCTCATTGCAGCAACGTTATTTTTGTGCTAAAATGATTTATCTTTTTCTTTTGTAGTGTCTGTCTTCTTGGCCTAATAAAATACTAGCTAGCTGGAACTATCATATCTGATAACACCCTACCAAAGTCATTTAATAAGGCGTGTTCATATACTTTTACCAAGGATAAATTTTATTTCCCCCTAATATTTGCTTGCTAGTGTAAGACTATTATCTATTATTATTACTAGAGTAGCTATCACTTTCCAATGGAGGAGTTGCTGTGTGAGACACAGACATAGCTGTAGGCTGTCATGTGCACAGCTGTGCGCATGACCTAGCGTGGCGTTCACCACGGCTAAATGTTCATTGTTGACAGAATCAGGCACCTCAAAATATGGACACAGCAAGCCGCGCCGCAAACGCAGCCAGCCGGGCGGAACTGTGGGCGGAAACCGCGGAGCATCAGCGCTGGTTATGCCACAGCACCAGCTTCATGTTGAATGTTGATGGCCACCACGTCGGGGCAGCCCTACCCCCGCGGGTTAGGACAGGCTATGCCGGACGCCGTAGGGAGCAGGAGGCTCGGCAGACCCGGCTAGATGAGCTGGCTACCAGCCGCCGCTAGCCGCCCACCCAAACGGGGCTCCATGCTGATTCCCTCCGAGCCAGCCACAGAGGCTGCGCGGCTCCAACCCAGCCTGGCTTACCAGCCCCCCAGGAGCGGAGGGGGAAAGCCCGCTGGAATTCTTTTGGGGGGGCTGATGACGGCTGCCAAGGCCGTCCCTGACGCCACAGGAGGCATAGCCGAATCCCCTGACGCTGCAGGAGGCGTGGCCAAATTCCCTGATGCCGCAGGAGGCGTGGCGTAGTTCCCAGATGCCACAGATCCCGCCCAAAGGACATAATTGCTTCGCTCCCGAGCTTCGGGGATGGCAACATCCCTCCGCCTCCAGATCCTGGGGAGGAGATCATTGTATCATGGACATCATGCTCCCTGACTACGCTGGGGATGGTGGTCAGTCCCACGCGCAGTGCCGGCCTCCGTGCCACCACCATGGACGTTGACCCTACGGGTCCGTTTGATCATGTGCTCGACTGTGTGCGTGACCTCGCACCTTTGTTTTTGTTTAATTGCCCCTGTTCCATAATGTGATTGTACCCACCTGCATGTCATTTGTTCGTGATTAGTAAGTGTTTAAAAAGACCTCTTGTTTCCGTCCAGTTTGTTCCTGATTGTTTAATGTTACAATTAAACCCTCTGTCCTGCCGCTACATTGTGACATAGGCTAGCATGTCTCAGCCACCACACTTTTATTTAGCCAACACAGATCAAAAAAGGCGAAAGACTTTGGAAAGCCAGTGAAGGCAATTTGCATTTTTGGGGAAACATTTGAGGGGGATCAAAATATGGGAAAATTATGCATTTGCACTCTGGAAACTTTGACAAATGTGAAAAGACATGTGAAAAATAGACAAAAATATTTAGTTTTCATTAAGTAAAACTGTTCAGGTTTAGTTGACTAAAACTGCAGTAGTTTTTCGCCAACTAAACCTGGACTAGAGCTAACAATAACTTAACACTTGTAATTTACATAAAGTTGAAACCTTTTCGCAGTGCTGCAAGTCAGGTTTTCATTGCTCGCAATCCCTTGCACAATTTTTCACAACTCCCCACTGAAAAAGAAGCGGCGCAAAATTTCAGACAGCAAATTTGTGTTCAGTGTGCACGTACCCTAAAATTAAATCTAAATCCAAATGTCCTGTCAAATTGAACACTGTAACACTGTTGTGCAAGCCACCCATTTTAGGTGAGCATAAGATTTGGGACAAAAATGAAAGTTGCAAATGCTTTCTTAGGCATGCTTACAATTCCTTCAAAACATCACTGCATAAGGGAAGGGTTTAATCCACCGTCTGCTCACCAGGGGATAAGCATTCATCATGCAGGCAATATTATTCTCCTTTAAACAGAAGACCAAATGGAAGGCGTCGTATTTACACACACCATGAGTTACCAGACATATCAGTGGCATCAGTCTCTCTAAAATTACATCAGGAACAATGTGAGTGACAGAGAAGGAAACAAACAAGAAAGCAGATTGAAGACAAAACTAAAACAGACTGGAGAGTGATGCAGACAGGATAAACATCTTGCCTTTGATCTATTTGCTCAGTAGGTTGCATTAATTATGTAATATAGAGAGGGGCCGAGGTTAATAAACCATTCTCATGAAAGCAAAAAGTGAGCAGTAACTTTCACTGTTATTTTGTGGTTTGCATGATGCACTTGACATGGAGAGTAAGGTTATGGAGCAAACCTCTTAAAAGACAGAGGATATCACAGATTGGCCATACCAACAGAAATTAGATGGGTCTTCACAGTTTACTTCCACGTCTTCTCTACTGTATGGCCCCCAGACATCACTAAACATTTATACGGTGTGTTCTGAGTTAGCAGCATTATTTATGAAAAAGGCCTGCATAGTGCTCAAGGCCACATAATATATGTGATGCAGCTCAGATCTCACAATAAAGCAACGCTCGCTACTTCTCTATTGAGACTGCTTAGAGAAGTGTAAATAATGCAGCCGGTATTACTGAAGCTGTTCTTAAACTTTTAAATGTGCTTTGCAAAGCTGGGATACCAAGTTTGCATACAAAGAGTGATTTAAGATGTGACTGGAGACCAGAGACTGGGAAGAGGAGATAAGAGAATCAGTCTTAGGAAGCTTATGTGACTGGTGGAAGGGTCCACTGAGCTATTTCTTGAGTTATTTTTTCCATTCTAGCTTAAAACTTCTAATACTCAGTACATACCATCTCTATTGGTTCCCTTATTGCTTAAAATTGAAAATGTCTTCCTCTATGATGGCACTTGTCACCATAGCTTCACTTCCAGCCTGCAAGATACTGTAAACACTACCTCCACTTCTCTAAGTCAGCACTAAAGAATCTGCACAATGTCACTTTTTACAAATATACCCCTGAAAGCATTTCTGCAGGCAGCAAGTAACAAGTGCTGTTGACTGGCTAAATGGTTGGATATTAGGTCACCATTTGTACATAGTAAATGCAAAAGTCTGAAAAATCACAAGCAGTGGTGTGATATAGAAAACATTTGATATGATGCAATTACCGGCTATTGAGTGGATTATTGAAATGTAAACATGTAGATCCTAACACTGAAATCCTTCGACTTTTGAACACCTTTGGAATCCAGCTTTGCAATTTGATGCTTTCATGTTACCTGCTATAGTTTTCCTAGTTTCCTAATTCGTTTGCAGTTTGTTTGTTGTGCCACTGCGTTACTCATTCATTCATCGTCAGTAACTGCTTTAACCTGGTCAGTGTCAAAGCCTATCCAGGGAACATTGGGTGCAAGGCAGAAATTCACCATGGACTGGATGCAGTCCATAGCAGGGCATGACACTCACACACACACACCCCTAGGGACAATTTCAAGCAGCCAATCCAGCTGCCGGCATGTTTTTAATAGGTGGGAGGAAACCAGAGTACCCAGAGAAAATCCATGTGGACATGGGGAGAACAAGAGAAACTCCGCACAGACAGCAACATGAGCTCAGGATCTAACCCTGGATGGACCCTGGAGCTGTGAAGCACCAACATTTCCTACTGTGCCACCTGACAAGCCTCCCAGTGCCTTTGAACTTTTACCCAGATCGGTGCCTCAACACAATCCTTTCTCAGAGATCTAGTGACAATTCCTTTGTTTTTTGTTCTGATATGCACTGTCAGCTATAGACAGAGGAGTGCCTTTCCAAATCCTGTCTAATTAACTGAATTTACTGCAGATGAACTTTAATCAAGTTATAGAAACATCTCAAGTATGATCAGTGGAAACAGGATGTGACTGAGTGTAACAGAGTTTTAAAAAAGCCTCATTGAATTTATTGTGAATTCCACCAAAATTATAGTTTATGTATTTTTGATGGTTATGTTTCGTACGTTGTTTTTGTGGATGGTCATATGTGTAGTTTGTAGTACGTTCATTACTGTTGAGTTTCTGCTTCGTGATTGCAACGTCCTGTTGTGCGCAGCTGCAGTTGCCCGCTTACCATGGTCTGGCAAACTCTGATACAGGTTTTGCTAGAGGTAGGGGCACGAGAAAGAGCACCAGAAATATTTTTACATTTATAAAATGAAATAATAATGCACAAGTGCAGAGATTCAATGCATGTAGTTTATTAATAGCCATAGCACTTAACCGGCATGGTTTTATTTTATTTTGTTAAATATTTTAAGCTTAAATTTAACCTTTTTTTTTTTGGCCATGCTGTACTATCAGTATTTAGGTGCTAATCCTGTGTATCGGAGCTAGCAAGTAATACATGTAACACAAGTACAAGTAAAAGCTGACATTCTCTGGTGTATATATGCATGTTTCTGTTTTGTGTAGCAGACTTGCAGCTGCTGAAAACATCTAATACAGTGATGAAATATTGCTGTCTGTGTGCAGGTATATTGCAATCGCATCTTTTATTTTATGATTACTACATTATTGTTAACTGTTCCGGAGGTAACTAGCTCATGTGGGGGGGGGGGGGGGTGTTCTCCTCGCTCTATCGCCATTCCACGCTAGCTCTGAAAGCTTGCTAAATGTTGTTTCGTACATTGTCTGAAATTTGACAAAAGGAAAAAGTACACTATACGATCATCACTGTTGCCGTAACTAACCGTCACATGAGCTCAATTTCGAGTGTCATAGCAAAGGGTTTGAATACTTGTGTAAAAGTGATATTTTAGTTTTTCATATAAAATATACATATATTCATGTTTTTTTTTCTCATTTATTTTTGAAGATTGATAAGAAAAAAAATTATTAAATCCATTTTAGAGTAAGGCTGTAACGAGGAAAAAGTAAAGGGGTGTGAATACTTTTTGAATACACTTATAGTACACTTTAAACATGCACTAAAGTATACTGTATTATTGTAAGGGAACTCGAGTCTCCGACTCTTCCCTGGTGCGACACTAACTTAATTGTATATATTTCATTTATTACTTAAATTATGTTTTAATGAAGTGCAATTCCTCAATGCAAAGGAATTAAATTTTCCAATCCAGTAAAATAAGTAATTGCTCTGACACCATCGATTCAGCTCATTGACCAAATAACAACCCATTTATGAGCTGAATTTAGTATCTGCTAGAATTTAGAATTTAATATCTGCTAGAGATATACATTTATTACAGAGTTTTTCTTTAGCACATAAATCATATGTGTTGCATTTTACACTGTAAGCAGTCACTCTGAAATTGCACAACGTTGCATACAGGACAATGACAGATTTCCTCATATCTGCACAATAAATGAAAAAAAACTAAAAAACATCCTCATAACATTAGAGAGCTTATGTGTCCATTTCTTCCGGCTCTAACTTGATTTAAACACCCCTGTGCAAGGCTGAGGGCCTTTATATTCACACAGCTAATCAAGCCAAAATTCAGAGGCCATTAGTTTGGGTGGTAAATAAATGCTACCTGAGCTACATCTGCATATCCCAGCTCGGTGCTGGCCATGTGAAAAATGCCCATCAGGCTTATTAAGCAAGCAGCCTATCCAGCATTGTTCCAGTCTAATGAGATGACTATTTATTTATTTATTTATTTGTATAGGAAACCGTGGCATGTTAAGCCCCTGTAATGCTGTGTGAGAAATGCCTTGCTGGAGCTATAGGGTGTGTGTAACTGGGTGTCCACACTAAGCTCAGAGAATGCTTTGGCTCCAGGCCAGTTGCTGGAAATAGATGAGTCTCTGTGTCCCTTCCCCCAACCAAACCCACCCACACACCCACACAGCTGCCGACGCACGGTGCTAGCACGCGCCATCCATCAGTCAGATTAGCCTCTTTATTGTTGCATCTCTGTTACAGATAAGACCCCAGACTGTATGAGCGTTTAGACAGCAGAGTAAATACCAGGTAAATACACCAAGAATAATTCATTAAAAATCATGGTTTGTCATTACGTTAACTGACATTATTTACTGCATTAGCTAACTATAACAAACCATAAACTTCAGAAATAATACACCGTAAATAAATAAAAATAACAGACTAATTAACACTTGTATTCTTTTTGAAATAATTAATCAAATAAGCCAAATGCTAAACAATTACATTAACTAATGTTTATTCCATCCATGAGTAAAAAATAAGTCCACAATGACCAATATGAAATAACGAATTGATTAATATGTTTGCAGTAACTAAGTGGCAAATTAATAAGTGAGGCTGAATGATGGGTTCCAATGTTTACACCAGGGCCCCGTTCTTCGTATGTGGGATTACTGAGTTAGCTAAATTAGATTTTGACGATTTTACATAATCCAGGATTTTTCTGTCCTTCAAAGTTGTCAGATTTGTTGCCAAGACAACAAATCCAAAAGCTCAAACCTGCTTAGATGCAGGCTTATTCAGTGTAAACAAAATTAGGTCACGCACTTAGATGAGGTTTTTATATATATTCTTCATTTAATTTAACGTGGCCACGAGATATGCCATCATAAAGCATGCACATGATTTACTCTCAATTTGCTATTGCGACTTCTTCAATTATTGTGACCAGGTTTTGGTTAATTCATGCTCTCGTCTAAAGAAAACATGCACGTGATTTAATGGATAAACTGAACAAGCAGGTTACAGCTGAATTTAAGTAGATGGAATTCATAAGTCTTTGCTATGGATAGAGATTTTTAATGAATGTGTACTTTGGCATGGGGATGTGCATCCCATGGCATTATTGCACATATACAGTGTTTTGGATGGTTTTCCTTTCTATGGGTCTATCCATAATGGGGACTAAACTGCACCTACTTAAACTTAGTTTATCCATTAGGTCGTGTGCACGTTTTCTTGAGACGAGAGCAAAATTCCTTTAATTTAAGAACTCAAAATAGCAAATTAAGAGCATGAATAAGTAAATCATGTGCACGCATTATGATTTGGTACCTTGTTGCCAAGAAAACTAAATTGTGTGCATAATTTACTAAATTTTGCACACAAAAGAAAATATTTTACTGTTCTCTCCAGGGCTCTGTACCATTTTCATTAGCTGATCATTGACTTAGTGAGCATGATTTCAAGTCTCAAAATATCTGCCCTTTCCACACTGAATTAACCCAATTTGAATGATCACAATTGGTAAATCTGGTATATGTCATCCTATCTCGTATTTGTCAAGTGACATATGAAGAATACTCAGAAAAGGGATACTAAACTGTACCTTTCCTTGTTGCTAGGATGGTACCCTCAAGGGTACATCTTTTGTACCTTTAGTATGTATAACTTTAGTATATCTTTTACCTGGAAAGGTGTATGTAGTGTATATTTTAAAGGTACACTATATTCACGTTTCTAGACGAAAGATACATACTAAAGGTACCACCCCAGTGACGAGGAAAGGTACAGTTCAGTACCTTTTTTCCTGAGAGTGTAATTGATGCAGAATGCCAGTAAGTTATTGCAAATCCAATGCTTTTTCTCTTGAACCTTAAAAATACATTTGCTCCCTAAATTATTTGAGTCAGAAATCAGATTCTCTCATTTCTTTGCAAATTAAACACTTCTGAGAGGATTTTCACTAATGAGTTGACATAAGTGAAACATCCTGTGTAATCCATGCACAGAAAAGTAATGAGGTGAAGTAGCTGTAGATGAAACACGCATCTCATTAGGCTTCACTTCAAACTTTGACTATTACGTTCATAGTGCTTGAGCATCAGTGAAGGTGAGAGATGTGATAATTAGGACTGGAAGATGCTTTTGCAGGGAGACTATGTTCTCAGAAGAGGAAACACTTATGGTTCACATCTCTTTGCTCCAAGAACATGTGCTATGAGGTGGTTTAGTTTTCCTAGAATTCTGGGATATTACATCCATAGCTGGGCAAAGCCTTGTGTAGTCTTAACATTCTGTACACTCCCCTTGTCCTGAGGGTCAAAAATGACCCTAAGACAATCTTTATACCCTGGTGGTGTACAGCTTTAATGGAAATATAAA
>JAOUQW010000010.1:3226978-3234636 GCA_028565825.1 Olivaichthys viedmensis | reverse complement strand
ATCTTCTCAACCAGCTGCATGATGGAGCTTCACCCAGGAGGCTTTTCTTAAACTTCCCAAATAGGCTGAGCCACTTGTTGTTCTGCTTCTCCTAAAGTAAAACTGTGTTTGGGGAAATAATTTAATTTGAAGTAAAAACTACATGTTTTAAGTCTAAAAAGTAAAAAAAAAATCTAAACTTGATTCAGAAATAAATGTACACATGGGCGTTAACCTCATTATTTACATTTGTCTTGGAAACAAATTTCAACTATAAGCCCTTATCAAAATGTCTTTAAGACAATGAAAAATATAGATTCAATCTAGCGTCCTAACTTTTGACTGGTACTGTATATTGACAATAAAGGCTCTCTTTTTCTTTTTGTATTACCCATGACCCATGTTTTATGGATTGCAGTGATGATATGAATACATTTTTCACTATGTTTGACAGTACAGAGATTACATAAACCGTAAATGGTTATATCGTAGAAACTAGTATACCATTTGTTTGTGTGTCTTCCCTTTTCCATCATGCCAGCCATTTCAGTGCATCTTAACATGGTAAGCGATGTTTTGCACAACATTTAATCATCACTTGAAATGAAAAGCTCAGAGTAGCTGCGTTTGATGCAGCCCCTAGGCTTCATGCTTCTATAAGCTGTCGTGGCGATTGCCTTGAATATCTAGGCACCGTCCGTCTGGCTGTCTAATTTCTGCTGCAGCTCTCGGTCTCAGGGGGAGCCGCAGGTTGCGTTGTACTGACCAAAGTGTAAAGGAACGTAACAGGCGCTACTGAGGGCTTTTACTGTGTTTTTGATGTGGTTGTGTGATGACGGGTGTCTCGTGTAAAAAGAGTGCGTTCTCAGTGGCGTTCAAGGTGGCGAACACTCAGAAGGACTATTCTCTGAATGTTGTCTAAACATTTTGACTCGTGTAAA
The DNA here is from genome assembly GCA_028565825.1 of Olivaichthys viedmensis. NCBI lineage: Eukaryota > Metazoa > Chordata > Actinopteri > Siluriformes > Diplomystidae > Olivaichthys > Olivaichthys viedmensis. The sequence goes on along the minus strand of JAOUQW010000010.1, from coordinate 3,233,716 downwards.
ATCTTTAGTCAAGATTTTGTACAGGAAAATGAATCCTCTCTGACATCAAAAACAAGGATGGCTTCTCATGTGTTGCCTCCACGTCTAGACTGCTCCCCAAACAAGGCCTGAAAGCTTGATACCACTGTTTAGCGTCGTAGAATGCACTGTAATGACAAGTAAAAGTGGATTTACCTTGGCGCCTTTGTTCCTGTCACATTGTCTAAACATAGCGATACTTTACAAGAACACTGTCTCACCATTTGCATAGCGTGTCTTCGTACTTGCTAATTTCCTAATGGTTACTGAAACGAAGCCGATTGGGTGGAAGTTATTTTATCATATTAACATGGGATCAGAGTTCTCTGATGGGTGTTTGCCATAATATGGTAACAATATGTCACTGAGCAACACAAGCTCTCACTAAAAGTGTGATCTTGTTTTTGTTGTTAACAGCTTCGCCGTGCTAACAGATGTGTAGTCCATGTTTTTTTTTATTGCTGTCGTAACCTGTGTTCAGTCCACAAACTTGAGTATGAGAACAGACATCGTCGCTGGGATTGAATCAGAACCCACGTGATCGTGAATCCTCTCATTTAACACCATTCTCGTGTGCTATCTGCCCTTTCCATCACTGCAGCTTGTTGTTGCTATGACAGTGACATATGAAGATAATAACTGCAGCTAAAAAGGCCAGTTTGGGTGCAATTTCTTCACACACAGAAGGTACTTGGTTGTTTTTTGTATAAAAAAAAAAAGATTGCTTTAAAGTTATGGCAGGTAAATCCCCCCCCCCAAAAAAAAAACAAAACCCAACAACATGATGTACTGCTTAAAATGGACAGATCATTTCCTGCGTAACTGAAGCAATCATGTATCTAAAATAAAGCTCTTTGGAGAGTGAGATTTTGAGTGTGAGGGAAGATAGCGATACGTATTAAAACGGGCTTCAACCATGCAAGACTGGTTCACTTGAGACACCTAATTATCCAAAGTAGGAAACAAAGTTTGCTAAACAAAAGATTAACATGGCTATGAACTTTTTTGTGAGTCAAACCGGTCAGGATTATATATTCTTCTTTCTTTTTTTTCCCCCCTCCTTTCATAAGAATCCAACATGCTGCACATACATTAACAGCAATGTAATCATTAATCATGATATCTTTAAAGTAGACAAAGTAGAGTACAAAAGGGAGAGTATCAGGTAAAGCAGCATTTGAACCCTAGCTCTAGATTTTATTGCATAGCTTTTATAGGAAAGGCCTCGGGAGAATTTGGAGAGATAGTGGAATGGGAATGGCGTTCATAACCACGGTAAAAGCTCTCCTGGGACCAAAGAGACACTTTAACTCCACTAGCCGTCATGATCAGGCTGAGATTTCGTGGTGTGGTTTGGCATTCATAAAAAATAAAAAACCCACGATGGAAGATAGTATTTTCTGTTCCAGCGGGAGGCATTCTGGATGCTCCAGTCTCCAGGGATCATTCAGATGGCCTACATGAGTAGATTGATGGCTGATTCTCTCTAAATATGTAACCTAATTTCGTCAGCCATTGTAAATTCATTGAAATGAGTTAGATATGTCAATGTGTAATGTGTATGAAAGAGAGGCATGTGGGGAATTCATGCGTTCAGTAACTGAACCGGAATTCATTTTGAGTGCACATATTTCGTTCTGTTTTTTACTCCATTGAATCGTACATGCCATTTTTGCATTATACTTAAGCAAGCACTTTGTCAATTGAACCACTTAATTAGACACCTCGAGCACTGTAAATGATGCTGTGAAATGTTGGTGTGGAATAAGTGATAGATAATGGAGTCGAAAATGTCATGTTTATAAAGTGTCTAATTCTCTCAGTATGTGGTTAATGCATGATGTTGGCTATAGTGTCAGCTCTAATTTGCGCTGAGGTTAATATAAATGGGCTGATGTGCAATCTCTTCATCACTTGCCTGCTGACAACGGCCTGCTCATGTGAGGAGGGCTACCGATCCCATCAATTTGGGTTCTTACCAACCATGAGAAAATATACCTGGCTAGCACGATCTTAGCTTCCTCCAGTAGACCAGGGACTTATTGATCAATGGCGCTGTGCGTAAATTGTGTGTACGGACTCTTTAACGCAAAATGTGGGATTTATCAAAATGCTTAGATTTGTGAGTAGTTTACGCACAGCTTTGACCCTGCGTACGCAAAGCACCTAGCGGTGGAAAATAAAGGCGCAAGTGGAATACGTTGGCTCCGGCACGCTTTACGTAGGGGTTTGTCTGGACTGCTGATGATCTTAGTTAACTATTAAATACATGACTTTTTCACTTAAATGCAATTACTGTTAAACATAAACATGTTTGTGGTTACGCTCAAACCTCATAATGTCACACTTAGTCTGGCTGGGAGGATGCAAGTGCAGGCTCTCCACTCGGAGGCACGAGTCAGACAGAATCAGAGGGTTTGGCAATCTTGGGGTCAGGGTACAGGCGTGGGGTCGAGCGATCGGCTTACAGGGTTTCAGAGGCTCGGGCAATTCGGAGAGTCGAGGTTACGAGGTCCTGGTCATGCACGGTGAATCAGTCCGGTAAACGCTTGGTAAGTCCGATAACATTAGAGCAATACTTCGCCCTGAAGTGACTGTGAAGGAGGTTTATGTAGAGGGAGTGTAAGGGCGTGCAGGTGAGGGTAGTGAAGGTGATTGCAGGTAAGTGCTTGTGACAGGTGACGGTGATCAGAGGTCGGGAGAAGTGGAACGCGGAAGTGCGCGTGCTCTCTCGCTGCGTGTGTTCTGCCCCAGCGGAGGATTATGAGGATTGTGGTCCATGTCCACAGGCGTGGATGTGACACATAAAAGGTTAACAGAGTAGGCGTGTTAAAGAATGCGACTTATCTCGCTTCGTTGGAGGATGTGACGTCTCGTGCCATTTGGAGAGAGCGCGATTTAGCTGAAAGCTCTGAGTGGTTTATCAGCAGATGGGCCTACACACTCCCGAAACCACGACTAATAAATTTGTGTCATCAGTTGGGACCCAAGTTGGAGGGAAACGAGGCGAACAAATGCAAAGGGCTTCCATTCCGTGAACGCGCAGCTGATTGCGCATTTGTTAAAGACAAGGTGAAACGGAACGTGACGTATTTACGAGTGAAACGGCGTTACTTTGGTTTTGTCGATCGGGATTTGATTGGCTTGTCCCCCGCGAGCAGCTCAACGTGTCACAATGGTAATATTTCTTTTTGGGTGAAACCCCTCGTACACAACGCCGAATTCCCCCATATTCCTCCCTCTTCAAAATGTATAAATTCGAGCCACCGGGGACGTAACCAGGGGATTTTGGGGGAAACATTTTGGGGCTTTTGATGAATCATGCACAATCTGATCAAGGATACGAGCTAACATGGTAAAAAAAAAAAAAAGGCCAATTTCACCTTGTCTTTAATATATAACATTAAAAATATTACAGAAACAAATTACACAAAACTATGAAACAGTACAGCTTGATGATTCTCCACGTTACTGTTCAAAATTCTATGTATATGCTTCAGAAACGTCTTTTAGGTACCTTTGAAGCCATGCTTACGTACCATATATGGTTAATTGTGGGCGTGTCTAGTTAAGTAAGCAGTGACATGCACGCGCACGGCGGCGACGAACAATAAGCGTCATTACTTACACTTGTGCATAGGCAGGTCATTTGATGAATCGCAATTGTATTTTTTGTCGAATTTTATGCGTAAGAAACGATTTGGAGCCTTTTTCGATGCCATGTTGATTAAATGAGGCCCCAGGAAGGGAAGGAATGTGGCCAGCACTTCAAAAATATCACCTGATATGATTATTTTCAATTATGAATTGGGACAGTTATTAATTGCCTTAATTCATTTTTGAAAATAATACATGTCAAAGTAAAGCACAACCAGCAATTACACCATCATCATTCTTGAACCTGTGAGATTAATTAAGCGCAATTCCAAAGTATTCTTCGAATTTCCATTCTCATGGCCTCGAGTAACTTGCACTTCCCTTTCAGTCATTGACTAACCGTCCACTCGGTCTTTGTAGATGTCAGAAAGTTTGAATAACTTCTTAATAATTGCTTGGAGAGATGTACACCTCAGGCTGTCAGTCATTTTCAGGAGTAGATGCTTCAAAGTTTTCCACAGGTCTGAAGTAAACCTGGGGGGATGGCGGATAATTTAAGCGGTAGAATTTAAGGATTTGGGGTCTTGTCTATTTTTTTTTATACTCCTGCTCACACCACGCCTGCCTGACATAATAACACACTGCTCTCTCTGGAGCTGCAAAGTCTGGAGAAATTGGAGCAACACTTAAGCCAGGATTTGCCTAGTGGTGGGAGAGAAGATTTCACCGGTCCTAGAAACCTCTCAGAAACCCATTGCACACTTGCTGCTTGATTGGTTTTACTACAGTTACACACTTATACATTTTTTTTTTTTTAAAGTTCAAATACCTACGAGCCATTTTTAAATCGTAAAGATAAGTCTTTTATGGAGTGACGTTTTGGAGTGCTGGCTCCATTTATTGTCCTGATCTGCTTCCTGGTTCTTCTTTCTCATTTTTTATACACGCTTAAAAATAAATAAATAAATAAAAAAGTTCCATCTAGCACCCTAAATGATTCCTCAGGTTGTCTTTTTTGGGGGTTCTCTGTAGAGCACTGCAACAGAGGGTTTCTCGTTCCATAAAAGCCTTATTTTCATAAAAGTAAGCCCTTTAGAAAGCTTAGAGCCATTAACCATCAAAAAAAAAAAAAAAAAATTCTAAGAGTGTACATTTCATTTAGTATTGTTCTGAAATCTGTATTTTCAAGAACGGATGCCAAATTAGCATTCGGCAACCGAGCACAAGTTCTGCCCTGTTTTTGTTTTTTTATACCCTTGACCTTGAGGTAACCTCACTTGAGAGAATATGGACCAAGCATTATGACTAAGAGTCAATCGAGCTCAGGTGAAGAGGACCAACAATCAGGTTATCATCAAGGTCACGCTATACATCGACAGGCCTTATGAATGGCTGGAGACGGATGAAGTGCGGTTATTCTAAAGCTCGACCTACAGCTGCAGCTGTTACCTTGTTTAAAAGACCCATCGTAATGTTCCATGGGGAACGTTTCTCTTTAATGAATGATGCCATTCATTATTTGGCTGGCTCTCTCATGCATTGATTTAGTTCTCTAATTACTGCTTCATTGCACTCGTGATGAGCGGTTGGTAAAAATGTGTTCTAATAAGGCATTAGTTCGAGCATATGTGCTTGCTAATTTGACGAGTGCCCACAAGATCATAACCTGAACTTTGTAGAATTTATGGTCGTTCCTTTTATGTTGATTTATTTTTAATACCTGTATTTAAAAGAAAAAAAAGTACAAGCTGAAATGAACCTACTACATGTTGTGTTAATTCGCTGTGACCTTAGAAAGACTGGTTAATTGAATATTTTACAAGGGGAAAGGAAAGCTTGTATTCTTAATTAATACGTGTCCTCTTTTATGGCCTGGTACTTTATTGCCTTAGATTAATTGGGTTATGCATGCAAATTTATCAAAGTGCCAGAACATTGAGTTACTTTCAGTAGAGTTCCTCTGTTCTTTATGGTCTTTGGTTAACAGTTTTATAGTCAGACCAGCTCAGATCTACAGCAACTGTGTCTCTGAGACCAGGAAGGACTGAAGAGGCTGTGTAGCGATCAGGGCCATTACCAGAGTGCGGACTCGGGTCAAAGACAGACTGACAGGTGGCTCACACACACAACACTGTTATTTGAGGAAGAGGGGTCTCTCACAGCGCCGCGAAGGACATGCCCACTTTACACGTGTTTTATTCCGACACGGTTCTGTGGAGTTTGCCAATCCATCAGCTCAGCACAGAGAACTGTTACAATGCAAACAGTGAGCGCTGAACCCTGACCTTAGTGCAAATACATCTCCGTTTGTGGTGTAAGATATCCATGGATAATTCAACTGTGATTTTTTGGGGGTGTTTTTGTAAAACTGTTTTTTTTAATAGTGGTGCTTATAGTTTCTGGATATTGGTTTAGTTTCCTAAAATCTCAAATCCTTAATCCGATTTTGCAGTTTGTAGTTTTGCGGTTTGTAGCTTCTAATTGCAGATACAGTTGGTGGAAAAAAACCCCCCCAAAAAACACCTGTAGTGAATATGTAACATAAAAGCACCGTAGTTTTACTTTAGTAAATACTTTTCTTGAGGAGCATTTGTCTGCTAACACATTATTTAAGGGTGGCGTTCATTAGGCTACATGACACCTACATAGGCCCTTCATGACACCTGACATAAACATTTTATAAATTATTCCAACAGGCGTTAGCTGTCTTAAAGACGACTTTCCTCAATTTTGATGTCAAGTTGACATAATACTTGAGTCAAGCGACCAAGACTTTTGTTGAAGCGTCATGACAACTGACTTTCTAGCCATGTCTACTTCTGGTGTGGGAGAGTACTATTTATAAGGTTTTTATGAAAACATTTGACATACCATGACTGTGTTAAGACAAAGTTATGTATTTTTTCTCTTGCCCTTAAGTGAGCTTTTACTATTTATAAAGTTATGAAAACTTATGACAATGCCATGACACCATTATGCCAAAGTTATCTGTATTTTTTTTCTGCCCCCAAGTGTGAGTTTGGTTTTGGTATTTGACCAAAATGAGCTACAAAGTCAGTGGTCATAATGTTCTAATGTAAGTCAGCCCAGAAAGTGTCATAACGCAACATTATGTCAACATAA
>JAOUQW010000010.1:3219478-3221978 GCA_028565825.1 Olivaichthys viedmensis | reverse complement strand
GGGAAAATGTATAATGACTTTAGCCGTAGTAGCATTGTACTCTTATGATAAGAACTGATTGACCTAATAAAGCACTGGACTAAAACATAAATCAGACTTCTTCTAACTTGCCAGCATGATATTTAGCTTTAACATTAATTATGGATAAAATTGGGTTTAGAGGTTCACATTTAAAAATTATCACAGCATGTTTCCTTTGCTAAACCATAAATTAATTGCTACTCACCTTCTTTTACATTGAGCTTCACTACAGTGTACGTTTCTATTTCATCAGACACAGTGACAGCACACTGGTATGTTCCAGTGTCCTCCATCATCAGTTCTCTGATAATCACGCTGAAGAATCCTGCACTGGTGTCTTGAATTGAGAATCTGCCCTCATGCGCCCATTTCTTTTTCGGTTCTGTATTTATTTGATCATAACACCATTGATCTGTCCCAATCTTACAAAAAGATTTCTGTTTGGTTTTGTATTTCTCCTCATATCTGCACTTGATGTTGATTCCTACCCCTGCATAGGCAGTCACCTCTCTAGAGGCCAAAAGCCACCCTAAAAGCAAGTTAAAATCATCGACAAAATGTACATAAATATAAATGATTAGTAATATTCTTTTAGTGTGTTATATAGAAAAGCACTTTAAGATCACACTTTGTACTTTCACTCACACTGTAGCTGATTCCAATGATGCTGTAGGTTTGGGAAAATTGTGGTGGGACATTCTCACCTTTCTTTATCTTCAATTCCACTGGTGTGTACATGTCAATCCAAGACTGTATATCAATTCCACACTGGTATGTTCCAGAATCCTGTTCAGTGATCTCTTTGATCCACACCCAAAACACTGTTGAGTTGGTGTCATCAAGCAGTGAGAATCTTTCTTTATTTACCCACTTATCTGAAGGTTGTGTCTTGATTTGGTCACAACAGTTTGGCGGTGAACCCTTACAAAAATACTTTTGGTTTGTTTTGAATTTTGTATCATATTTGCACCTGATGCGGACGCCTTGTTCTGAATATGCTGTTACTTTCTTGGAGGCCTCATCATCTAACAAAAGACCAAATATCCATCAGAGCAAAGCCTTCATTCATTTGACACTGCTGCTGATCCTGATGATTATTTTGAAGTGTATGTCCTTACCTTTGATCAGGCAGAGGGTGACGATGAGGAGGATCTTCATTCTGAGCTCAAACTCACAGATAATCCACTAAAACTCCACTTCAGACATGTATGAAAGGTCCTGTTATTTTACATGTTGTCACTGTGCCCATCTGTCTCTGTGACTGTGCCGTGTCTTCATCTGCATCTTGAGCAGAAACTAATTGAAAATGCCAACTTCCCTTTTTTGAGTCAGTGAGAAAGAGAGCTGAAAACCCCTCAGGAGCACATGTGTGAAATCTGTGTGAGTAAAGTTGCAGTAAAAAATGCTTTCAAATGTATTTATGAAACTGAACTGAACAAACAGTGGACTTAACATGTGGGTTTTTTTTTTTTTTAGTGCAGCCTTTAGTGGGTTAAAATGTTTTGAGTAAACAGTACTCTTGATTTTTAAATATACATTTAATTTTCTTTACCTATAAGTACTCCAGAATGAACTCTTCGTGAGGTGATATACAGTACATGCTCGTATTGATCTACTATCTCTACTATCATCTAGAGAAAAGGTGCATAACAGAGGAAGAAAGTTACAGTATGACTGAACACTACACTCCATTGAAAACCACTAATGCAAAAAAAATGAGAGACAGCAAGTGGGAGCTTTTACTGAATTGTAGATGTGCCACTCTGGGAAAACAGATGTTTTTAATTTTTGAGCTCAGGGTATCTACCTCTCTGCTTTTGTGACATCCATTACAGGGGTGGACAAATCATAAATTCATTAGCTAGCCCACTGGGCAAGTAAAAGTCACATGTGCCATGTTTTGGTTGCCCAGAGCTCGTTAGCTAGTTTTATCTTTCTTAGCCTTTGCTATTTTCCACTTAAGTGCATTAATACAGACAAGGGGAGGGGCATAGCGATGTAACATTAGTTGAAAAAGAAAACGAGCAATTACTTGAATTCCTGGACGGCTCTGAGTAGTCACAGCACTTTTTCCCACTCCTGATAATGTCTCTGATGGAGCATTATCATTTGCGCACTTGACAAAACGACGAGTCTTTGGCTAACATTTCGGCTATGAGTTGTGCTGTTCTATACTCACATTGCACGTAAATTGAGTGTGGACAGCGTTTTTTTAATATATCCGTTGGATATTTTGTGTTTTAATGCGAGGTGATGCTAGCATTTAGGTACTGTTTGGCATTTCACTGCGCTGTATTTTGCTCAGTTTCATCAGTGTTTCCACATCCCTGTGTGTCCCTGATTCTGAAAAGATTGTCATCCGCGTAAGCTAAGTGTCACGGTCTCCCTGCCGCGGACTCTCGCTTCCAGTGCGCGCCGCTGTTTCCAGCGAGCCGCGCACTTCCGTGTATGTGTTGTGAATCATGTGTTTTTGTTTTGT
>JAOUQW010000010.1:3201503-3213818 GCA_028565825.1 Olivaichthys viedmensis | reverse complement strand
GACGAACAGAAGAGAGATTGATACCACAGTGGATCAAAACAACAGTGAAACATGCTGCTGGATTTTCAATGTGCTCTAAGACTTTTGGATCACGCTGTAGATGTAGATAAAAAAAAATTACAACTCCGTGTTTGTAGACAGTTACACAACCAGAGCAGAAAAATAACATTAAGTACAAACAACAATAAGTCCAAAAGTATACGATGATAAATACAGACATTGTGGCAGTCAGCGTTAGGTGAGAACTTTTCTGTTAATGTGCAGGGAAGGGAGGTATTAGACACACTGGGTGTACAGTTAGAGATGATAGCTCATAATTTTCCATGCACAGTGTGTGTTAATCATCCTCTCGCCTTCGTCATTGTTCAGTGTCTGGCCACAGTCAGTAATTGTATACTTACAAAGTGACTTATATGGTAGGTGTACCCTGTAAACTGGCCACTGAGTGTATATATATATAGTAGCTATGTGCTTTATATAATATGGAATCATATCTAAAGTGGCAGTGCAGGTGTATAACAGGATCGCAGTGTTCAGATAATGAAGTACAAGCTCTGAACACAGTTGGATCCCGTTCAGCAGTTCCTTCATTAAAGGTCCTATTTAAGATTAGCATTGGTTTAGTTAACAGCAAGTACTATTTTTGTGATCTAAATGTTTTATTTAGAGTGGTATTACATTCTCCCTTTTCATAGCATTATAATGCACAGTATTCTAGTGCTATAATTGGCTCAGTAATGATTTGGCTGCATCATTTGATCACATTGATCACACCGTTCCAGTAAAGTGGGTGCAGGAGTTTCCTGTATCACGCTTCTACCTTCCTGTTTGGCTCACGCTTTTGAATAATTGAGGAGGCTGTGGGGCTTTAGCAGGAAGCCATGTATAGTTTATATGGCAATGAGCCCTTATTTCTTACTGTGCTTTGGTGGTGGCACTGCGTAGCTCCTGCTCGTCCTGCTCCCTCTGCTGGCCCTTATTTTAACCACTGCTTCCTCTCTATGTGCACTGGGGCCTGTCTTTATCATAACATATAAGGGCTTATTTATCACTGCTGAACTAGTACACACTGTGAGAGTCTTTCTGCATGATTTAAAGAACCAAACATGGAATAACAAATTTAAAAACAATGAAGTTCAACTACAAATAATTACAATTACTTCTAAAATATATAATTACTGACTGTAGATCATCTGTTGCAATGCACAGTTTGTCAGCCCCGCATCTACCCCTAACCCTGACCAGATTATTATTTGGGTGGTGGACCATTCCAAGCACAGCACAGCACAGACACTGACATGGTAGCAGCATCTTGGTGTGTGTTGCGCTGGTACGAGTGTATCAGGCGCAGCACCAATAACACGGTTTTTCAACACTGTGTATTCTTACCGGCCGCTTTATTAGACACGTCTACCTTGTTAGTCCTCCTAGTAGGTGTACACGTAGAGACTACAGCTCATTTTTTTCCAAGCAGAATTTGTGATAGTCATCCTCTAGCCCTTCATCAGTGTCAGTTTCTGACTACAGGACCGCTGTTGGCTGGATAATTTTGGTCGGGGGACTGTTTCTCACACCTCAGTTGACATTGAGGTGTTTTAAAAACCACTACCAGGTCAGTGTCACTGCTGTGCTGAGACTGGTTTCACCACCCACAATGATAATCTGGTCAGTGGTGGTCCTACGGTGGTCTCTTTTCACTTCTGCACGGGAAAGAGAGGGGCTGACAAATGATATACAGAACCAGATGAGCTCCAGTCAGCAATTGTTTACCTCCAAAGTGACCTATATGGTAGGTAGACCTGATGAAATGTCCAGAAAGCGTAGATACGAGGTGGGTGTAGATGATAAACTGGCCACTGAGTGTTATATATATATATATATATATATATATTATTATATTATAAGAAGATTGTGTGTTGATTATTTATTCGCTTCATTAACTTTCCTCTCAATGCAGTGCCTTCATGAGAGGAAAACTCGGATCCAGCTGTGTGAACTATTCATCACAAGACTGTGCATTGCCGAATATTGCGCGTCGGCTGCAGGGCCGGCGCGCGCACGCACGCACGCGCACGCGCGGAAAGATCCTCCTCTCCTGAGCCGCGCTGTCTCCAGTGTGTGTGTGTGTGTGTGTGTGTGTGTGCGTGTGTGTGTGTGTGTGTGTGGAGACACAAGCAGCGAGCAGCAGCAGCAGCTTCACACCGTATCGTGATTGCACCGACCAGACAGCGCCGCGGCTGTAGCGCGCGCTCGGACCCTCCGCTCCGGACCATGTTCCTGGTGCAGTATACAGGTACGCCCGCAACTTTCCCCGCCGCGCACGGACAGGGAAGCAGCACCGGAGACGCTCCGGGAACTCCTAACGACGCGTTTAAAATGCGAACCCTGGCCGCTGGAGACGGGAGCGCGTATTGGCACGACCCCCCGGCGAGACGCGTATTGGCACGACCCCCCGGCGAGACGCGTATTGGCACGACCCCCCGGCGAGACGCGTATTGGTCGCATCTGAAGAGCGCTGCTTTGCGCGTTACACCACAGACCAGCCGGCTGCAAGCGCATGAGCCTTGTGCGCTTGTCTGAGCAGATAGGGGGAAGGCTGGCTGTAGACCAGCAGGACGAAGAGCAAGCAAGGGTGGTCATGTGTGTGTGTGTGTGTGATGGCATCTCGAACATCTGCTGTACACTCGAATTGGTTTAGGACACTCCAGGTGGAGCAGTGTAGGAGAAGCTCTGGGGCAGTTTGGCCCATCTCGACTTCTCCGTGGTCCATCAGGCCAATGTTTTTTGTGCTTTCTGAAAAGCCCTAGATGTCTTCGAATCGTATCCGAAGGCAACGTTTAGACATCATGCTCACAGGAGACATGACCGACTGGCGTTCTTCGTGCCAAAGCAATTTTCTCCTGCCTGCGTCTCGTAATATCCGACAACTAACAAGGTAATCCCGGGACGCTCCTGTGTTTAGGTTTAGAAGATCTTGCATCTGTCTAGTTAATGCCGTTTTTAAAGTTTGGGGGTTTGTTCCTTCCCAAAAACCGAATGCAAATACATGCATATAGGTATATATTACATTTAATCCATGTCTTTTATTCTCAGTGTTATAATTCCCCCCAGTGTTTATAGGCTATATGTAATTTACTTCTTCTCTTCTTTTTTTTTTTTTTAATGAAGCCTATTTGTTGCTCACTATTTTAGACTCTTTGTCTCCAAGAGAGCCAATAAATTCAAACACAGTCAAGCCACAGTGAAACGCGTTGTAATGTATTTATTTAGACAAAGAAACCAAAGCGAAACACAATGCAACGGGAGTCTTAAAATTAGATGCACGGTTATATTGCATGTGTAAAGTCGTTTTTTTCCCCTTTGTTTATTTATTTATTTATTTATTTATTTTGACATTTCATTAGGCTAAAAAACACATTAATCAGTATTTTAATTAAAAAAAACGAATTTACTGTCTAATAAGCTCGAGTTCAAGATCCGTAAAATGCATCTTTCCTCTGTTTGAAGAGCTTTTAGCACCGTCCCAGAATACTTAAATGATTATTGTTGTTATTATTATTATTATTGTCGTTGTTGTTGTTTGTTATTAGAGGAAGCGGCTTCTAATTTTCGGATGCTGTGCAGTGCGTGGCTTTCTCTCAGCCTGTAGTGAATATACGTTGTTGCAGCTTTGCACTTGGGGAGAACTGTGACCAATCTGGTATGGCTCCTGCACTCGTAAACAGAGCAACGCTTTGCTGTTTCAGTACATTTAACAGATGGAGCTCTGTTGTAAATCTTTGTGTAGCCTGCAGAGCGTTGCTGTTCTAAATAGTGCCGCAGAACAGAGTATTTGTGAGACATTTGTCAAAGTCCTCTCTGTGTTTTTTTTGCCCTCTCTCAGCTGCATGACTGCGAGTCAGGATGCATCGGGTCATGCGTCATGCCTCTGTGGTCCTTCTTCCTACTTCTCTGATAAAATCCAGAAGCATGAAACCTGTCGGAATAATCTGTTCCTAACAGCTGGCTATCTGGGATGAGTGCTAAAGGGAACGGCTACTCGCGCTCTACAACAGCTATTAGCCCAATTAGCTCACTCCACTGACACACTCCTGCCTGCGATGCAGCGTGACATTTTATCAGCCTGATATAAATGACACTTGCAGGAGAAGCTCGTTCAGAACAAGCAGGGAGGATTAAATGTTACAACCTCGTATCCTGGCATTGAATTTGCAAGGCGTTCTGGGAGATCTGTGAGGGAGTACGTCTGAGTAAACTCCAGCGGAGGGCATAGAATCAAGGGGTTAAGGATCATTAGTGCCAGCTCCACTCCTCACCACCACCACCACCAACAACAAAAAAGCTCTTAAGAAAAAAAGCAGACTTTGACAAACAAATCAGGCCATGGGGGCGATTCTTCCCGCATAAAATGAGGAGTGGATGAAAATGATTTGAGATTTTTTAGCTCATGAATCTCCTGCGTTACAGCTCGCTGATGGTGGATTGGGGCCGGGCTTTTAGATTGCACATTGCGGACGGTCCCGGTGCTTTCATGGCAGAGTGTTCAAGCCAGAATGAGAAGAAAAGGAAAGGAGATAAAAAAAATAGAATAAAAAGGCATTTTCACAGAGAGGACAAAAATGATTCACGGTTAAAAATTGAGTCAGAAATGGGTTTTGGGATGAGGAGTGGGTAGATATGGGTAATATCTGCAGATGGAGAAGATGCACTCCTCTGAGTCATTGTCCCCCGTAACAATGTTGAGCCATCTGAAAATTTAATCCGAAGAAACGTGGCAGTTTATGAGACGAAAGGAGATAAAAAAAAAACGACTCAAATTTAGAGTGCGCTTAAAAGAAATCTGGGACTCATTTCGGTTAATAGCGTTACATGAGACGACGGTTTTTGGGGGATTTAGTGCAAAATGAGTCCAGCATGATCGGAACCAAAATCAGATTGGGTTTTATTGGCCAAGTAAGAAATCACTTACAAGGAATGTGACTCGGCAGTTGCGCAAATGGACGCGCATACTTTTGCAAAAAGCCGAAACGAAGACGAGCATAATAATAATACAGAAAAAAATATGAAAGAAATGAATAGTGAAACGTATTTATTAATAATAAATGAATAGTGAACATGTCCGGGTGTATGCTCAGCCGTGTCCACTGCTTTGCATCAGACTTTTGGAAGGTCCGGATTTTGCGTTTTTATTCGAAACTTCATCGTGTTTTATTGGCTTCAGAAAGATGACAGGAAATGATCGTTAACTTTTGCGGTTTTATGATTTGTACTTGAACGGTCCTATGGAAATAAACCTGATGTTCAGTTACATTAATGTGAGTAGCTAGTTCTGCTGCTGGCGGCGATGTGGTGGCTACTGTGATCTCATGTTATTGCGGTCTGTGGTCTGTCTCCTGTAATAGCTTGGGACAGTTTAATGAAGCATTGTTTTTATGCTGTTTATTTAGATCTCTGTGTAAAGAATTACTTTCTCAGAGTTATTGGTAATTCCATGAAGAGGGTGCATTTCATTTGATAAATTCAAGCCTCCACTTTCCTTCAAGAACAGAAACATGGTCTGTTTTTACGTAAAGGTAAGCGTTCCATTGAGCTGCAAATAAAAGGACACTTCAAGGTCAAGACTCCAACATGCTTGACCTTAGCTGTTTTCTTAGCTGTGGATTTGACCCTATGCCTATTGAACTGTTTTAGAGAAAGCATGAAAATGCACTTCTGTCATTATGATGACTCAACAGCGAGGCAATGCGGTTTAATGCTTTGAAATAACTTTATTCTCTCTTATTCGCACTCGGTGTCATTTAAAAACCGCTTGTTTTAAGGATTAATTGCAGAATATTCTCTGAGTATTCAATGGTAGATTTGGCTCAGTTAGGGTTTTTCTTTTTTCTTCTTTTGCAGCTGCAGTGTTTTGGCTGTAATACACTTTTTTGTACTTATCCTGGTATCCACACAGATGTTCATGCAGATTTCGCACATCTCCGGGCTTTGTGTTTGTTGTTCATTGAAGCCATGGCATCCATCACCGAGGGTTGCTGCTATTGATAATTGATCCTGAAACAGTTACAGTTTTGGTCCCTAATAATGAAAAACCACATTGCTTTGTGTCCAGCTGGATGGGCTTTCTCAACACTAAAATTTCTTTATTATTTTTTTCCCTCTTTATTTGATCAATTTAACAGAGTTATAAATGCCTACTGTTTTTGTCAGATCCAGCTTCCCACAGAAATGATCAACATATGACAGAGCAGTAACGTAACAAACACAGCTCAGGGGTTAGAGCATGGAGTTAATGGAAAGAGGTCTCATTTACCTGAACACGTAGCACCAGCTGAGTTCAGACTTAATGACCAAGAGAGTGTGACCAAGAGAATGTACTTTCCTCACGGAAGTTTTCTTTCACAGACTTCAAGTCTCAATTGGAAAAGTATGTGAGGACTGTTTTTGAGACTTTTTGTTTATTTATTCAGTTCCGTCAATCTGTCAGAGCGAAACGTCGTGTTGGTCTCATTCCATCTGTTGAGTTGGACACCAAGGAGTCGTCTGTAACACAATTGCAACGTTGGTGTTTTTATTGCTTTTGGGTGCATCTGTGAGCTGTCATGCCTTCAGAATAAGGCTGGCTGTTTATTTGATTGTAAGTTTTATATATACAGTGTGTGTGTATGTGTATATACACATATATATATATATATATATATATATTACAACTTGTACATCTCTGCAGCCTCCAACTTTTGTCTAGTTGTCTGATTGTCTTATTTAGCTGAAATAAGACTGCTTGTCTCTCCGGTGCGAGCAATGCCTTTTGTGTTCAAGTATCCATGACAGGGGCCCTTCAGACAAAAAGTGGAAGTGAGGAAGGAGACAGGAAGGCCTCAAACTCCTTCCAGCTGGCCAGGCCTTATTA
Source organism: Olivaichthys viedmensis (assembly GCA_028565825.1). Lineage (NCBI taxonomy): Eukaryota > Metazoa > Chordata > Actinopteri > Siluriformes > Diplomystidae > Olivaichthys > Olivaichthys viedmensis. The sequence goes on along the minus strand of JAOUQW010000010.1, from coordinate 3,206,911 downwards.
TCTTAGGCTAAAGTAAGCAAGCGGGGAGAGGGAGTCGCATTCCTGGCTGTGCTAAAAAAGTAACATTGACAGCTCCCGTGTTGAAGCTGAAACAGGAACGGCTAGTTTTACCTATCATACTGTGTGTAACGGACAATGCAGACTGTAGATCAAACATTAAAAAAAAAAAAAACATAATATATATTATAGTATATACCAACATAACGATATACCAATATACGCTATGTATTTGTAATAGTGTGGGAACTAGCAGGGTGGATTCGATCTTTCGTGGCTGGCTTTACAGTCCTCTGGAGTGTTTTGCGGTCTTCAGTAGATGTTTCGCCACAGCAGTGTCTGTACATTAAGACACAAGGCTGTTTCACTTGGATGGAGAAAATAAGCTACATGCGAGCAATGGCCTTCATCTCATGGTGTCTCTAATTTAAGCTCAATATACAGACCTCTATGGTTACTAATAAAAACATACTTCATGAGTCTGACCTCATTTCTCACTCTGTCTAATTATATCACAATGGTTGGCCATAGTGATATTTATTACCTATGTGTAATGGGGTGTAAAGAATCTCTATGAGAACTTGATAATGTCTTTGTGAAGCAGACAGTAAATCAGGGCCTGAATGCACTAAGGCTTCAAATAAAGAGGCTAATCTGCGTTACGTGTGCAGTTAGTGGGCGTGTTGTGGGGGATTTACAAATAGTTGCGTGAATGGCGTCACATGCAAAGTAGACAAAGAAAACAAGGGGGTCTCCAGTATATGCGACGGCCGGAGCTCTGCTTTCCAAGATTTTTCCAGCTCGCTAGCGTTGCTGCCGCTAAATCCCCGGGAAGCCCTAACGCTACAACTAGTAAATTAAATAATAAATGTGACGATGTAATAACTCTCGAACACCTGAAAACAAATCCCCGTATAGAAACCGTTTGGATTCACGCTAATTTTATAGCTAATTAATATTTAAATGCATTCGAATGCTGAATATTTTAAGTGACTTAACTGAAATTGGAATGCAATTATGTTTACACACAATCATCGTTCCAGAAGTGACTTTCAGGCTCAATAAATCACATTGCGGGTGCTAAATTAATCGATTTGCACTGTTGGCTAGAGACGCTCCAAATTGGATATTTATTAAGAAAAACGTGCAAAACGGACTAGACGTGCTAATTTGCTCATTGGACCCTGCTAGTAAATCAGCTTGTGTGTGTTTTTACACACACAAACCCAGGGCCTCAGTGTTTAGTTAGGAAGATCTTCACGACTTGTGGTTTCAAACCATCAACAATTAGGCCTACTGTCAGCCTTGTCATTGTATTTGGGTCAATATGATAAGACATTTGGCCGTATTGTGATGTTGCATTATTCCACTTTCATTTCTTAGTAATGATGTACTGTGTACTGTCAACCCTTCAAGGCCAGCTACACATGAAGAAGTGCTAGTTCCACAAAGCTATTAAGCCCTTGTTCTCACGCCAGCGTGTGATGGAGCAGCCTATAGCTCCCATGCATTGCTGCTGAGACTCTGTAGAGATGAGACGAGAGAGAATATCAGTGTTGCAGCATAGAGGTGTCATAAGAGACAAAGTTCACCCAAGTTTTTTCTGTTGTTGTTGTGACATTTTTTTTCCCCTCCCTTCCAAATTTGCCCAGAAAAACTATTGGAAGCAGCGCAACACATTCGGTGATGGATCACCCAAGGGACTCGGGGCACTACATCTCCCCAGTGTACATCCGTCGGCCAGTATCATTCAGAACGCATAAGGAAGCAGCCACTGGCTTCCCAGAGATAATGGGAGAGATTGCATGTTCTCCTGTGTTTCTCCTTAATGTTATAAATCTGAAGCGAAATTGCTTTTTTTCTTATACGGCTCAGGTTCGCTAAGAATGTCTGTGGCTGTGCACTGCATTCATGGGGCCGTATGGAGTTTAATTTTCCACATTTTCTTTTATAAATGTAATGTCAGATTTTTACGTCTTTACCCTCTGTTGCAAAAATGATAGAGATTGAATACAAAACTACATGATATCTTTATCTGTGCTGCTTCACATTATTAGTGCATGTAATACAATCCCAAGAAGACAAAATCCATATTACTAACTGAAATGGACTGCGATTTGGCTTTGATGAGCAGCTTTCTATATACGTGCATTTAACTACGTGTAGGTGTACGCAAGATGGATGCCCCGCGATCCTGCGATCGTTCAGCACGTTGGTGGCAGAAATTATGGTGCAATTATGGTGCAAAATATAACACAACGTGACACAGACTCTCTGTCTCAAATCGCCAATGTATGTAGGCTACTATTCTACTTAACACTAATAAAAGGATTAGCGTTTAAAATGAAAAACAAAATCTCTCATGTACCCTACCCAGATTTACGTATTAATCTAATAGATTAGCAAATACTTTTTGAGGTCATGGAAACCTGCCAAACAGGGATATTCACGCTCTGGCCTGCCCTCTAGTGCACAGGCGTCAAACTCAAACCCCCTGGGGCCAAATACGGCCCGCTGCCTCATTTCATTCACCTGCGCAAAATTGCAAAACAATATACTGAAACGGCCCGTGGTACACTACTACCCAACGTTTTCACACCGGACCAGCACACACCTAGAGTTCACACCGGGCGCGTCGCAAAGCGTATAATGACCATCTGTCCAATCCACATTGCACGCGTTCCGTGGGCGACACTGCGCTTAATTTTTTTAAGTTGGCTTGCGTTTTACGCGCATCTTACAGAGCTCTTGTGAATTGAAACGCTGGTTAAAATAGATGCGCATCTAAAAAGGCTTCAGAAACGCGTCCGGTGTTAACTGGCCTTTGATTGACTCCAAATGCCGAAATGCATCAGCCAGTGTAAAGCTACAGTGAGGAGGGAGACTGAGGACATGTACGTTCTTAGCAAAGATAAGCCCGTATGATTTCTTCTTTACTGTTACTGTTACAGAACCTGTGGTATTAATGAATATTATTTGTTTTGGCATAATTATGAAACAAAAAAAAATATGGTAAACTGACACGACCATAATCAGCGAATAGATGCACAAATAATGATGCGTTTAAAACCTAATGGTCTTAGTTTACGGCCCTTCAAGGCCTCACAGAAATGACGATGTGGCCCGGGCAGAAATTGAGTTTGACACCCCTGCTCGCGTGGATAGAGCTTTAAATCCTTCAGATGCACAAAAGGTACGCAGGCAAGTATGTGAACAAAGTTGCTGGTGCAGTAGCCACGTGCACACACAAACATATTGCCGGCCTAAGACCACAGGTGGCCATTGTGTGTTTCCTTGTAGCTCCACTCAATGATGTGTGAACAGGTTTTCGAGAATAACTGACCATCTGATTTGTAACAGTCGTTGGAGTTCTGCTCGGCCCTAAACTCGGCTGGCAGCGAGCACTTTATCAGTTAATTTCATGCTTTAGATGTTTTATTTAGCTGTTGCTTTGCTATCTCAAAAGCTTATAGCCTAAATAATTCCTTTAAAATTATTAGTTTAATGGCGGTAGCAAAACGTAAATACAGGCCTAGCCTAAGCCGTTATTATCATTGTCGTGGTTCCAACGATGATTATGGTTTAAAAACCATGGTTTAGAACTGTGTCCCAATATATAACAGACACTTGTTAGATAATAACGGACCTTTGCCAGTCTGAAACGAGTATTTTCCGTAGTCGTGGTTTCAGCCTAGCTATAGTATGAGTGGATTAAGTTACAACTTGCTTAGTACCACATTTGACTGTGTTACACCACGAAACACATATTTACTACATAACCTCATGTATGAACTAATTATTTTCAAAGGCCTTTAATCAAGAGGAGTGATTACAATACAATGGCTGAGTGGTTTAAGTGCTCAATTCATTAGTAATGAAGCTCTGTTTGTCGACATGTTTTGTGTGGCATGCCGCATTTATTAGACACATGCAACGATGGTGACATTTATGCTAGACAACAATAATGAGAATAACCAGAATGAGAATGCTCTTCTAGAAAGTATATTTGGTGCTGTAATACTGATTCTAGGTCAGTTATAGGCTGCATACCAGTATTGTCCGAGATGTTAAGCGTCACACAGTGCTAGCGTAGCCTATGCTACGAGAGCAAAAAAAAATGCTGTTCAAATTCGAACAGTGGAAAGCAGCGGTCATAAAAAGTCAAAACTCAAATGCGGGCTTGATCAACGTTCCTTTCTGTTTAAAGGCTGCTTATCGGATTAACCAAAGCTGCAGAGAATCTGCTCTTGTGTTTACAACATGTTGCAAATGTTCCTTGTATGTGAAAACCTAATTCTGATTCTGATTCTGATTCTGAAATTTGTGCCACGTGTTTATATTGAAGTCTTTATATGTGAATGCCGTGAAGTTGTCCACGCTTATGTGGAAACAAAATCCATTGAGTCCTACATTCACTGAGTTGAGCTCCATTCTACCATTCATTAGAGGATATTTCACTCACCTTCGAGCCTCGCGCCTCCCTTCCATATGATGTTGTACTTTTAAAAAAAAATGAATCTAGCAGTACAATCACTGCCCAGTATTTTTCCACCGGCGTCCTTGGGCTTTGAGGGGCGATCTTTTAACTCTCCATTTCTGCTATATTTGCATCAACACACAGCCACACCAGATTCCTCCTCCACATGGGAATTAAACACACTCTGGAAAAGGATGCAAATGCATGATGTTCAGCCTAGAATCTGAAGGGGGGAATGAATAAGCTCAGTGTGTGATTTGAGGTCAGAGGACGTCAAAGGAAGGTCTGTGCCTGCATGTTTACTGCCTTTCAGAGGCAGCTCTAACTAGTCAACGAGCAAAGTTAAAACAAGGGCATTAAACCTTTTACTGGAAACAAGAGTGCAAATAGTGTCAAATGGCTAGAACTCCTTGCGTGTTGGTTTTGCGCTGTAAAAGACGACACATCAAAAGCCGACTGATTTAGTGCTGGTTTTACCTCGACTTTATTGCTATGTCTATTTTTACAAGAGGAGCGCATGCTGAGATGATGGCCAGTAAATCACCGTCCCCAAACGAGCAGGGGTCACATTGTGATCTCAAATGACCTTTTAGTTTTAGTTGTTTAATGAGATTTTGACCAGCTCCAGTTTGTTGGAGTATATACTCAGCCACTTATTCGGGTTGTTTCTACAGCTTTTCTTGGCCACTGAATATTATACGGTATGCATTTCGCACATTTGTTGTTCTTTTGTTGTCTCGTATGGTTCGGCCTCGTTGGGTAGGAGACCAAAAGCAGATTTTTTAAAAAGTTGTGAAGACGCAGTGGCTAGAAGTTGTTACAAGTTGGGGCTTCTTTTGTCTAAGCTAGACTCTTTTATTCAATTCAGTTCAATTCAATTTTATTTGTATAGCGCTTTTAACAATGGACATTGTCACAAAGCAGCTTTACAGAA
>JAOUQW010000010.1:3182866-3201403 GCA_028565825.1 Olivaichthys viedmensis | reverse complement strand
ATATGATCAGAGTGCAAGCGGGGACTCCGGCAGGTCTAGCTATGACAGCATAACTAAAAGGGAGAGCCAGAAGGTAAATGCTGATCCAAGTTTATCTAAGCTCGGATCAGCATTACCCAACATGTTTCATGTTAGTCTAAATCCTTTATGCAAAACAAAGTGGCTGTGGTGGGGCTCTAACTGTCATTTAGTTTGCTGTTGAAAGATCCCTCTGTCATCAAGGCTTTCTGGTAGATTGAAAACAGAAAGATGTGTCATTTTATTGCGGACACTTTCCAGGCCGTGCGTCTTTCCAATACGTCTGCCTGCTCTCCTTTTACACTTGAACTGTTCTCCGCATACAGTGATTCCTTGATGGTCGCTGTGGGATGAAGTGTATATTATTCAGTTGTCAATTATGCAGTGAAAAGCACTCCATCCACAGACCATAATGCCATGCTGAAATGCAGTCATGTACCTCATATGGCTAGGGCAATCTGTCTAGTTTAGCCTCGACTTCGGATGGAAACGTGCTGTGTCTCTGCGGGACATGGTTATTCAGACCGATAGGAGCATGGTGCCAGAGCTGAACTCTTTTCTGAGGGAACACATAGGCCCTGATTGTTTTTTCTCTGGCCTGCCGCTCATGCTCCGAGAGAGAGAGCTCCACACCAGCGGGCCTTAAAGCTAATCTGCCTGTCAGCGTCTTGTCAGCCGGTCCCTCGCTTGTCCTGCGCCCTCCTGCCAGTGTTGACAGGGGGATCCGGCTTACATCCAGGCTACAGCTCCCAGAGTCACGGAACTGAATCACCAACAAGTGCGAACATCACCCACCATGATAAACGGGGAATAGTGGTGCCGATCTAGGACCGCTTCCTTTTTGAGTCATTCGGCTTGTTTAGGATTCATGTGGCTTTTGAAACGAGTACAAAGCCGGAATAAGGCAAAGTTTTTAAGATGTGGTTGTTACTCCCTTCGTGGAGGTCAAAGTTATCCAAAAACTCAATGCTGAAAGCACATTGGGACAGATGCTGACAACAGCTGACTGAACATCATGGCACTGAACATAGCCATTACAGAGGAAAGGTAATTGGATCCACAAATCAGCAGATGGGTACAGGTTTATAGTGGCGCACAGCTTTATGACCCAATATTGCGTGCTTGCTTGGGAGACCGTCATGGCCGTTTTGATGCTCTGGGTGGTTGCTGACAACGCTCTGCACGCCCTTAGTTCTCAGCCCTCAAGGGCCTTTTCAGGATCTGTGATAGAAATTTGCCCTGTTGAACATAAGGAACCTGTACGGCACAAAATACCAATCAAGTTTGATGGGATGATGGTCTCCTGATACCTAAATTGCCTTTTGGTCGTTGAAAGTCCTTATTTCTGCATACTCACTTGCTTTTTCAAATACATGTGTGTCCAGCTGAGTAGGTCAAAATTCCACTCTTGTCTGAAGCCGACAGGATTAGGGTGGTTCATTTCTCATACTGGCAGCCGATAACCATATACTTCTGTTTCCGTGTAATCTACTATTTGTTGTAGATGTGCCTGAGTAATTGTTCGCTCAAAGATGTTTACCTTGTGGGGAAAGTCCTTGAGAGCCTGTGTCTTGTTCAACCCTGTATACTATGGTTTTTTGTTTTGTTTTTACTTTTTTTTCCTTCTGTGTAGCACTTTACCATCTCTATTCACTCAGCCAAGAGAAGTCTAAAAACTCTTAAGGTCAGTAAAAGGTCACAAGAGAAGCCTGTGTGCGTGACAGGCGTGACAACAGGCTACAGGCGTGCACTCTTTCTGTCCTCCTTTTCAAAGTTGCCCTTCCTCGCTTGTCCTTCCTCATTCCCCCCCCCCCCCCTCTTGATCTACACCGTAGTCAGCGAGAAAGGGGGAAAGGGGGGGATTAATTGTTTTCCACAGGTAAGCAGGGCACTGCCAATGGCCTGCTTATTTGAATCCTGTCAAGCTCCCATATGCTCCGTAAAATCTGTTCCTCTTCTCCTGGAGTGTTAGCTTGTTCAGCGGAGCGGCACTGCATTAAGACGGGTCTGGGCCGAGCTCCAGGAGCACCACAGAGTTGTCAGCGTCCCAGCATCCTCAGCAGATTCATCTCATCTACAGTGCTCGCTCTGAAAGACCTTCCCCTAAATAAAGAGTCTCTCCTTGGCCTTCGAACCTGCAGCCTCTGTAACTAAGGGCATTTTCACACATTTTTAAAGATTAATTTTTTCCACCCCAGACCCGAGTCTGATTGCACAGAGAGTTCAGTCTGTTTGGTCATGTGTGAAAGCTGTTTTCGGGTTGAAATCGATGGTCTGGGGCAGCAAGTAACGTGATTGGTTGAATGTGTCGCATTACTTCCTGTTAGATAAATCGAGCAAAGAAGGCTTCATCCAAACTGCTGAACAGTTTTGAGCAAAAGTAAAGAAACATGAATTAAATAACTAATACAATCATAAAAGAAACATTCAATAAGAACAATAAAATTGATCTACCTGCTATCTTTTATTTTGCAAAGATTTTTTGCACAACACAGCAACATTTTAAAATTGCAATCAATTTGCAGTTCAGAAGGATTATATCTGTGATGATGACGTCCTCCACCAAATGAGCCCAAAAATCAGTCCTGGATACGACCTCGAGTATGAACTCGCCCTTAAAGTTAGAGGAGACGACCAAATCTGTCCATCAGCTCTTTAAAATAGCTTTTCAGATGTTGGACCTTTGTGAAAATGATGAGCTATATTTTCTCTTGGAGTTTGCCACATGGTCTGTTGCGAAGCTTTCTGGCTCGCTGAAGTGAAGTTAAAGTTTATTTTGATGCTACAGTAGACGTGTAATTACTGTTTATGTCTTCTCGGCACTAAACAGACTTTGTTGTTTAGTGTCTGACTCACCGTCTTGCATGGATTTTGTTTTATTGTAGACAGATAACCCCAAATGTCCTCCAAATCCAGGCGTATATCATGCTTAGACTAGATGTAATTATGTTGGGTATTATAAAGTAAGAGTTATCTGTCCCCTGAACTCACTGGAAATGTAGGAATATGGCAATTGAAATGAGTATCGATTTGCAAAGAGCACATAAAGCCAAAACCCAGCCCTCTCACAAATTCTTCTCGCCTCAGCCTGTATCGACGAGGGCTTCGTCTTTGGATGTCATGTTGAATTGATCATGTCATAAGGCAGAAATGTATCATTATTATAGCTTAGACGGAAACGTTACGACCTAGCAAATCCTTGTCATGGTGAAATCATTTCATTTCAGTGCGTCGTTAAGTTACAACTGTGCAGTAAGAGGGCTTACTTAATCCTTACAACAACAAAAAATTCAGTCTCAGGAGGCTGTTGTTTTATCTGTCAGCTTTAGCAGTGATTTATCTCTGAAACATTGAATTGCAGAGAACCTGATGTTGACAAATGGTGGCGGCTCATGCTGACAGCTGTCTGGAGCTGATGTCACCCTGGAGGCTGGTCGGCTTTTGTTAGATTGTCAGGATGAGGGTGCTGATGAAAACATCGGTTGGGGAAAAGTGTGGAAAGATCTACAGTTGGGTTACAATAGACGACTGGTCCTTGGCAAGTAGTTTGTTTCCATTTATTTTCTGTGTGATTTACGACCTGGGATGGAGCCATTCGAATACCGACTTAATTTTTGTTCACATGACTGGTATGAAAAATTGCACCTAACAAAATACACATTCATTATGTCCGAATGTAAAATTAACATGCAAAGTCATTACGGGTACTTGAGCTGGCGTGTGGTAATAAATGCACTTTCGTCTGTTTTCAAGAAATCACTGGAAGTACAGCATGTCTTATCAAAAAATCGTGAAATGACACCACATACAGAATTGCATTCCGATGAAAAGTAATATCGGTACGAAAGAGATGATGGATTAATCGTGCTAGCTATAAAATATGCCTAGCCTAGCCATCTGAAAATAACATGTACTTATGTTTTACATTAGTGCAGGCCGTATTTCAATATGGTTCCCAAATGTACTGAATTCAACCCAGTTCTTTTAAAGGAATATTTTGCAGAGATCCTTCTTGAAGTGCTTAGGCAGTCTGCACAGATAAAATATTAAAGCAGTGTTCCTGGAGTGCGGCTTCACAGCGTCTTTGGGATATCGTTCTCCGAAAAAACTAGGCGGATCAAAGTTGACGTTGGAAACACAGAATTTAGTTCTCTTTGATTGTGATTTAGATACACACTTCAGTTGTCTCCAGATTATCAAAAGATGTCGGGGGGGTTTCCCAGCTTGTTTGACGAACAGTTGGTCAGTAATGAACACTTTTAATTATGTACTTTAGAGTTGGGCTATTAGCATGTATAATCCGTGGTACCACTATTGTGACAAAATGTATCATTCGAGCAGTCAAAAGGGTAGGTGAAATCAAGTCATTTTCTTAAAGCTCCGAGATTGTTGCTGTTGATGTCTCTAGTGTGTTGTTAGTTTGTGTGTCGTGGTCGCCTCCTTCTTTTTTTTTGCAGTTTTCAGCAGATACAAAGCAAGAAGTGCTTCATAGAGTGAATCAATCAGTCCTCTAACCAGAACAGCAGGGCTGCAACTATTTTCAATTTAAATATCACATTAAATGGTATCGCAGCCTAATTGACGATTGTATAAGGATTCGTTTCTAAGACAACTGCTTTAAAACATTAGCTAGTTCTATCGCAAAGGTATATCTGGTCCTAATAATTTTTTTATATAGACGGGGGAGGGTATTAAACATCGAAGCGTCCTCTCGAGACACGTCAACTATAATATCACTATAAATACATACTTTAGGAGGGGTGGATTTATTTATTTATTTATTTTCCATTTCGCAAACTTGCCCTCCCAAATCTGTATATTCATTTATGACATCTGCTTAATTATTATTTGTTATGATGTTGTGGTTTTGTGCAGACTATGTAATTAGATTTTGAAAAAAAAAATTTTTGGTTTCTTGTTTCATTGCTGGCTGTATGAATTAGCGATTTGGCTACCGAGTCGTAGTTGTAGGTAGCAACTAGCCATTTTGCTTTGTTACACAGGCTGCTTAGCGACTGTGATTGTTCCATGTGTTTTTGCTAGGTCTTAGTCCAGCCTAGGCGTAAACTCGGTTGGTGCAATAGACATAAAGACCACCTAAGATCACCTAAGACCACTTTAGACCACCTTGGACCTGTTGGTGCAACCGGCCCCAATGACCTTCAGGCATAAATATTCTCGTCTTTACATTTGAACATGCGTGGGAGAGAATACACTGCGCTTTGTTGAGCGTGGACTGCCAAGGCAGTGACAGCCCTGCATCAGTCTCTGTCTTTCTCATCAAACGTTTGCTTTGGCCCACTGTGAGGATTAAAATTCAAAAGCGGGCAAAGATTTCCCTCTCGTTGGCCTGCCCACTGTAGGAGGGATTTTCGTAACAGACGGGCACGGAACGGAGTGTGTTGGCGCACAGTCGGGCATCTCCCTCCCCCACTGGCCGCCAAAACGGCCCACTCTTCCCACTCCAGCAAGCCGCGGCGTCCAGCAGGGCCGGCTGGTGGTGATAGAGATGGATGAAGGGAGGAAGAGCCAAGCTCGGTCACTGCCCGGGCGACGCTGGCGAGCTGCTCATGCATTTGTCTTCTCCCTCTGTTTACTCTTAGCTGCTGATTAAAGCGAAAAGGCACAGGCTCACTGCTATTTTCACTCATCCGGGTTTTTTTATTGAGTTATTTTTTTCCTCCTGTCCCTTTTTTTACAAAGCCTTATAATTAATGGTGGGTAGACAGGAAGACTGTGGTTGCCATGTTAATGGATTGAACTCGGCTCGTTTAACTGAAGTCCCCAGTTGCAGATACACACCACTGAGCTTGCGAATATCTACTGGTTCATGTCTCTTGACACAATTAGAGAAAACTCTTAACATTTGAAATTGGCAGTAATGTGTTAATTGTACGCATTTCGTGCTTCCATTGCATGTTTGACTGGTGGAGGATTTATTTATTTATCTTTTTGCGCAGTGGCCTCATTATGCTAAGCTGTTTTTGGCTTAAGTTGTTTTTGTTTACATGGCATTGAGTTAAATTCGGGAACACTTTTCTGTTTTTTGTATTATAAACAGTTTCGCAATAAATTGAGTTAATAACCATCTGACTTGGCCTGTTTGATGTCGAATACATGAATCATGGAAATTAGCTGCCAGGCACCTCCTTTATACACAAGTGTTTTTTTTTAATGGTTTGCAGACTTGCTCATATTTCTTGCACACAGGATATAGTAGCATTGTGTTTTAGGTTGCTTCAGCCATACTCTGTTAGAAGGTTGTCTTTTTGCCTGTGGCTACTGGACACATTGTGAGAGATTTAAGTGATGGCTTGGACAGCCCCAGTCCTCGAGGGAATGTGTCGTTAAAGGGGTCCCCTGGGCAAACTCGCAGGTTTGTTTGAAGATTCAGGCGCGAGGCCAGCCTCTCATTAGTTTACAACAGAGCAGCCAGATTGGGAAGAGGATCTACTCTGCTCTGAGCTTTAGGGGGAATCTATCTGATCGGCCGAAGGTTAAAGAGTGAGGAGCAGAAGTTTGTTTCAGTGCTGCACAGGGATAACTTTTGCTTTGGGATTATTTGTGTTGATGAACACCAATGTACTTCTCTCAGATTCTCTCATACTGTTATGCTACAATCAAATAGCAAGGATTTATTTTGCAGGCCTTCATTAATATTCTCTAGCGTCTCCTCCTAAATGGTTTTTCTCCACTTTTCTCAAGGTTCGACACAAAATCGAGCCAAGTCTGATCACATTGCGACTGCTCCCTGGTGGAAAGCAGTCAGTTTGCACCTGGTTTAATCAGAGCAGGTGGCTGATGGATCTTCAAACGACTGGCCAGCCTGCTGAAACCCCTCGTCACGGCCAACGTTGCCTTGGCAGCATTGCTTGACCCCTGCTTATGATCAGCCAAGGCTCAAAGTTATCCACATCCCTTCCCACCTTTGCAGAACCTAACCATGGCGCTCGTCCTGCTCCAAGTGGTGAAGATTCAATTAGGCAACGTTTATGCCGGCTTGACAGGCTTTCGTGCGGAATCCTGTTTTTATAAGGTTTTTGTCGCTGTTAATTATTTCAGTTTGTGCCTCATTAGCACAACTAAAAAAAGGGAAAAGAGACTTGATGCCAGCAGTCACTGTCCCTTCCTTTTGTCACAACTGCCTGCAGAGCCCCGGGCAGACTTTTGTCCATTGCTTTTACCTTCAGACTGAGTAATCCACTCTGAATGAGGTCACTGCACATTTGGCTGCTTCTTAAACTTGAAAAGGAAATCTCTTTGAACGGAGCTTGGCTGATGTATTATGAAGGATAGTCCCAAATTAGATCTCAAAATAGCATTTACCAAAAGTTCTTCAGTCTCCGTCTGAAAGGCGTTTTCTGTAATTACATTTTAGAAGAGCTTGTTAGTAAAGTCTCTTATTTTCCCGGCTTCCGTGTTCTGTTTCGGTCTGTGATTTTGGTTGTTGATTTGGTTAGTGGCTCCATTTTAGTGTTACGTCCTGACGGTCCACGCTGTGATTCACACGCAGCGACTGTTCATTACCTTATTTTGAGAAAGTCATCCTTGTCATGCCACTGACGCGTCTGTTCCAGCCCACCGTTTCCAAGTTATGCAGCAGGCCGGCAACACTGAATAATAAGCAATGTGTCCTGTCACTTGTTTTATAATTACCCGTAATAGTACAGTACTGAAATAGATAATGATTATGGTGGGTGTGATATATTGTTCTGTGACATGGTGCGAGGGTTTGGTGTAGCTGTTGTCTCTCCGTGCCCTTAATAGGTAGGTGGTGTGCTGTTTGTGACTTTGGCGCCGATCATGCCTGTGGCCCTGGAGCTGACACCACAGCTGGGGAAATCAATTAAAAGGCTATTCTTCCATCCCGCTCATGCATGCGCTTCTGTCCGGCCGTAAATTGTGATGTCCTGGTCGCTAGCCTCATAAAGTCATCTGTCACTGGAGTCGTGTTTTATAATGGCCATCATACAAGCACTGGTGTTACTCATGAATTTAGACTCAGTTTTACATAGTTTCTTTCACTTTGTGATTGCTTTGAGACGCGGTTTACCCACTGCTTATTAGTATTTTATGGAAGTGAGAGAGCTGTAGGATTTTGGAAGAACACAGTCTGAATCACAGCTGTAAACATCTGCCAATGACGAGGCCAAGAAATGAGCAATTAGCACCACTGATCTTCAATTCAAACTTTAGAAAAGTTGCCTGCTGCACTTCTCTGTAATCTAGTAGTTACAGATTATGGCCATATTTGGATTTTTTTTAAAAACATCTGCTGTTAATTTTTCTTGTAGCTTATCAAGTGTTAAACAGGTTCATGGATATAAGCAAGTTTTTGAGCTCAAGATCTCAAAATTGACACTTATTTGGTATGTTATGCTTCTTGGAACCAGTGAAACTGTAGCACAGTGGACTTTTCTTATGCCCACTGCCTGGTTGCCAATTGTAAATACCTCTGCAGCACTGAATGATGAAAAACCATAAAAAGTAGTGGTTAAATGGCCATCCAACAGTAAAATTGCACTTCCTGGAATTGTGAGTTTATGCTATTTTGCTAGAAATAAAGATTTACGCAGAATACATTAAAAACTCAAGCCTCAGCTACAAAGCAATACATTACATTTTATTGTCAAGCTTTTGGTATCTCCAGGATCTCCATCCATTTACCTGTGTGTACCTGTACACACCACATTACTATTACCCAAGATCTCTGACGAGATACCAGTCCAACATGCAGTACTATTACCATCATATCATTATTTTAGTTATATCTGGCACTCAGGATGTGGTGGACTGGTGCCTGTCGTTATTCCCATCCGTCATATCATTTTGTTTCTGTTTCTAGCCTTCCTAATCACACTGTCATTTCCAAGCTTTTGTGTTGTTAAAGTGTGATTGGGATCGTTCACTTCATGCGGTTTCTCATTTTTGTTACGTATCACAGCCAGGCCGGTATTGAATCAGCCCATGTAGCTTTCGCCACTCTTATATTATTGGTGCTAAAACGCATTCTGTAGGTGTAGATCCTTGACAAGTCCCATGGAACATCACTGCAATTTTCCACTTACGGATTTAAATGGCAGAATGAGGAGAAAACTCGCTCCCAAGAGTCGTTCTCGCTTCAGACGTGAGTCGGCATGACAAGTTACTCCCACGTCCTCCTTTAGACACAAAGTATTTCGATTCATAAGCAAGCATGCTTCTTAACAGTTTTTCAGTTACATTACATTGGGCACAACGTGTTGGCGAAAGTGTGTGTGTGTGTGTGTGTGTGTGTGATCAAGGGGAAATCAGAGGAGCCTGTCTCTAAGATACCATGTACCCATGTGTGTGATAAGTGTATTTGTTCACTGCAAATGAATTGCGCTTGGATCCGCAGAAGAAGCTCTCAATGGTCTGCTGGTGGGAGCGTGGACCGTGTGGGCAGCTTTGTAGTAATTTAACAAGGAACAACTTGCTTCTATTGTCTAATGGAGGGAAAGAGCAGACCTCAGCCCAGCTGCTGCAGTACAGAAGCTAGAAAAAAGATTTAGGGAAGTTCTGGGAGCATCTCTTGCTCTCCCTAAGGATGTGATTGCTAGGATTAGGAGGTCGTGTGAAATATCTTCCCGTGGCGCGACCCCTAGCCATCGCCGATCGAGGATTCTCTTGGAAAGGGGATGTAGGTCTGAGATTGAACCAGTGCGTGTTGGGCCTCGATGATGATTGCTTTATAATTAAGATATTGCGATTTGTATTCACTACTTCACTAAATAAACTTCGAGTCGTATGTATGTCTGTTTCTAATCTCACCTAATTGCTATTTCTAACCAGATGCAGTTCAATTTCAAAGGGTGTCGATGCATAAATGAAGATCACTTGAGTCTCGCTTGGTATTTCAAGCCTGTTCACTTCAATTCACGTACATTTTGAAGTGTGTGGGAGATAGCAGTGAGTTGCAGCTGTTTTTCCGTTCCTTTACTCACACTCCAACACGCAAAAATATAGTTTTCAGTTCAGCACACCTGCAACACTGGGATATGCAGATATACTCTGTTGATTTATTTATTTTTAATCCTGCCATTAGGTGAAACTAAATCCAAACAGTTTCAGTTCATTGCTTCTCATATGTTCGGGAGAAATAATACCTTTGTTGTCTTTGTTGGGTTCGTTCTGACATGCTGCTGTTGCAGTGTCACGCGCGTAAACAGATAGAGATAGAGAAATTGTGTTTTACCTAAGGGTTTGGTATTACATGCTGATGTTCCGCATATTTCACATTATTTGAGCCTCCCAATAAAGTTATTATGAATGTGGCTTAATTGGTCTTTATCTCTAAATGCGAATTGGACTATAGAGTTGTCTGTGTGTGACTTGGCTATTCAGTAAGACTAATATCAGAGGAAGGCTTGTGGTTGGACTGAAGGACAATTTTTTTATTATGTGCTTTTTAAAGAAACCTCCGTCAGAACTGCTGTGGATGTTTTGATATTTACACTTGCCGTATCATGTTTCCCACAATGCCGTTGGACTGCGATAGCCTGCTGGGTCTCTTTATTACCACACAGTTATGGGACGTTGGCTCGGTTTCATCTCGGAGCTTTGCACAATTGTAATCCATGACCGGGCTAATTGGCCCTGTCCTTTATAATTTAATGGCCCGAGTGACCTTACTGAGTCTGAAAGGGCCATGGGCTTTCATCACACACACACACACACACACACACACTCACATTCAATCGTAACTATTGGGGAAAAATCAGATTTGTTGCATGTCATTTGCTTTGATTTCTTTTCCTCCTGACTTTTTCAGCACGTGGCACAGAAAAAGGGACAAAGACCTGGCAACGCGGCGGCGCCCAAACGAGAATGGTCACATGATCTCATATTACTGTCACACCGCATTTGCTCCATTTGTGCCGCACGTCTTCCTCTGAAAGCCTCTGAGTGAGTGAAAGAGAAGGAGAAAGGGAATAAAGCGTGGTCTTTGAGAGCCTGTTTGCCCTTTCAGCCACTCTGGAAACTTTGAAAGTGGCCTTGATCAGAGGGGAAAAAGCACAAAATGGAGTCATCTTTAGGTCAGGCTCTGCGGTTCCTGAACCCCACAGCTTTTAGAGAGAGAGCTGAAGATGTCGAGCTCAAAAACATGGATGGATGGAAACCCCCGTCACCTCCACACTGAGACAAAATTGGTCATTTTGGTGGCGCTCTCAATTCAAACGTGTGTGGCATATGCAGATTTGCATTTCATTATGCTGCAGCTGAATCTAAGCTGAGGTTTCCTTGGAGTTTGCTGAAGTTCTGTTTAGTCCCTGAGGTCTCATTAGAGAGACGATTCAATTTGTGCTCATCATCTGGTCTGCTGACTGAGTCACATAGCTTCTTCTTTACTCGACTATGACTGGAACTGTTTCGAATTAAGCTGCTGTCCACATATGTTCAGCAAAAACTTTAAACTAGATAATGGATGCTTCTTTTTTTAAATTTTTTTAACTTGTGTTTAGTTTCTCTGTACAACTTGTGCTTTAAAAAATAGATACATTTGAATGACGTTAATGCTGTGACAATAGAGCAAGAGAAATATCCACGTTTGTTTGCATCTATCTGTGCTTCTGTATCCTTCTGGTGATTTCTTTTGGTTTAAAGACTGTTTATCCGGGAAGTCCGTCATATGGTTGAATAATCTGTTTTCCGTGCACCGGTGCTAAATAGTTTAGAGGGTTAGCTTCAGTTGCCCGCTGCCCACTCTGCATTCTCAGCTATTCAAAGCGAGGACTTGGGCAATGCTGACTGCTCCGTCCTCTTCATCTCTCTCCCCACATGGTCCTTGTGGACCTTGAAAGGCAGTCTTGCGGTTCTCTGCCCTACTTAGTCCTCCTCCTTTATATTTTTCTTGGCTACCAGAGCAGCGTCCGTGGGAATTGCGTCTCGCTGAGCTACCGTCCTTCACAGGAACCCCACCCTGCTCTGTAGGGACTTTTTGCCGTGTTATAAAACGCTCTGCTTTTAACCGTTTTTCTTCAGTGCAGTAACCAAACACCCATAGTTTGGATAAAGTGCTGCGCTGGCTCCATTCTCCCACGGCTACTTAAGTACTTTCCACTGTGACACAACATTTCATTAATGCTGAGCGCCACATGTGGGCATGACTCGTATATGTGTGTGCATGAGCCAGTGGAGAGACAGCAGAGAGGGAATAATGCAGTCAGAGCTAAGGACTACACCCCAGCCTTTAGGAGGAAGCAGTTAATTTGTGGACGTTCACTAAAAAGAGCCAATCACTGGCTCTGGATCCAGTTAAAGTGACCCAGTTCACACAGTTTACGCCAACAAAAGCCTTGACCAGTCATTAGACTAAACTTCTGTTGGGGCTGTAGTCCACCTGGAGGTCCTCTTTTTCGGGGCGCACATTAGGATGTAATGGGAAACGATCAGAGGCTGTGTTGTGGCATCAAAGTATTAGACTTCCGTGCAGAAGTAACCGCTTCATTCCTTTTTATTATTTTTTATTACTAATATCTGTATCGAGAAATAGGCTCAAATAGAGCTGTCCTTAAAAGAGTCTCATCCATATTTCTATTTCCTGTATATTCTTCTATAATGGCTGTGGGCCCTAAATTTAAGATATGGATTTAGCCTCCAATTTCCTTCTCCAGGATTCTGTTTTAGCAGGTTTAAGTGCATCATTGCCTTGAATATTAAATCCTCTTGCCTGTCATATCAATTTATCAATCTGTAATTTCATCCACCGTGGCAAAGATATTCTGGTCGTCTCGCATCCTCACCGAGGAATAAGCCCCGTCGCAGACCCGACTGATTGACATCTCTCACGCATAGCAAGCCAGGGTTTATTTGTGGCACGTTTTTGCGTCTGCTCTCCTAATCATCTGTGTTGGATCAGTTGGATATGTGTCCCTAATTTGTAATCACATGCTCAACCAGCGTTGGGTATTATAAGTGCTATTAACAGGAAAAGCCAAGTATTAAATCCTGATGCTAAATCAGACCATAGTACTTGAGTTTAGAAGAATGCGCTCCGAATTGGTGTCCTGTTTTTAATTAAAAAGACCTGGAGCATCCAGATAAGATGAAAATGTAGCTGACTTTGTGTACAGCAGAAATGAGAGTCGATGCAGGCAGCTTGCACCAATTTGTTGTCTAGTTTGAGGCATTCCAGTGGCGCTCAGTGGTTTACTGCTATTTGCATTCCGTGTTCCTCCGGACTCACAACGCAGCTTGGTTTTCTTTTAAAGACTCACCACAAGTGTTCGAATGCCTCTATTATATTTTTTCCATAAACTTTTGGGAAAATGGGGGAAAAAAAAGGCTTTTCATGCTGAAGGAGCGTCCCAGAGCAATCAAACAGAGACCATAAAATGTCAATTGCGTAATAAACTTGCTGAGAGCCACAGATTTTTGTAATCACGACTTCTGTAAATCGGGTTTTCAAAAGTCTCGCCCCAGGCCATCATTACGGCCGCCAAATATGTTTAGCCAAAAATGACACCAAAAGAGGACAAAATGTTAAAAGTGTTGACTGAAAGTTGTATCGGTTCCATTTTTTTTTTTTTAAGGTTAAATATGCAAAACGTGGTACATTTACATCTCTCCTTGGTTTACATAAGGTTCTGTGTACACTGTCCCTGTTCAAATAAACGAATAAACTAAACACCGCATCAAATATATACGTTTACAAAATATATTGTAATGACAATTTAAAATTGTGGTTAAAAAGATGCTGTTCCTTTGCTCTCCTTCACTGGTTATGTGTTCCAGCTCAAGCAACTTGTCAGCAATATCCAGTGTCATTACCTAATCGCTGTCCCCTGCTCAATTAATGTGCACCATTTTCAAACTTTGAAGCCCCATATCTCAGAACGACTCTTCACCCAGAGACAACATTATAATATTAAGGTCACGGCCTGTACACTACATCATATTTTCCAGCACTACCCGATCTGTACCGTGCACGCATACACTTTTTACCTCCTTGTTTGTTTTGCTGGATTAGCATTTAATGCCAGTTGCATTTTGTGGGGTTTTTTTTTCAAATCAGTGAAAGCTTGTAGCTTTGTTAAGGCTTGATTAAGTACCTGGGCTGTTTTGCTTTACGCATATAATACCATAAATTTTTGCTTGCATAGGCACGTTGCTATAATAATAGAAAAAAAGGGAAAAAAAGAAGGATATTAATCATAATAAGAAAAAATTTCACTTGTTTTTGTTTTGTTTCATCAGTCGTTTTTATTTCATCACTTCCTGTCTGATTTGTCACACCAACTCTCTTTCTTAACAGAGAAAAGGTCCTGATTAGTCTAACAGGGTCTTGTGGTGAGAACCTGTGCGCTGCCCATTTAGTGAATAATGTAACATTATATTAACGACATCCACGCCGACGTGGCGCAGTGCCCGAGCTCGTGGGTGGTTTCAGTAAGTGTATTTATGCGTCACATGATGATGATTGACGTTGGAGGGTCGCACAGTTGGGGCCTATGACGATTATTTGACCAAATCAACAGCGCTGATTATGAAAAACCGCCAGCGTGAATTGTTATTGTCGACGCGTTGTTTACAACAAAAACTTTATTATGGAAAATTGCTAATCTGATTTTCAGGCAGGATGCAATACATGCAATTGCACACACACACACACACACACACACACACACCAGGACCAGTTTAAACTTCATTGATATATTGGCTATAACTAGTGGGTAAAATGTCAGGATATATTTTCATTTTTGTGTTACCTCTCAGTAGCACGGAGGGTCGAGATATCGTTGCTCCTTCCAAGATTCCTTCTAGATTCAGAGCAGTGGTAGCCAATCGGCATCAGTAACAAATTAGCTCACGCATAAAATTGAGCAGTTAGCCCTAATTTAGCTCATTTCTTAAACTTGTTATTGTCATTAAAACACGGAAATGTTGGTTAGATTGGTTGGATAAGCAAAGGATGAGTGGAGTCAATCAATGAATCAGTTATAAAAATAATGGTAAGATGCAGCCCTATGTACATTGTATTTTTTTAATTTGGTGGGTAAATGTCACATACGTTTACTAGGAATCTCCACAGGACTTGCAGCAAAATGTTTTTTTTTCATTTGACATTCATGCCCAGTCTCCTGGAACCGTGTCTCGGAACGTGACTTGCTTTAATAGCGTCATATAGTTGAAGTTATTATAGTGATTTGAGTTTGACTTAAATCACAGTAAGAGTTTTGTACCGTGTGTGTGGAAGGCCTCCCCTGACACTATATAACATCAGCTGAAAGAGAGCCAAGGACATAATCTTACTGCAGATGTCTTTATCTCTTCTTTCAATGTTCTCTCCCTATCTCTTTCCTTTCCTGCTCTCTTTTCTTTCTTCCCCCCCAGTCTCTCTGTGCATAGACCAACACGTGTAAGCCTCTCTGTTGGAATAGCCGTAACCTTTTCAGAGGCTGTGCTCCCCGTTCGATGGCACTTCCACAGTGTTCCTGGAGAGATCTGGAGCTTCTAACAGCATGAAGCTGATTAGACGCTAACCGAAGATTCATTGTCTTTATTTAATGGAATAGAGATGAGTGATTAGGAGATTTGAATAAATGAACCTTCACCGGCTCCCTGGAGACATGGTGGAATGACAGAGGGGGTGAGGATGAGTTTTCTCTTCGTCAACAGTATAATGACTGGTGATTGCATTATTGTTGTATGTGATATGTTGTCACTTAACCCTGAACCAGGAAGAGCTGTTGCTTGCACGGCAGGGGCACAGCTACTTGTTTATAAGTGGCATTGTCATGCTAGCACAAGGAAATTACAGGTTTACATACAAGCTTATCGCTCTCAGAGGGTGGTGTGGGGGAAAGCAGATATATATATATATATATATATATATATATAAAATCTTTCACTTTTTATTCTTCATGCCTAATTATTTCTCTTTTTATATTATTGCTTCGGAATGCTGCTGTGTGCAAGTCAAGTGAGGTATGAAAGTTTCTTTTTGTCGTCTAACTTTAACAGTGTCCGGTAAGAAACAGAATAAGTTCAATTCAATTCAATTTTATTTGTATAGCGCTTTTAACAATGGACATTGTCACAAATCAGCTTTACAGAAATCCGGATGTAAATCCAGATCCCTAATGAGCAAGCCAGAGGCGACATTTGACAATAAGTCAAATGTTTTGAAGTTTACGGTGAATTGTCCTCTTAATTTTCAGTGTTTGAGTGTTTTTATATGCATAGAATACCAGAATAATACGAGTGTCTGATCTCGGCATTTACACTCTAAGGAAAAACAAAAAGAGGTTCCTCAAGCGGTTCTTTGGATAGTTAAGGGTTCTTAGCTTTCTAATGAGTTTCTACTTGGAACCCTCTCTAATAGGGAAACACTGTTGTAGGGTACCAAATAGATCCTTTAAGGGTTCCCCGAAAGGGACAAAATGAAGATCTCTAGATTT
This sequence comes from Olivaichthys viedmensis, assembly GCA_028565825.1. Lineage (NCBI taxonomy): Eukaryota > Metazoa > Chordata > Actinopteri > Siluriformes > Diplomystidae > Olivaichthys > Olivaichthys viedmensis. Next base: position 3,184,964 of record JAOUQW010000010.1, on the reverse strand, counting down.
TTTTTCCTTTTTTTGTAAACAGCTTACTACGATATCATATATAAGATGAAGGTTTTTTCAGATTTTAAGAAAGACACCTGGATATTAATCCAATAATCAGAATATTTAGCACATGTATATAATGGTATATCTTCTATCTTATGTTTTTCTGCATCCATGCATGTGTGCAAACATAACCAAATATATAAGGGCTTCACCGGAGGCAGTAAGAACCGTAGACTTAATTCAACACTACGCCCACAAAATGGCAATAAAGCAACATTTTTCATCCAAAGCAAACTCCCAGATTAATATTCGCCCATGGAGCGATATTTTTCTTCTGTGGCCTTATTGGCGGTGCATATATCATGTATTTAGAAACAAAATCTGATTACTAACCAATTCATGTAGACCCATTGTCAGATTACTTAATGCGTCGAATATGTTTTTGTGCAGTTATTAGATTATTGTGTACATGTAAAAACGTACTCCAAGTAGTTTGCCTCTGTAACAGATCCATAACACCTACATAGTATTTCTGTATTTCTGTTTTAGTGCTCCTGGGTTAGGAAGGAAGAATGCAGGAATAGGACAGGAACACTCCGGTGGGAAATAAAGAAATAATACATTTTTAAAAAATTAAAAAACCCATGAATTAAACTTTTTATATTTACTTGAGCTGTGCACATCCATATTTATTCTGCGTGGTTTACAGCTCATGGCGCCAGCCTCTCACGCACACGCGCACACACACACACACTAATTTACATTGGCTCTACAGTAAAGGGATCATTGCTGATTTCCTTACAGGCAAACTCGTATTTTAATTTCACTGTTCAGAGTACTGCTAATGAACAGAAAATTGCTATTATAATATGAACTTTTCGAAACAGAAAGAGGCCCATTTAGTTCCTTGCTTCATTCTTATAATGCAAATGAAATGATGTAATGTAAAAGAAAAAGAGCAGCTGGCAAAGGGAGAGTCTCAGATTCTGCTAAATAAGCAGGCTGATCCCTCATTTCATCACCTGGGATTCAGATGGCCTCACATGTTGTTGTTGAATACCAGATAAACTCCACTGACTTTGTTGTGAGAGAAGATTAATATGATTGCAGCCTTTTGTCGCCTGGCTGTTAGAAAAATTAGATAATTACAGGATATTAGGGATAGACGCTGCAAATTGCTCTAATTTTGGCAATTATTGAGAGCAGAGTCCATGACAGGACTACCAAACAACTCAGCAAGAGCTCACAGTGTAAATCTGGCATCCATTGATCCCGGCTGATCGTAATGACGTGCTTGCTTTAATTTCCTGTAGAGAAAAAATGAATGAGTATTAGAAGCCTCGACGGAGGTGTCCCCAAAAAGAAGTGCGACGTCATGGCATTTGCAGGACACAGCCTCGATCTTTTACATCTTCTGACTTTGACAGTTCCTCTTCCTGTCCACTGAGAGTGAAAAGGAGACCCTGAATATGACCGAGGCGTGAGTTTTAAGGGGAACTGTAGTGCATGTTTTTAGTAGTTTATACACAACACCGCCTCAGTTAGACAGCTGTGTTTTTCTCCTGCTGAAAACTGCAGTGTGCATTAACAGTCTGGACTCCAGCACACAATTCAAATGAATGCTGAGCACAGCAGGCTGAAACGATGTCTGCGGAACATTTCATTTATTTATTTATTTTCATGTCCGAAAATGTCACCCTTCTCTGATGGGGAATATATTAACTTTTACTTGGACCTCAGCGACACGGTCATTGTTTCCCATAATTTGCATACAGTTGACCTTCATTAATGGCGTGTTTAGAAACTCCGTTATCTTTGCTGTTTTTTTAAAAAAAAGGACGTGGTGACCGTGTTTAATTATTTTCCACTGCTACTACAAGGTTGGTTTGGAATTGAGGTGAGCAATAAGCGAGTGTATTGAGGCCCGGTCGCAGTAGGGGTCTGCTTAGAGCAGTTCTAAACTGATCGGACTAATGAGTCGAAGGTATTGCTTCAGGGGTTAGTCGATATCATCAGTCCCTCCCTCAGAGAAACCTCCAACAAAGCATCCATCATGGCCAGCAGTGCCTCAGTGCAGACCCCAGGAGCTGCTCTACGAGTTTCAAATAAGGCC
>JAOUQW010000010.1:3151635-3173895 GCA_028565825.1 Olivaichthys viedmensis | reverse complement strand
GTTTGGCTTTATGCGCTGAATGTGCTGAACCTCATCGATAAGAGTCTCTAGTTTATTGGCGAATATGACACGCAGATAATGCTCACATGTTCATTGCAAGATCTATGCGGGGCATTATAACAGGAAAAAAAATACTGTGACTAATTAATTAACCGGCCGTCTCACCATATAAGAAAAATTGAAGGCATTCTTTAGTCGGAGTCGATGCGCCTGTTCATGTGAGCATGATTTTAAGGTGATTTGTGATTAATCAACAAGGCTACGGGTGGGACGGATTTAGCAACATGTTTTCATGCGTATGGATGTTGTATAGATTGTTTGTGGGAACGTTCAGGAAATAACGTTCAGGAAATGGGCAGTGGTGGCTCAGTGGTTAGGGCACTGAGCTACTGATCAGAAGGTCGTGGGTTCAAGCCTCAGCTCCACCAGCTCCACCATGTATATGTGACAATAAAGGAGCATTCTATTCTATAATCATACGTCTCCATTTAGGATTATTCCCATGTCTTTACAAATGAAGGCCCTTGCTTTGTATGATATGTGTGTCAGTGTGCTGTATGTGGGTGGTACCAGGATGGTGGCCCAGTGTGTCTATCTGGAGGCTAATGGTTTGCAGCTTCACTCTTAACTCCCCACAGACTGCTGCCTGCTCATCAAATCCAGAGACCCGGCAAGCTCTGCTATTACATTTTGATTGAGAGGAAATGATAAAAGTTAAAAAAATAATAATAATAAAAACAACAACAACAACCAGTCTCATGCAACACTATATCCGCAGTAACACCGGATTCTGTGATGTTCATGCGAGAAAAATGAGGAAACCACGAATAGTAAAACTTCCCATGTTCTCATAATGCGGGCCTTTAAACACCGAGACATTATGATGTATGATGATGAAATATGCCTAATGAGACAACGCTGGCCTGTGGCTCCATGTTTCTCTCCTATGGCTCTATTCAATGAGCCTTCTCCGTACATGCTAAACTACCCATAAACAAGTAATGTAAACATCAAAGCGCAAGATTACTAGCCAAGAGGAAAAGTTTGACATGACTGATAACGCTAGTCCAAATGCATGACTACTCTGTTCATAGTTTTGAGATTATTACTATTACAGACAGCTATGAGAAAGTGCTTCAAGAGATGTTCACATTCCCAAGTCACCGTAATGCCTGGTCATGTTTCACTCACATCTCGCACACCTCTCTGTAAAGAAAGCACATAGAGCGGTTTGTCGCTTTTCATCGCTCAGACAGAGAACGGCTGTGCGTCAGGCCGTCAGATTCTGGAAAGCATAATTAAGTAGGGTTAATGAGCAGTCAGACGTCACCCCGTCCCGTCTCTGTGGGTCTCTCTGTGCCTTCTCATAGAGACGCCTCTGTGCTCCCCGTTTGCATTTTTCTGCGTGTTTGTCTGTATGTGTTTAACGAACCATGCTGCACCTCGCTTGCTCTTTCATGTGTGCGCCGGGGGCAGGTGGAGGCAAAGCTACACTGCGCGCCATTCATGAGAGACGCCATTGAGGCCTGCCCCTCGCCCGACACTCGATAAAGAGCCCGCTGTGCCAGGCACGGCCCGTTAAAGCCCCTTCACCATGTCCTGTTTACACTCCTGGAGCCACCTTCACAACTCATAATCGATCCATTCACAACTTTCCAGACAATTTATGCCTGCGACTGTTTTTGCCTCCACACGTTAGAAGCAACGTCTAAAACGTACCCTGTCTGTGGAACGTTAAGTCAGTCATTTAGGTCTATTATGAAAGATAATTAAGCATATATTTCACTTTAATTCACAGCTTAATTTTAAAACCCATGCTCTGCACTTGCTCTATAAATACTCAAGCCATCCAAAGTGAAAAGCTATGTTAATAGAGCAATAAGAATTCCCTAGGCAACTCAGATTTTTCCTGTAAGCAACATCATTCAGGCACCTTGTTCATTTATCTGTCCGAGGCTTCGGCCATTCCACACAGTCAATGCGTGCATTCCTAAATGTGCCAGCAAGAGTGCCGGACGACTGCGGCTAAGAATAGAGGCGCAGCTCGCTTCATTGGCCCTTCGTTATCCAGAATCAACACTCAAGCCTCTGTTGCTGAGTGTTGCCTTGTACACCTCATGACTGGGGCTTCATCACCACGCTCATAAGAATTAGTGGACCAGAGTTTGTCTCCCAGCTAATTTTGGCTCTCGCGCTTGAGCTTTGTGGAGTGGCAATGCCAGGTTGTCATCTGACCTTGAAGAATTACAGCAGCTATCACGCACAGACCCTTCAGCGTTATTATTTATTCCCCAGCATCTGGTGGCTGGTGCAGTGCAGTGCGGGGCAGCGAGGGACGATCTGCTCAGACGAGAGGTTCCAGAATGAAATGGGACCTCTTACATTAGTGCATTTTTGGCTGGACTGAACCCCTGTTTTGACACAGTGGGATGTCATCCATTCAGCAAAGGCTTTCAGGTTCACTCTTAAAAGAAGTGTCGGCCAATTCATGTGGTCTTAATGTTATCCTGTATGGCTGTCTATTAAAACCAAAAAGAAATAAAAAAATGTAAACGAACATTTGCTTCCTAAAAGAAAATGCGAAAATGCCTTGGGTTTTTTTGCGTGGAGGTATTTCGGTGTCACAGCAAAGCCTGTGCCCAGATAATTGAGTTGCAGGATCACAAGCAAAAAGGGAACACTGCTTAGTGCACCTTTCAATGGTTCAGGCAGCAACCATCAGTGTACCTATTTTTCCGCTGTCTTTTAGAACCCAGGTGAGAATATGCAGAAAGGGAAAAGCAAGCCCATTGAATACATTAATGCATTAGGTCAGTGATGTGTTAATGCTCTGTGGCCCACTCTCTGTCCCTCAGACGGATAAATTGGGCTTAATCTTTGTGTTAAGTTGTTGTTCAGGCTCAGGGAAGATTAATAGCTCGCCCCTGAGCCCCACACACCACCATTGTGAAGCTCCGATACTCCCGGGTCTTGCTGAATGCAAGGCTTTGATTGAAACATTGTCCATGTTGAATAAATCACTGCACCAGTGACACAGGCGCAGCTGGCATTAATACAGCCTGTGATGTTAAAGGGGAAGGAGCCTGGGCTGGAACATTCTGCAGCATTAAAAGCAGGTGTACTGGAGTAAAGTCGAAACATTTTATAGCCGTGAAACCATGCTAGGCTGTCTGTTTGACCTATCTCCATCTCGGCTGAGGAGCTGCATGTGCGGCTCTGGCACTGCAAAGCGTTTGGCGGAGAAACGATGAAGCCTGCTCCCAGCATCTCCAACAGAGTAATGTCAGCCTCAGTGTTTGAAAGAGGGACTTCATTTTTAATTTCTCTGCCACACACGGTGTGTTGCGTGAGTATTATGACTTAGTTCAGACCTACAGATCAGTGTGCCACTTTATCCGTATACTAAAACATAGTGGGCTGAAATTACTACTGTGTGGATCTCTACTGGGTTTGAGACAGCAACTCCTCCAGGCCTGCCCCCAGGCTCCAGCCATCCATACAGAGCAGCTCCAGTCTTTAATACACTTCACCACACACACAAAAATGTCCAATGGTTGTATTATATGATCGCCATTGCTTTTATTATCTGTTATTGCATTGATTTTGCCTAAGCAGTGGTGTGGTGCGTGTTTTAATGCATGATGTAGCTCAGCACACTGGGAGATGGTATATCCATGATGAGCATGTTTGCCAGTGGCACAGCAGAAGGTCTAGCATCGGTTCTCTATGATAAAGCCATCCTGCTCAAAGGCTTCATGTATGCTGCTGCTTTGCTAAATCAGTGTGGAGCAGGTGGCTCAGACGCTAGTCAGCTACACAGTTAGCTGTTCTGCTTGCCATGATCAATTCTCATTCGTTACCGCAAATATTCAATTCATGGCTCCCCCTGCCTGGGCTCAAAGAGCCAATGATGGGGCAATCAAGAGGGATGGAGACGCATAGAGGAAAGAGAGGATGTGACAGCAGTGCATTGCGCTTTAATAGGCTTTTGCTGAGGGAGCCATCACTGCGTCAGGCTCCAGCATCTGGACTGGACCTCCTCTGTTCTTCCATACATAGCATTAACATCTTATTTACATCTGTTTATAAAGGGGTGATAAAGCTCTTGCCCTGTGTTGGTTGAGAATCATTCTATATTAGCCAGAGGACAATGATTTTTATTTCCCATTTCTCTACTCTCTCTATCCTTTGCTTTCCTGTACCTCCTATTCTTTTTGCTTCAAATCCACTCTTCTGTAGCCATCCTGGTGTAATTTGTTTTCCTCCGTCTGATGCATGAGTGATATTTTCCCTTCATCTTTTCCTCATAAGGGGAGAAGTGGTCGTGACCAGCTGCTGAGTGCTGCCTAAATAACTCAGCCGACCGCACTCTAATGGAGGAGATGGACCCTGTTGGGAGGAGTCCAGAAAGGCTGCATGACCAAGCGCAGAGATCTCAGCTCAGAGTGTTCATGCAGATTTGCATAGTATTCATACAAAAAAAAAACATTCCAAGCCATGGAAAAAAAGCGAATTTGAGAATTTCTCATTCACCATAAGGGAAGAAAAGAAAGGCATTCATGTATCATGTATATCTAACTTGAATGCATGCATGGGGGGGAGCAAATGGAACTGGGGGTTTGAGAAACGACTGGAACGGTCATAATGATGACAATAAAAGCAACAAAAAGGCTCGTTGTCAAAAGGTTTTTACTTTTTAGTAGTGATACCGACTACAAGACAAAAAAGCCACACTTTGAAATTAAAATGATTTTAACCAACTGTTGATAAAAAATATGATGAAATGAAAATATCACTGTAAGGACGTTGTCAACGCACAAAAAAATGTTGGCACCCCATATAGTCAGAAAACAATCGAAAGTATTTCTGTTATTTTGTGCCGTGTTTGTGCTTTAAAGCACTGGTACAGCATTTGAGCAATTAAACTTTTAAAAATTTGTGCAGGTTGTAAAATAAAAGAGCACAATGTTGCTTTAGATGGCACAAACATAGCACCAACGGAACAGACTGTTTTTTAAATTCAGTGTTTGTCTGTGTACATGGTGTTGCATGTTGTGTGATGCGGTACACATAACCAATCAGCAATGACCAGTGCTGTTAGCCCCACCCCCAGATACCATTAGTTTCTGTTGGTGCCAGTCTTGAGCAGGTACCAAAAACCATATAGCTGGACATTGACACTGAACATATGGCCAGTGGAAAAAATAAACACAGTTCCAGTTTTCTCGTGCCACAATTTGCGGTACTTTGCAGTGGTGTGAAAGGTTCCTTTTGCTAGGTGTACATTCCAGAAGCTGCATACTAAACTGTTTTGAGTTAAAATAGAAGATTTTGAGCTTATTCAGTTACAAATAAAAGGGCCATCTCAACATGAATGCCTTGAGTGTTTCTGTGGTGAGAGAGCGATGACCTCATTTTTGTGTTATTGTAGATAAGGTGGAAGAAGGAAGGAGTCTTTAGATGTGGGAGACCAGGGAGAAGCTGGAGTCCAAGGTGACCCCAGATTACACTCACTGGGAGATTCAGTGTAAAATCTACTTATATCCATTGTGAAGAAGTTCAGTCTGTTCAGTTTGTGGAAATCTGGTTTCCTTTCAGTAGCAAAGCCAAGATAAGCCACTGGTCAGCCAGTACTTACGGCCTTATGTCTAAAACTGTGAGCATAAGCCTGAAATGCTTACAGTGTCATCTTTTTCACAAAACACAACTCTCTTATCAAATGTACAGCCAAGCACCCCAACCTGACCTCCGATACCTCAATCAATAAAATCTGGTTTCATTGCATCACATGCAGTCATTCTGTCTTTGTCATCAGCAAAGTGTACATGTTTTTCACTTATTCATCATCACTTTTGTTGATTACTCTCCATGAACAGCACTTTGATAGATTGCACAACACTAGTTTTCGAAACATGACCAGCATAATAGCCATAATCCAAACTCAACCCAAACTCAATAAGTCATATAAAGGGGTCTGATATGCGAGAGGTCCAGGAAGGATGTAGCGCTGAAAATCCAGTGAGGTTCTAGTGGGATAGGATCAGTACAAGGATAACACATAATGAGGTGTCCAAATACCGAGCTGTGAGGTACTCCTTACGTTTACATGTATTCATTTGGCTGATGTTTAGCGTGTTGCTCCTGACTGGAAATAAGACTCCAGCCTCGGTTTGGTTTCCATTTTATATGTACAATAAAACAAATAAATACTGATTAAGTAGCCGTGTCAAAGGCAATCCTCGGGTCTAGATGTGATACAGTGGCGGTAAACTGATTTTAACCTACGCTCACTGCTTGTTCTTAGTCTCTGTGTCTTTCTCTGCTTCCCAAGAGAACCATGGAGCGAATTGATCTCTGAAGCCAGCTTAATTAAACAGGCTGGTATAAATTAGACACATTTACAGCAGGCCAGCCGACGTGTTTACAAGATTAATTGAAGCATCATTCATACCCGAGAGGTGATTTGGGAGGACCAGCCAGGTTTGCCAGATGGAGACCGGGCTTGGTATAGGGGGAGAAGGCGTGACGGTGAGGAAAACGGATTGACAGTCTGAAGCAGAAGTACAGTAAATGAAGGAAGGGAGCTCTCTCGTATTGTGCGTTTGAAGTTCACTAGACATGCGCTGGCCTCAAACGGATTGTGTTAAATCATTTAACAATCGCTCGTGGGGCAAATGCATTCAAGCTTTTTATTAAATGTATCTGTACATGCAGACGTGGCACACAGTGAGTCCCCAGTGTGCATGCTAGGCTTTAGAATCAGCTGAGAGAGAGAGAGAGAGAGCATAGAAGTAATTGTGTGTTTCCTCTTAGGCAGTTTGTCTTGTTTTCTTCATAAGCACACAATAGTCGTGGCCCGTCGTTTTAGATCACGGCCGGAAGCCCAGTGGAGAGAGGACGCTCTAAAGCACACTATTACACTCGTGATAGAAACGCAGGTTCCGCTAAGTGGGAAGCTAACGGGGTAGCTGAAAGGAGGAAGAGCCGTGTTATATATTCGGAATGAGAGATTAATCGCGGCATTGATGATACGGAAGCGTGGCGTGCCGCCGGGCGATTGCTTCGAGACGTTTAAAATTCGCCTGTAAACACATTAGGGAATCGCTTGTCTTAGATAACACAGATAGAGAAACATTCACCAAAACGGGGTCTTCACACATGAATAAATGCATGAGTCTCATTTAGTGTTGGGCTGCCGGCAGCCTGCAGTTCCCTCTGCAGAATAGCAAGAGCCTTTCCTCACAGAAAGTGCATGTCCCTTCATCAACCCGCCTTCCCTACCCCCTCTCTTGCTCTCTCTCTCTCTCTCTCTCTCTCTCTCTCTCTCTCTCTGCTGATCTTCCTTCTCCTTGCTCGTTTTCTCTCCTTCTCTCATATTTCTGCTCACCCCCTCTCTGACTTTCTCTCTGTCTGAAGATAAGAGACTGGTGTATATCATCTGTGTGTGTGATCCGCATCCGTCTCAGTCCTCAGCGCCTATCAGCAATGGGAACAGTAATACTCATTTAAATCTCATCAGTGGCTCTATTGAAGCGTCACAATCTGAGGCATGAGTGCAGTATCACAGCCCAAAAAGAATCTGTCTAATTCATTTTTTCATTCTCCATAGGCTTAAAAGAAGAATCTTTTTTTTTTTTTTTCTATTGTAAGAGAAAATAAGTATTGAATTTTTAAGATTTGGTTTTCTCAGGTAGAAGCCAATATGTTTCGTTTTCTATCACTTTTTAACAATGTCATGGATGGACTGTTCCACTCCGTGGGTATGGAGGGGGTTCACCCAACATGGAGGAAGCATCCCCTTTGGTTAAGGTCTAAACACACTATGTATAAACACATAGTGGCTATAAACTTTTAAGGGTCACGTAAAGGTCAGCGGACCCACGCTGGGGCGTCTCGCTAGTCCATGTCTCCTAAAGGCGTGTTCACATATGATATTCGGTTTGCAGATGCAGTTCCGCCGCTCTGTTTGCAAACACTGTTCAGAACATGTTCCACAATGCATAATAAAGAACACCACGTAGTACTGATGCAAAATAGGACGTGTTTCGTCATTCATCTTCAGTAAGCACTTTATCCTGGTCAGGGTTACGGTGGATCCGGACCCTCACGCATTCATTCATAATTAAGGAGCAATTTAGAGTAGCAAGTCCACCTACCGGCATGTTTTTGGGAGGTGGGAGGTGGCAGGAGACCGGAATACCCGGAGAAAACCCACATAGACACAGAGAGAACATGCGAGACACGCACAGAGAGAAGACGGTAACCGGAGCTCAGGATCGACCTCGGACTCTGGAGCTGTTAGGCAGCAACGTTACCCTCTGCGCCACCGTGCCGCACTTAACGTGTTTAAGTGCGTGGTTTATGAGAAGTGCATTACAAATGGTAGAAAGGTACCATCATATCTGGCCAGCGGTGGTCCTATTGTGGTCCATAGGAAAGGGATCAAGGAACTACAGTCGAGTCCAAGAGACTATGGTCCTATAGTAGTGCAATGGAAAGAAACCATTGTATCTGGTCAGCTGTGTTTCTATTGATGGAGATGATAGAGAGGCTCTGACAAACTGCTGAACAACAGATGTGGTACAGTCAGTCATCTACAAAGTGCACCTATATGGTAGGTGTATTTGATTAACCGTCATCAAGGTAGGATCCAGGCTTCGGATCTCATTGTCATTGTCCCTGTTCTGGATCAGGTGACAGCGAGGGCTTAGTTTAACAGACAGAAAAAAGCAAGAGGCCCCTGCTCGTGTGCCGAGATATGAAGGGGCCGTGGCTCCTGCTAAATGCTATCCCCAGTCTTAATCAGAGTTCTCACTCTATGAGTCATCATGGACCAGCAGCCTTCGTCTCTCATTAGCAGCCCATTACGTGCCAAGGACTTCTCGCTACTTTACAAAGCTCTCCAGTGAGCTGGAGAGAGAAAGATGCAACGTAAAGCCCTGTTTAACTTGTCATCACTGTCTGTTTCTTTCTCTGCTGTTCTGGCATGCTGCGGTTCTGTCCCAAATACCGTCCTCTAATTTTGTCTATTTTTTTTTCTTTCCTTTATCGAGTCACATTCATTCTCGTCTCCCTAAGTTCCTGGTCCTGATTTTTCTTTGCACACTCCACTTTTGTCTCTATCCCTCTTTGGTTTCTCTCTCTCTCTCTCTGTTCTCTCTCTTTCTTTACGAGACAGTTGCTGTATCACTGTACTGTCAGAACAGGCCTTGGAGGTCAGATGCAGGAAAGTAAGGCACACAATTAAAGCGCTGCTCTGTGAACTTTGTGTCAGCCTTTTTCTCTCTGAAGTCGAAACATGGAAGCGGGCTAGAGGAAGCTGCAGGACACAAGGTGACATTTCTTCACTCTATGCTTCCTGTTTTCTTAAGAAAAAACAAAGCCAGGCAAACGGAGTGCAAATCAGGACTGGTGATGAATAGTTCATGAGAGTAGTGCCGTTTCCCAACCAGCCTTCTGAGGAGCACCTCACATTTACTGTAGGAGATAACAGAACACAGATATGTTAGACAGAACTATCACTTTAATTATTGGCTTATTGTGCCTTGGTTTTGAGGCAGTATCCTCGTTGTTATTGAATCCACAGTTCATCAGATAGTTCGGCCTTTGTTGCCTTATCCTTGCTTTTTTTTCTCTCAGTGGAGAAACAGGAGTGTGTGTAGTTTCTGGATATTGATCGCTTGTCTGTAGTGCATATGAGCCTGAAGTCAGTTTCTATAATGGAATTATATTACGAGACAGTGGGGTTAATAACTAATGGGACCCTTTGTGCGGCTAATCCCGTCTTTGTGCCTTTCGAATGAGAAATATGCTGCTATTGAAATGAAACTGCAGTATTCAAAGGGACTCAAAGACCCGTTCGGACTCTGTGTCCCCTCTCTGTCATTCTCTAGTCCCAGTCAAGAGACGTCTGAAGTGGTGTCCTCCATCCAGGGTCATCTCTCGGCTAGTTCAAATGTTTGAATATTGAGCAAGTGCAATACTCTAACAGTGCGCGTGTCTTTGTTCTTTGCGTCTCTTCCCCAGGACTAAACCCGCTACCCTTCGACCCCTCGACCAACAACGAGCCTCTGCAGTTTAGTAACTCTAATGGGCCTCTGGTGTCCGAGTGTCCCCTGGAGAACGGCACCGACAACGGCAGCAAGAAAAGGAAGAGGCTGAATCTTCCTCCAGGTATGCGCCGCTTCAGTAGCCTCGAACATTACAAACATCGTTGCTTCTATATAGTTTATTTACACGCTGCCCCGAGTGGAGGCTATTTGCACGTCTGCAATCATCTGCAATTTTTACAGGGACAAAACACCCGGTGATTGAAGTTTTCTGTGAGACGCTGCTCAATAGTGACTGCTGGGATTTTAATAATTTTAACATCACAAACTGCTTCTTTCTTTTTTTCAGACCAGAAAAAAAAAATGCCTTCGTGCAGAGTAGCGGGAAAAAAAGAAGAGTCTAGAACTTTGTTTATTTGTTTTACTCCCTTAAGTGGCCTAAATTCTAAGATTCTTTTTAATAGTAAAATCAGTGCTGTTGTAGTTACTTGGTGTTGACTTAAAATAGGCGTTTTCTTGCCCTCTGCAGGGGATTGATGCCTCAGCATATGGGAGCAGTAAAGTAAACAGTAAGAGTATTAGCTGCTTCCTATCCAGGCTTGTAGAGTTTGACCTCCCTGAGTCTGCTGTGAGTTTTGCGCAGTGAAAAAGAAAAGTAGGCCTCAGGCAGAGAATTGACTTTACCTGTCTACTGCTGTATTTCCCTGTGGAAGAGCTGCATTAAACCCATAACAGGATGCTGAGCATGAGGAATGAGAATAAGGGAATGCACCCTTGCATTTTGCGTGCTCTCGGCGATGCTAATTGGATGGAATGAATTGTCAGTGTTAATGAGCCCATCTCTTCCCTGGTCGTTATTGTGTGGAGGTTTGCGCTGTTCTCGCTTTATCACCTTCAGAGATGATGGCACCTCCTCAGACTTGATGTATTCAGACATCATGATGTTCATCCGTTCAAACACAAGATTACAGGCAAACGCAGTCATCTCTCCAAGTGCGGCGCGCTTTTGTTCGTTCCCGACTCTTGGTTGTCCTATTTGCCTCTGGAGCGGCGAAGCCGCTCACAGCTTGAAGTGACCGTGATTAAGGCTTAAATGATTGCAAACGGCTTCTCATCCACGCTCTGTTCTTTATACACCCTCACGGCTGACACAAATGGAAGTGAAATGGGCCATTGTGCCGTGGTCGCAGTCAGGAGCCGGATGTGCAGATCAAAGCCAGCCATCGTGATCAAAGCGTCCCAGCGCTAATCTAATCTGCCCATTTCACAGGCCTCATTTTCTTACTGCATGGACTCCATGTGCTCAGAAAATGAGCCTTGTGAATTTACCAACCTGAACATCCACAACCTCCCTGCGCTCACCTGCACCACTGAGTTATGAGGTGAAAAACAGTTTGTAACGCTGTGCTTGTTGAAATGTTCTTATGGTACAGTGTTCTCCTCCTGCAAAGCACTTTTAGGATTTCGCTGGAGAAGGCTGCTCAAGGCAATTAGCATCCGTCTGAAAATGATAAGCCCCTGATTACGTTCATTTGAATAATGAGAATTGTTTAGAGGAACTCACAGCGGCCTGCTGCCTGCAAGTCCTCTTTTGCATCATTACCGTTCTGAATGGCACCAGCATGCAGATCTGCTTCGTAACGAGAATTCGCAATCAGCGCTCCTCTTTAGCGACAGCACCGATTAGCTGCCCAGTCGGTCATTAAGCCCTGCTCTTATCCACCATGACTGTGCCTGGTCAATCTGCAGCTACAAAACAGCTACATGACAACAACTCGCAGCATCTGGACTATAAGGCATCCAGTTGCTCTAATGTCCTCTGGCAAAGCCAAGCAGGGGAAGTTCCTCTTGTCTCTAAGGAGAGGAGCTAATGCTGGGGCGTAGACTAATTACTAGCTATGCAGATTTAACCTCGTTAAAGCATCGTAATGGATGGATTCATCTCATTAGCCGTGGCACTCCACTAGCGAGGTTTCGCCCCTGGCTGTGTGTTCTGGAGCGGGCGTGGGTGAGGGTTCGAGGGTCAGTGCAGACCACTCGCCAGCATGTTTATATGTGTTTAATCTTTACGTCCTTCCAAACAGCTCCTGCTTTTTACCCTTTTAGAGTCACGACGAGCATTTAACAACGCTAGTAGTTAAGACTGTTTTGACACTGTGTTAAATAGCCACGGCTGTAACAAATAGACTCATTAGGAGTGACAGGAAAGTAATGCAGAGTGGATTCAGCATTATGCTGCCTTGGGCCTGGTAATGAAGCCTCTGAATATTTTACCGCATTACCCTTTTTCCATTAGAAACAATTGAATACTAATTTGTCTACCCCTTCTCTGTCCTCTCATTCAAGCCAGTGTTTGAAAACACTAATGGACCTCCTGACTCAAGCCGGCGGTGTACTTTAAACAAAAAAAAGATGTTTCAAAGCAAAAACACGTCTTTTTTTTCGAGCAAGAAAGATGCTGTGGTTTGAGTTTGTACAGTACTCCTAAACACTGCATTGTGAGACCTCCCTCTCCCTGCGATTGGTCCAAATCTCTCACGCCTCTTTCATCTCCGCGATTGCTGTCCCTTGTTTATTCGGTTTTCTGTTTGATGCCATGACGTCGACTCTTTTCGAATATGCTTATGATGGCATGTTCAGTGGTCGTTCTTTTTAGTGGTTTAGTGGTTAGTGGTTTAAATCGACATACATCAACAGGCCATGAAATCACTGTAAAGTAGATGAATGTTTGTGTCTCTTCTTTCACCACTGTAAACAGAAAAACAGTGCAGATAGCAGCTGACTCTGGAGCGAATCTGTGATTCCATGTAGTGCTGCTGGATTTCTCTGTGGGGCCTGGGTGGCACTGCCTAGCCATCGTACTGTAGCTTTTATTCTCAAGATGTTGATGATAAGAAGTGTAATTGGAGTGCCAGATTAACAGCTACATATGTAGTGGCAGCAACCACGCCCACCCACAGGCAACCACGCCCAGCAATCTCCAGGATTGCTGTCAGATGGCGTTAACTCCAAATATATTTTCTAAAATTATATTCAGTTCAGTCTTAAATGTATTCAGCCCTCTGACACCAGACACGCAGTTCTAGGATGATTTGAAACTAGTTTCATTAACAACTTCATGACTGTACCTTCTCGGCGTCCACTTCGCCCGCTTCTAAACCCACTCGAACAATTTTGTGATTGTCTTACCATCAAACTGGGCTGATTGGAGAGAATTATGGCTTCTTGTTGCTAAGCAATTATTTTCAAGGAAACTCGCGCGTAATGTTGCATAATTCATATCATTTGCAGAGGCTGCCATTATGAGCATGCATAGTCATCAGCCTACCAGCTCGATATTCTAAGCGTGGTGAATCACGGCTGCCAAGTTTCACTGAGCACTTAGCAGTACGGATGTCATGACTCCATTAAAAAGCTGAGATGCTCTCTCGCTTGCCAAGCTGTGCTTTTTGCGTCTTAAAAGACTCGCTATCGGCCTGGTGTCACTGAGAAACGACTCGCGGCCTGAAGTAGCTTTTTCGAGCAGGACAGGACAGTGATGGTCTGCAGAGCGGTGTGTCGGAAGCAGAATAGGTAAGCGACGCTGCTGTGGGCCTTTGCCACCATATATGCATTAACCTTTGCTAAGTGGTGCCCAGGAAGTTGTGGCTAAAAACACTATCGATTGGTGCTGAGGAGGACAAGCGTGGAAGAGCAGGGAAGAGGAAGCAGTGTATGGCTGTTTTTTTGCTCTCGCTGAACCGAGAAGAAAGAGACGTAGAGCACTCTGGTGAGAGGGGAGTGTGGGAGGATGTCGGGCCTATCTGATTCCATGCGTCTTTGTGTGCATGACTGTGTGTTTTAGGTCGACTTTTGTAGCAGCTTAGCGTTGACTAAGCACACAAATACGCACGTAGGAGTAGGCTAGACAAGGAAGTATCATACTATCTATTCTTCGCTAGTGAAGCACTTGTGTTGGAGTCATGCTTGTGTTTGTATTTGTGTGTCTGTGGGTTCTGTTAGTATATACACTCATCTGCCATTTTCCAAGTAGACCTACCATATACAGACATGTGCACCTCCGGACTTGAGCAATACCGTTATCCCATTAGCGTCAGCATAGCTATTTTAATAAAGACTATGCCAAGCCTCTGTCTAAATAAAGCGAGATATACAACCACGCTTCAGTGTGCTATTCCATCCTGCCTGCAGGGTGCCAGCTGTGTGCACGTAGCTGTGAGGAGGACCAGCGCTAGGACTTTGTGACATCTTAGATGAGGACTGACACAAACTGATTGCTGAAACGTGGCCTAAATGTTTACACTGATCCCTACCAGAGACCGCTGCATTCGGTCAATCAGTGTGTTCTGCAGCTCTTTAACTCTCTCATGCTTTAACTCTCTCTCTCTTCTAACTATTCTCACTGTGGGGCCATACAGTGACAAAGCAAGTTAGAATAAGAAGAAGAATGCTATTTATTGTCACATATACATATACAATACAGTGAAATTCATTCTGCGCATATTGGTAAGCTGGGGTCAGAGCGCAGGGTCAGCCATGATACAGCGCCCCTGGAGCAAGGAGGGTTAAGGGGCTTGCTCAAGGGCCCAACAGTGGCAGCTTGGCGGTGCTGAGGCTTGAACCCACAACCTTCTGAGCAGTAGCCCAGTGCCCTAACCACTGAGCCACCACTCACCACATTAACGTGTTACGATGAGTTCTAATGTTTAAGAGGCTCTAGGCTCTGTCGAAAACACATCTCATGGCGTTAGTGCTTGTTTCTAAGAATCAAATCATAGAAGTCTGATTAAATATCTATACATTTTTTATTTTTTTTTAATTCTCAAATCCTACAGCACAACCACAATATTAAAAATGTTAGCATCCAGCAGATTACAGCCCATAGGGCAATTAATCCTAGAATTTAAGCATGAAAAGGGGCCACAACAGGACCACAAGAGCAAGCCACCAAAATCCTTACATGATGCTCTCTAAGCCAAACCCTAGCTCACTTTATTACCTGAGTGCTTGTAGAAAGTCATGTTTAGTTTCTGGCCGAGGTGAGAAGGTCCTGAATCAAGGAAGTCAATGTAGAGAGCAAACGAGAAGTATCCACATAGTTATATATACCCACTCAAAACCACGCCTGCCCCCAGTTAGCACCAATACCCCACTCTCTGCTCACATAACCCCAACTACCACCCACACTCCCTCAAACACTCTTTACTGCACTAAGCTTTATCATACCCAAACCATCACATGTTCTAACCATGTTAGGGTGTACCCCAAGGGAATAGGGGAAGAGGAGTATATGCAGGGGGGGTAGAGATTCCAGCAGCAGGGATCTAGATACAGGGAAGCATCTCTTGACATTTGCAGGTTTGACATTTGTGTATTAATGGATCGGGGAGATTATGTGAAGGATTCAATAATTACTCAGTTTTGAGAAAGGCCTCTGACTCATACTAAGTTCCTTTAATCGAGCAAAACTGTATTTAAACGTGCTTGCTCTACTCTGTACACTTGATACCACTGCTGCCTTGCCCGTTTACAAATCACTTAGGATCTAAAAATAATAGCATACATATTTTACTGTGTTTTGCATAATGTGCATGTGTTTATCATTTATCAAACATAATGCTTCAGTTATTTTTTGGAGTGTCAGGATCGAGTAGATCAGGTCACTTTTGTGCATTAGTGATTTATGCCTTTGTGTTTACCATTGCATTAGGCCATTTATCATCCTTTCAGGAATAGAGATGTACTCACCTTTACTTTATGCTGGCTGTTTAATTCTAGCACCATGACTAACAACTTTGATCTGCTTCCATCACATGCCAATTGTCTTACAGCCAAATCAGGAACTACTAAACCAGCCCCATAACTCCCAACATTAGCTTGAAAGTTTCAGATAATGTCACATGTTCATAACTTTGTTTGTAGGGTCATTTTTATTATGCGGTAGCTTTTGTTTCTGTACTGATCAAACATTTAAGTGATTCTGCATAGGGCTTTTATACACATTGGTGTATTAAACTACAAAGCAAAGCAAAGTCTAGTTTAGCCAACATTCCTGCACTTACTAAAAAATAAGTTTGTGATTAACAGAAGAAAAGGAGCTGAACACTCCCATCACACTGGGTTGGTGATGGTCAGGCATGTTCTAGTGTAACACTAATGTGGTGTTCCTGCTGAAGTAGGGTCTTTTTGGTTAGACCTTCTTATTTTTTTCCAGTGACTGACTTTTCTTTATTTACACAATCAAGACCTATTTTGTGTGCAATCTGGTCACTAGCTTACATTTACTATGTTTCTGAGATTACGTTGTGTTCTTTTAAAAGTAGCTTGTTAATAATCTAACTAATTGCCCATATTGTTGTATGCTGGCAACCTTTGAGTGATGAAGTTAAATATATGTTATGTTTGAAAATAGTTTCCATATATAACTTTTCTGAAATGTTGGAATGTTGACATTGGTGGGAATGAGTCATTTGGTGGACATGCAGAACCCAATCTATCGGTGACCAGAGTAGACAATAGAGATGGAAAGCTTTCTCTGCCATCCCACCTGTCCTCTGCTGAGACCAGGCCTTCTGGAGGCCTGAAATACCCCTGCTCACTCCCACTGGCACCACCCACAAACATCACCTCACTCATCTGTTATCTTACCCCCTCCACACAGAAAGAGGCACTGCTTATGATCTGTCAGGACCATCTGCAGCCTGTTCATGAGCACGGACTTTAAAGGTCAACATATGTGTGAGACGAGGATCAGATAGAATAATAAAGCAGGGTTTAGTTTAGGTGTCTGACATTTCGCGGAACCCTGCAATCCCAAATGGACGTGTTTTATATAGTGTTTCAAGAGGCTGTCTATACATGTACACAAAAGGAGAATGGTGTTTCCTTAGATCTAACATGCATAGCATAGCACTCCAAGCTCACTGAGACTCCTTAACTAATCATGAAGGAAAATATGATGTCTACAAGCTCTGTGGAAGAAAGAAAAAGGAAGAGGTTAAACAAAAAGAAAGAAATGGCGCTGGGCATTGAATATGGCTTGTGCTTAATTGAAGATCATTGCTTTTGTACTTATTCGTGATAGCTCTGGTCAGTACGGTGCTTATCAACTATTTTAAGATCGGTTTCTAAGACAGATTATTGTATTAAAAAGAAGTAGTGGGGCAAAACAAGGGCCCTCAGTAGACAGGCAGCCCAAGAAAAAAATACTTTATAATATGTTTTTGAGCTGCTGCGAGTCTCCCTGACAATCCTGTAATATCAGTCAGCAAACGTCACGCTCCAGCTTTAGGAACGAAAGAAGTCCGGCTACACGGTGACAGACGGGAGACGGCAGCCAATCAGGGGTGAGAGAGCGTGAGAGTGTAAACAAACGGGAGTGAGAGAGTGAAAGTCCGATATTATACTATAAGAGGAAAAAGGATTCGGTGATTGAGTTTCAAACTGGGTTATATTGGGCGAGAGAGGGTTAATCCAGCCCTCTGCTCGCCTGATTTGTGTCTTTTTATTCTCTGGTCTGGGTTTTAGCTCGTGTTCCGACACCATCCGGCTCGTGCCAAACTTTTTTTGACAGGCTGGAGAATAAAATACACAGATTAGATAAAGTATACAGAGAACACAGATCAAATAAACAAATTTGTTCTCTACACTACCTTTTAGCTAGCTAGCTAGCCAGAGTTAGCCCCAGAGATGCAGAGCCTCAGGGAAAGCCCCTAAATTCACCCTGAGGTTCGACGTGAGCAACACACAGCAAGATTACAGCAGAGAAACCCTTTTGCCTTCAACCAGAACTTCTGCACCGGTTACACCCAGCTACACCCAGCTACACCGGGCCATTGGCGACGCACGGGCACTGCTGCTTGCTCAGTCAGTCACAATGGGAGCTAACCGGCTGACGGGAGCTGAAAGACAAGCTCTTGTTGAGAGGTTATGCTCTTTCATGTGGTACTCAGTAACTGTGACAGTAACACTGATGTGCACGATAAAGTTGAGCAATACTGAGCAATCGAGAGACACGAATACTTGGCACGGCTTGTTTGGCGATGAAGATAGCGACAACGTGGAGAATCATGAGTAATTGGCCGAGCCGAACTGTCCGATGGAAATGCGCCAAAAAGTGAGTGACCCAGCAGTCTAGACATGCCTGAGCTAAGCCTTAGCTCTCACTGGAGAGCTCCATCTGCTCAGTTTACCACTTCCATTTTCAACCGCAGAGTGCATTGACAAAATAATCTGTATATATAGCCACTTACAAGTGCATATGCCACATATACATAGCTCTCAGTTAGTAACATAACATACCGTCCCTCCAAAATCAAATACTGAAAGATATTTCTATGCAAGAATTAATTGTGAAAGTTATTTTTCAGTGTGACTTTTCAGACTCCAAACTTCTTATCCTGATGAAGTGGTCTTAGATAAGCCGAAAACATAAGCGAGGTTAGTGATAAGGTCTTAGTTTGCTCACTCCTTCTGCAGGCGATTCTAGAATACCAAACGTTTTCTAAAGAAGAAATCAAAAAGCAGTTACACATATCAGTGTTTTTTTCTTCTTTATATTAGAACCACAATCAGTTATATTTCAGCAAATTATCACATGCCAGTAAAGTGTATAAGGGACAAAGATACGACATCTTTTGTGCATATGAAGGCTGTTCATTTAACAGAAAATTATTCATATGCATAAATATTAAGTATAGTTTTACTCTTACTTCTCTGCTGTCTAATAAACGTGTTTATAGAAATATTGCGTGTTAAGGGAGAAGTAAACTTCTAAAATGCAAAATTGTCATTCATAATAACAGTCCACATTAAAATTCTAACATAAAACGTTTAAAAACAAAAACAATGAAGTTACAAATTAATCTTTCTAATTAATTGTAAAAAATAATAATAATAAAAATAAACACTTGTTAGTTTGTATATTTGTTTTGAAAAGGACATTTCACTCTGCTTAGAGTCTCATTATTGCGCTCAGATTCAAACCCATCAAAGGCCACAGTCCATATGTCCTTTTCCACTTAGCTGAGGTCTTTAATATAGCACACAGACACTAAATACAGCTGGCTGAAGTGTGTTGTTTCTCAGAGAGTGTATCA
Source organism: Olivaichthys viedmensis (assembly GCA_028565825.1). Classification (NCBI taxonomy): domain Eukaryota; kingdom Metazoa; phylum Chordata; class Actinopteri; order Siluriformes; family Diplomystidae; genus Olivaichthys; species Olivaichthys viedmensis. Next base: position 3,154,748 of record JAOUQW010000010.1, on the reverse strand, counting down.
GCAGAACAGTTTCACAGAGACAGAATGGTTTCATGGACACGCCTGGAAGACAAAGTGAAAGTCTCTCTTCACACTTGGCTTATCCATCTTCATTCCATTGTGCTGAATTGAATTTGCATGATACAGTTACACAACATTAGAGGAAACTGTTCAGTGTTATCACTATTGGACAGTCATATGGCACACATCCAGCCAGCTGGAGATAAATGGAAATAATGGACAAGAGATTGGGAAGTAGGGACTCAACTCTGCCTCCAGTGGACAGAATGTCCCAACACATGTCTCCATAGCCTCACATTACCTAATTAGGACCTCCAGTGCTGAGGGTGGATGCTTGAGTTGTAGTCTCGGAGGTTCCCCCTAACGGAGCCCAGAGGAGCATGATGGGAGAATGAGGAAATCCAGCTGCTGCAAGACCTTTTGGTGACTAATTACACAAAATGTGTTCCAAAAAGCTCTCTATCACTTAAGCCAGAAGCACAAACAGTGCTCTCTGCACGAACCTTATATGGTTGCACCACTTAACATCAGAGCAACATCATCCTTGCAGATATTTGTATGTGGTTATGTGCTCCACAAGCACAAAGCAAAAAAAAAAAGAAAGAAAAGGTGAATAAAAAGGTCACAGAATGTAAGGTGACGTAAACAGAAGTTGGCAGACCAGAAGAGGCATGATGTCATCGTATTGGCCAAACATCCAGTGTAAAGGATGCTAGGAAAGATCAAGCTCCTGATTTTGGCTGAGTTGCTATTGTAAAACTATTGTGCGAGTCCTAATGAGGTCTAAATGACTGGGTCAGTTGCCTAACCTTGAAAAACATGACTCTGAAAATACAGTGGCCATTGTTTTAAATGATAGATTCATGATTCAATAATAAACATAAAAGGTTACACAATGTCCTTTGAATAAAACAAAACAAAGGTGTATGTTCCTAATAGCTTTAACAAAGTAAATATTTTCCTCACAGTCATATCGCGTGACAAGCCTGAAACAATTCATCTTCATCTGAAAGCACATATTAGCATCATCCTGCATCACGGTATTAAATGGCAGGATGATACAGGACTTTTGCAGTCTTGTGTGCTTTTAGATCATTTAGGGTCTTCTTTGTTATTAATTTAGTGCTCAGGTTCCTCATAAATTAATTATACATGCATTTCAATGATAATTATATTCATCTTGTTTAATTATAAGTGATTATACACAGCTATGTCCAAGAACATTTACTCTGAAATTTTTTTTTATTATATTCTTTGATATAAAAGCATATATTTATTTGAACCCAACAAGCTGAATAGATTAATGCTGGTTAACGTTTGAAAACAATTTAGGTTATATAACTTCTTATAGTAATAAAACTGACAAAATGACAGACAGGACTAAACGTCTTTCAGTAAAATACTTAAACCAGTGGCTTGAGAGGAACTCGTAATAAAGTCCCTCTCCATAATAAAATCCAACTGTTAAGACGCGGGTGTCCACACACAGAAATGTCTGTTATTCCCATGTTTTCCCAAACTCGTATTAAAAGAGGAAGGAGGTATTTATGTTAAGTAGTCAACATTAGTATAATAAAAAAGTACGTTTAATTTAAAACTTACCAGAATGCAAGGCTATGTAAATGTGCCAGATGTTTTCGCTCACACTGGCCGCTGATGTGCCGCCCGCGCGCGCTCTAAGGATTTCTGTCTCGCGCAGCGCTTAAAAAGCTCGTAAGTGGGAAGAGAGGAAAAAGCGGGACGCGATCCAAGCCTCAAGTTCACACTAACAATGACTTCAGCCAGGAATTTACAACCTCTGCGGGTGAGATAAGTCACATAGAGCCAGTCATTTGAAGCAGAAAAATAAAGTTAAGCAAGGCTAAAAGAGAGAATATATGTTAGGAAATGGGATTGTACCGAACTGTACCAGTCTAAATGCGCGTAGTCTGCAACAGAAATGTTCTACTTTCTTGGCGCAGTAAGTGAAGGCAACTGAACTTGAGTATTGAACTTCAGCTGAGATGCACATAACCAAAAAAATAATAATACTGCATGAAAGAGTGATGCTACGTATCTATACTTGTTATAATGCTCCTCTCTCTTTTCCAGAACCATTTCCAAAATGTTCAGTAAGGCACTATATCAGTGTGTCCTAAACTTGTCCTCGGGGACCAACAAGATAATTACATTTTTGTTGGTTTCTCTCAGCTCCCATCACAATTACAGCAAGCCATCAAGAACAGCAAATACCTGGTCCAGGTGTGTTGGGAGCTGGAAGAAGGGAGCTCCACATTGGTAGCTGTTTGTGGGTCCCAGAAGACCAGTTTGGGAAACACTGCATTGCATATATGCAGTAATGACAAATTGCCTTGTTTGAATCTACAATAAAATACAGAAGTCCAGTGACTTCATAAAGGCCCAAGTGATTAGTAACATTGTGTAGCAAGGATTTGGCTGTGCTGGATTTATATTGTTCACAATGACCTTGTTCATTTCCAAACATCGTTCTTCATTTAAGAATGCGTCTTCTTGTCATCAACAATGCAGAGTACCTTGTCAAAATATTTCCCCTTTAGCTAACGCGAGAAAAGAATATAAAAAAAACTGAAAGAATACACTAGTGGTCAAAAGTTTGGAATCAGTGTTTTCAGTAACATAAACTCCATTTAGTTTCATCATCTATACAATGATTGTAATATGATTCTAGTGTTTATGCACTTTGGTTTCAAATCATTTGTATTCAGCTGTAAAACATCATGTGTCCAGAGTATTGACTCCAAAATGACTATGAAAGTTTTACAGCATTAAGAGTTATGTTAATATAATTAATATCCAGAATGCCTCTTTTTTGGAAAGCGGTGATCAAATCTTGAAGTGGAAACTCAAATAATATACTGGAATGATCCAGGTATAGTCATTTCTCCTTCATCATTACATTTTTATCATTTAACTTTTTTAATGACTTTTAAATCACCTTTTCCCCAAAATACTTTAAATACCAAACAAAATCTCTAAAAAGAGCTTTAGGTGTGTGGTTTATATTAGATATATTACATCTACTACATTGTATAAGAGTTTAGTGAATAGAATAATGACTGTTCATAAAATATGACAGGTGACTCCAAACTTTT
>JAOUQW010000010.1:3141332-3151535 GCA_028565825.1 Olivaichthys viedmensis | reverse complement strand
GTATTGTTGCGTGTTGCACCATGGTCCTGTAGAAACGACATTTCATTTCAGTGTATACGAGGTATATGGAGAAATGAGAATAAAAACCTACTTGAACTTGAACTTATAATGCCCATAAAAGCTGCTCAACTGAAGCCACCGCCTCTCAGACGGAGATGCAGGATGTCAAATTTGGCTTCACTTAATTCAAGTGAGCAGAATGAATGCAAGCCAATGTACCGTGACACTTCGGGTGATAAAATGGCTGCCGTAGGCTTTTAAGGGCTGGTTGCTGTGATACTGTAAATATTTCAGTGGTGTCGGAGTTAACATTTATGCATACAGAATTTCTCTTTATTGTAAGCAAACCTTTATCAGTATGTTTGTATGAGGTTTCAGAAAAGCTCATCCACCATCTAACACAAATTGTTTAGTTACATGCCTCAGTTAGCTAATTCTGCTAAGAAATGTGTTTACTTATGTCTAGTTACACTGGGATGCTGGTACAAGCTTACCCATTCCTGAGGCCAGATTTGAATAGGGGTGTCCTTTCTACTGTCCGATATGTAGTATCAGTATTTGGGCTGATATTGACTTGAAATGCTGGATCGGATCAGGTTTGACATATTTTACATTCGATCGCTGACGTATTTTATGCTGTGAACGGTGGTGGTGTTAACTGATACAACACATCTTGCACGTGAACACAGGACACAAATTGCCTTCAAGCCCACCACAATCATGTGCTTGCAGAGAGTTGGCTTGGTTACTAAGAGGATGTCGGTGTCGCGCAGTATTGGGTATCATTTGATACTCAGAGTTCTGGTATCAGTATCATATCAAAAATGGCAATGGGGAAAAAAAAAAAAGAGTGCATACCCGTGTTCGACTTAATCTTTTTTCTAGGTTTGACTTGTTCTTCTTGAGCGGTGGTTTTGCTCGTTTTATTTTGGGATGTTGGGCTAATAGTAAGATTTTTCACATATCTTTTTGTTATAATGTCTGAGCACCAGAGAAAAAGACTGGTTCCTGGTATGCACTGAATTATACATTACACATAGAAGTGGAGGCAACTTGCAATACCTTGTCTTGCTTCCATAGGAATAAGACTGACCTCAGGCTCCCTCTGCACTCCTTTAAATCAAACCCGCTTGGTTTTCAGAAGAAAAAAAAGAAGAAGAAGAACCTGTCAAGTTGTTGTTGGGCTCTAATTGGAATCTTTCATTGATAAACCACAGGAGTGAGGATCTCTGCTAGAACATTTATGGATTATATACCTACAACCCAAATGTCAGTCTAAAACTTTCAGCAAGCCTTTCAATAAACCTTTTTAATTAAGCAGTTATAATAAGTTTAATGTTTTATGTGGACATTTCATACTTGCGTGGAAAGTTACTCTCGTGAGTCAGGTTGTTTTGACTCTTTCTCATAAACTTTGCCAGTTGTGTTTGTGGACCAGCTACTTGTATGCATTGCTTATATACCAAGACTAATAATGCGTTCAGTAGAACCCGTGAATTTGTGCTTGGCAATAAGACATGGAAAGACGGACACATGATACGCTCGCCGTTCAACTGGTTCAAGTTGTGAAAACAACTTGGCAACTGGAAAATATGGCTACCGACCACCGAAGCTAGCTAATGACTGAGACTAACGATTTCGCTAGCTAGCACATATGCTTTAATACAGACAATGTAAAGGCAAGAGTAACAGTGGGAACAAGACCGAATCATCAGAAATATCAACATTTTCCCTCAGATGTCTTGGCAAATTACTAAGAAAAGACTTTTGTAATTACACTCCGCATTGACCGCAAACCGAACTCCCATGGGTTATGCCACAATGAGAAATGTCAGTGCTCTGGAACTTACAGCTCTCAGAAACTTCCAAAGTAGTTAATACCAGAAAAGTGGGCCACTTATATGGAATCTTCTCAGAAACACCGTAAACACGACCCCATTTGAACGTAGCATAAGAAAGCCCTGTTTGTGCCTCTAGCCAGAAAGAACATACAGTCCTAACTCCTCTTCTTCTGGATGATTAAATGCTTAGTTTTGTCAGTTTACTCCTTCCAAAAGTTGAGTTTACTGCGCCATGGGGGAAAAGAGCTCGCTTTTTTGCTTTTGCGTTTATTAGAAAAGAGGGCAGCGTGAGCAGTGAGTCTCGGCTTGGTGAAGTGTACCCGATTTAAAAGAAACCCTCCCACGCATGCTAGCAAAAACATGTCATTCAGTGTCAGAGCTCCGCTCTCAGATGTAGGCGAGAAGTCGGTGGCGTCTTAAAGTCTCTGTTTTTTGTTTTTTTTCTCCTCTGTTACGCTGCTTTAGAAGTGCATTACACCGCTGACTGAATAGTAAATGTCATCTATTCTCATTGGCAATATCTGAACCCCCTTTCCTGCATAGCAAGGGATTGTTCTATTAGCATCAGTCATCATTACACACTGGGACTTGAGTCATCATCTCCTCAGCTCAGCGCTCGGTCTCTGCGTGCACATGCATATTAACACACTCCTACCTGCATAAAAAGTATTATGGCTGTGATCACATTTTCCTTTTTTTATACATGTGCATGAATAGTGATCTGTACCTTCAGACAGTTATATTTTATTGTAAAAGATGGGGATTAATTTTAGGAGGTATTTTTGATTGTAGAGAGTTGATTGGGACTAGAGCAGGCTCATGAACTCTATGGCAGGAGGTCTGCAAGCATTCTTCCTCCTTAGCTTTTTAATGTGAAGGAAATCTGAGAAAGCTCAGGCCGACGCATTGGGGTACAGAGGCCGCACTCTCCGGGAATTCTTAATAGCCGCTGTCCTACGTGGCCTCTGACAGGTGAAATGAATGCTGGAAGTGTCTCCGCTCTCTGTCACTGCTTTGCCAGGCGTCGTCACTGACCCGCGAGGAAGACGCCGCTCTGCTTCTGTCCTGCTGGGCATTCTAATGAGCTGCTGCAAAGCTCATCTCGCCCTCCTCCCTCCATCCTGCCATCACACCCCTCTCTCGCCTCCCCTCTCCCTCCAGAACGCCTTCATCCAAGAGGAAGCACTGCGTTCAATAACACTACATTTTTTAAGAGAAGAGCCAGGGCTGCCCGCTCAGCCCATACACTCCTCATTAATGCGGTCCTTCCTGTCTGCTCTACCCTGCCTAGATCTTTGTCCACCTGGCGTTCTGCCATATTCCTGCCTACTACTGCTCCCACACATGGCCCTTCACTTACTGTTTTCTTATGCATGTTTCACTAGCAGCTTGTAGAAACCTTCTCGATTAATGCATAAGGGCTTCTACTTCATCAGTGTAAAAGGTCCCCTATTTCCTTTGTGAAGATGGCCCACCTCTGTCAGGGCATAAAAAAACTTTTCATTGTGAAAAAGCCCTTCCACTATCAGTAGCTAGGTTTACATGCAGCCTAATAATCTGTTAATAATCGAACTGATATCTGAATCAGAATAAAAACATTAAAAACCCAAATCGGATTAGGTTTAACCCAGGCTAATCAATTTGATCGAACAGGGTGTGTAATCTTTTTTAATAATGCGTTACATAGAAGAATAATTTCCATGTAAACTTTTGAATTACTTTCATAAATGGAACCTTTGCGTACCTGTTTGTTTGCGTCACAACGCGCACTGACCAACATGGCAGCTGTAAAAAAAAACTGATCCCGTAAGAACACAAACTTCATGTTACAGATTTTAAACAATTGTGAAATAATTATGAGGTTGGATAAGGGGTGGGATGGTCATCCAATTAATATTTTAAAAGTAGTTGACTGTTAAATAACTTCGCTGTCCATTGAACATCTCCACTTTTTGCGTTTTTTCCTTTTTTTATATATATATGGAATGTGGGCAAAAACCTCCATCTACCCCACAGCAGTTGACATCTAAATGACCAATGAAAAGCTGACGCATCACACCGTCAATTTTGGGTTTGTTTTGTATGATACTCTCTATGAAAAAGTGTTTTTTCGTGTTCCTGAAAAATTAGATTTTTGGAGATGCATGTTTTTCATTGGACAGCGACGATAAGCAATAAGGACATTTTTCTTGTTCACTTGTTAAAACACAAGCAAGGCGATTGAACACTCAGCTAGCATGCTGAACTAACGTTAGCTACTTTTTACACTCCTACAGCACTTGCACGCTTGACGTTGTTATGGTAACGTCGACACGAAAGGATTTTGCACGCCGTTATTGGACCTAGCTTAAGAAAAAGTGTAGTACATTTCATAAAGCCCAAACTTGTTCAGCTGCAGACGTTATTTTTGTACGTCAGTACCTCGAACTGAATCTTTGCTGGAAATGTTAGCACCCCACAATAAGATAAGAGTCTAAAGTTATCGATGTAGTTTGTGCATTCTATCTTTAATTGAAAAATCATGTAATTATAACATGTTATTTAATTATTTAGACATCCGTCGTAGTACACTTTGTTGTCCGTTAATAACACAGCCTTTGGGCAGCGGCTTTAAATGGCGTTTTCTGCATGAGCATAGATTTGGTTCGGATTACATTTAATGTGAGATTTTCAACAGAGTACCACGTTTGGGATAATGCGTAAACAGTTCCTTCAGTATCTACAATGGGAATCAATTCATTCAGATTGATGAAGGTTTTTTTTGCATGTGCCAATATGAGAAAGCCGCTCCATCATCAAGGTGAAAAAGTTTCTCCAACGCCAGTGTTTTATTTCATGCTTGCATTAATTTCACTCTGGCTGTTGGATAGCGCGTGCTGGGTGTAAAATGCAGTCACTTGTCCGTAATGAAGCTTTACCCGAGGCACGTAGCATTTTAATTAAAAGCAGTAAAAAGCCTTATTGATCCTCCTCGGAAGAGAGAAAGCCTCCAGGCAGAACCCTAAATTACTGTCATGCCACTCCTTTTAATTTGATTTTTAAATTGTTTTAAGATGGATATCAATATGGGGACGGGGTGTCTTTAAAGACCACAGGATCATGGTGCTTTGTGCTATGTTGGGATGGTACATGCTGTCTTGTTGAACAGGAAGTGCTGATTGGATTAACTACACTTTTCCCCTCTCTGTTTTACTTATTAGCTGGGTACGTGACGAGGTGACACATTGACTTTGGAGCTAGCATGACTACTTTGTCCAGCTATGATGAGGTCGTTATTCTCACTTCTCGGCTGCTGATCGCCCTTCCTCCTGATCGTGACGGATAAGTGACTCTCAGCGGCGCTCGTTACGCCTAATTGGCAGTTGTACTTCAGTTCACCTTTAGGCAGATGTAGAAGACGCATTTTGCCGTCTGTGCCAGTGCCCGCTGAGGGCTGTTTGTGCACGGGCACACGCCCTGTCTGACCTTCCTCGCACTCTGAGCTATTTCTAGTCCCTCTCTTTAATGATTCATGTCACTGGAGGCGATGTTTGTGTGCAGACAGGATATCTAACCATATTTTCTCAGATGTATTTTTTTTCCCCATGCCCGTGATCTATCAGCTGGAATGCGTCATCCTTTTTTCAGTTTGTCTGGCACCCTGTTTTTGTTTCAAGGCCACATTCTCCCTGCAATCCACACACATACGCACACACACGCCTTTCTTTTTCTCTCTGCTGGAGCCATGAAGCTGCTCTCGCTCTCCTGTTCCCTAATAGTTTTTGTCTGTGTTTGTCTTCTCCTGGGTAAGTCAGGAAATACAATACATGGGCTTTGTCATGCAGATACGATTTGAGTAGGCTTCAAATTTTGCATTGCATACGGAAAGTATTCAGACCCTTTCAAGTTTTTCACAATTTGGTATGTTTCAGTCACATCTTGAAATGGATTCAACTAATTTTTTTTCTCATCAATCTACACACAATACTCCACAATGACAAAGCAAAAACAGGTTTTTGGAATGTTTTGTAAATTTATTAAAAATAAAAAACTGAAATATTCCATTTACATAAGTATTCAGACCCTTCACTTAGTACTTGGTTAAAGCACCTTTGGCAGCAATGACAGCCTCATGTTTTCTTGGGAATGATCCTACAAGCTTGGCACACCTTTTTTTGGAAATTTCTCCCATTCTTCTTGGCAGATTCCTTCAAGCTCAGCCAGGTTGGGTGGGGAACATCGGTGCACAACCATTTTCAGGTCTCTCCAGAGATGCTCTTTTCATCTCACTCCAGGACTTTCACAGAATTTTCCCAAAGCCACTCCTGTGTTTTCTTGGTGATATGCTTCAGGTCATTGTCTTGTTGAAATGTAAACCTTCGCTCCAGCCTGAGATCTTGGGCACTCTGGAAAAGGTTTTCACACAGAATTGCTCAAAACACAAAGCACTTTCAATGCTGCAAAAATTTTCTTATATCCTTCCCCAGATCTTTGCCTTGACAAAACCCTGTCTCGCAGGTCTACGGACAATTCTCTCGACGTCATGGCTTGTTTCACTCTGACATACACCATCAACTGTGAGACCTTATATAGACAGGTGTGTGCCTTTCCTAATAATGTTCAATCAATTCAATTAGGCACGGGTGGACTCCGGTGAAGTTGTAGAAGCATTTCAAGGACTATTGATAGAAGTAGGATGCACCAGAGCTCAATTGCGAGTATCATAATAAGGGGTCTGAATACTTATGTAAATGCGATATTTCAGTCTTTTATTTTTAATAAATTTACAAAACATTCCAGAAATCTATTTTTGCTTTGTAATTGTGGGGTAGATTGTGTAGATTGATGAGAAAGAAAATTAGTTGAATCCATTTTAAGATGAACATTTTAAAAAACATACCAAAATGTGGAAAACTTGAAAGGGTCTGAAAACTTTCCGTATGCACTGTATATATGCGTGCTAAGGTAGGACAGTTCGGTAAGGTAAGACAAATCGTCAGAACACCACAGCGCAGTTAGTGTTTGATTAGGCTATTTGTTTAAGTCACTTTGTGTGGGTATGTGTGTGCGCGCACGCATTGAATAGATTGAAAATGATGTTATTACCGTTAGCCTATACAATAGAACTATAATCCATAATTAAAATCCAGTGAAAAGGTGTTTAACATTGTGTCGCTTTGAGCCATTCGCTAACAGCAAATATTTAATCAATTGTTTATCATGGCAATGATAAACATGTTTATCATGCTCTCTGCAAGAAGGGGTCGGAGAAAACTGCTCATTTAGAAAAAAAGGAGCTTCTTACCGGCAGATAAATCAGCAGGTGGGTTAGAGAGTGACCCAGCCGCTGAGTAGATACACCTGTCAGTGATGGAAGGAAGGGGGAGGGGCGGCGGCATTATTTCCACTGTCACCGAGACTGAACCAGCCAGCAACCCAGCAGCTGAGTTACACATAAACTACCCAAAATCAAAAATAACCAAACAAAATGGCCCAATGGGCTCAACCCAGCGTTTGAGTAGAAAAAAAATAACCCAGCACTTTTTAGAGTGGAGGGCGATTCCTTAAGCGGAATCAAATCCCCTCAGTAAATTTTATTTTGAGATGCCAATTTTGGCATGCATAATATGTACACCTTATGAAACGTGGCGCAGGAGAAAGATAGGTCTCTCCCCACGGGTTAAACTGTGCCAGAATGATCCGGAATGGCCTTCCGGCACCCTTAATTACTTGGAGAGGGTAAATATTTGAGTTTTCTGCTTTTACCTGTAGTGTGATGGACGGCAGGAACCATTAATCAAATTCGCTGTTGCTGCATTACAAAAACAATAAGGACCAATAGTGTTTCATTGTTGACAGATGTCGTCCAGTTCATTGTCCATAGTGTGATCTGCTGCGAGATGCGCGAACACTGAGAATGTGCATGTATGCTTCAAATCACTTCAAATCAAGTGCTGGTGAGTTAACTGTCCATGTTCATCTAACCGAGCTTTTAATGATATATGCAATTATCTTACCTTTAACTCAGTCCTCATCGTGTCGAAATTAGTTTATCAGATTACATGTAAATATAGCTAGATTGTTGTCTTGGTGCTTAGGTTAGCTAGTTAACCTAACTAGCTAGTTCATAGTGTAATCTGATTTTGCAAACACAGATTCGACGATAGATGAATTCAAATCACTGTCAAGAGTTCCACCAATAGCGGTTCCTGGCGTAGGCGACATATGCAAATGTATGTGACGGTCAGAGTGTGTGTAAGGGTCAGAGGGAGTGTGCAATGGCTGTGACTGAGTTGCAGTAGATCGTCACATACGTGAAGTCATCGGCAACACACATCACCTCGAGTGTTCTATTGCTTTTACACAACAGTAAAGCAGAAAAACCGCCATACACTGTTTTTACATACCTTTGCCAGGTTGAGAATTGGGCATTTTGCATACATTAGATTTATTATATCTATACATTAAAACATATTCCCATTCACGCAAAATAAGTTATTTATGCCCAAATACTATACCAAACTGACTCCATGAAAATGTCAAACACACGCCTAAACTTCTCAGTGATTTTGTCTACTCATTCTCCTAGCTATACTTTATTTATGATAGATATTGATGTTGGAATTTAAAAGCAGTGTATATGAAAGGGGACATTTTGAGTTTTGGTTTTGCTCTGGTTTTGGAGCTAATTTTATTGACCATTGAGCTGCTTTCGTCACACAGACCTGGCAACCCTAGACACCAGAGCAGCCAACCTCATATATAAATGCAAGCAAAAACAGTTTAATGACTTCTAAACCTGTCAGGCAGTTGTTAGTTATGCATTTAATACAGAATATCACATGTAACACTCGTGTATTTTCATGGTTTCAGTTTGCATATTTAACTTTAAGACAGCAGTTTACAATAATGTGTTTTCGGTGCACTCACTGTCTGAATTCGGTCCGATGTTTCCCTCACTGCTGCCCTGTACAGTGCTCTATACAGAACAGTTTATATAGTGAATAGTGAAAGTGAGTGAGAGACCTATTTCTGACAGGGCTTTAGTGTTCATTCGACGCACACACACAGCGCTCGTGATTGGTTGAAACACGGCGCTAAACAATTTTGGGAGTCGTGTCTCATGTCACTTAAATAAACCCACATGTTTAAACTTTTCAATGTATTTTATTTATCATTTTAACCTGACGAAAAAATCTTCAGGAATTTATTTTTTTCATCCCAGGAGACTGAGGCTAATTACTGGAGTCTCCTGGCCAATCCGGGAGGGTTGGCAACCCTAGAGGCAGGACTAGAAGGTTGTTGATGAAAAAAGCTTAGCAATTTAGCAGTGACTTTGCATTTTATCTGTGGCTAAAGATATTGCGTGTATGAGTATGTTAGCACAGCTTCTGCTTCAGAGCAAGTTACACCATCTAATCCAGTCTCCCGACTGACTGCGTATAATGTTGCCTTTTAAAAAGTTTTTGCCCCTTTTTCTCCCAATTTAGTCATCGCCAATTCCCACCCACACTACCTAATTCTCTCTCCTATCGCACGACAACCACCAACCAGGGAGGGTGAGGGCTAGCATGTGTTTCCTCCGAGACATGTGAAGCCAACTACCGCATCTTTTCGAACTGCTGCTCATGCAACGTCACAGGGCAGTCCCGCTCGGAGGAAACCGCCAACTGCCCTCTTTCGTATGCATGAGCTCACAGATGCCCATGATTGACAGGAGAGAAAGTGTGACCAACATGGCGGCGTGGTAGCACGCAGCGGCCACTCCGGGTCCAGAATATATGGTGCTTTTGTTACTTTATAGCCCATTTTCAATAGATAATTTTACATGTAATGTTCATCAGAAACATCGGTGAACATGTCTATCATCCCCAGTCCCAGCTGGACATCGGAAAACAAAACTCTTTGTAACCATGGACTGTTGGAGGAGCTACGTGACTTCGGAATTCTTCACAAGCCGGGCCTCGGGACCGCCGCATTGCCTGATGCCGTCGGCCGGGGGAGGGGACGCCGAAAGCGGTGCGCGATGAAGTGGAAGCGCGGAAAGCGAGCGGGCATCCATGCTAGGCTAAAGGCTAACCCTAGCTGCCCAGCCCTACCATCCGTCCTTCTCGCCAACGTCCGCTCTCTCAACAATAAACTGGACTACCTCAGGCTTCAGCTAAATACCCAGCGCGAACTCAGGGACTGCTGTGTTTTTGTTTTTACGGAGACATAGCTCAACGACAGCATTCCGGACGCCGGCCATTCAGTTAGCCGGGCTAACCACTCATCGCACCGACAGGATAGCATCACTGTCTGGTAATACTCGCGGTGGTGGCCTGTGTGTTTACATTAACAACGAATGGTGCAGGAATGCTGTAGTAGTCTCGAGTTACTGCTC
>JAOUQW010000010.1:3084155-3103646 GCA_028565825.1 Olivaichthys viedmensis | reverse complement strand
CGGAGTCTAAATTAAATTTGATCAGCCATTTGTAAACTTAATAATATGACGTCACCATAGCGTAATGATATTGAAACCAGCTCTTATGCTAAGTCGAAGAAGTGAAAATAAATATCATATGATCATGTTTGCGTTTGGCTGTTTGTATTTAACTTCTGCCCTTTGCTGCACCTTTATTAACCCGGGGATGCTTGTCAGTCGGCCAAATCAGGACACGTGAGGTAATGAACATGCATAAGATTATGAAGTCACAGGTAGCAAGAAGGGTCTGTGGCATGGATAAAAGTTAGCAAACTCTCTGGAAGTTCAGACTACAACAGTATGTATGCAGATACACCTTTGAAGTAAACACATCCTAGATATATTGTAGATATTTGACGAAAACAATACATTTTTGATTTTCAAAAGCAAATGATTCCGCAGTATATTTTGATGGTATGCATCAATATTGAAACCAACTGCTTGGATCTTCAGTAGCGTTTCTATTCCAACATTCTCCTGCAAGTGGATTCCTGCAAGTCGTTTCATTCTCTGTAAATTGTCTGTATATTACTATGTGTATTGCCTATAGAAAGTATCAGTGTCTGTGGTGTATAAGCCCTGAATCTTGTTTTCCTGCAATTTATTTGGGGGCCTCTGAAATAAGAACATTATACTTTTATGAGTACTGATTACAAATGTGATGAAACCTGAAATCTTTGAAGCCTTGAATCAGGCAGCGTCTCACTACTGAGAACTTCTCTCCCTCTCTTTGTCACTTGCTGGGAGAATATTTAAGTCATGTCTGGGGGGGGGAACGACGACTCTGTTTCCTCTCTGTGCTCATGACACGGTGACTGTGGCACTACTGTCGCACAATTCCCTTTGTGTGAACCCGGGCACCATCTGACATGAATCTTCCTCATCATTTTTACCAAGAAAGGTGCATTGTATATTCTTTATTTTGCCAGGGGAGGTGCATTATGGGAGTATTCTTTCACAGGTTAGCATGCCCGGGCTGTCAGGCAATGTCGTGACAGGGTTTTCAGCTGTCCAAATCTTTTTTTTTTGTTCTTTTTTTTTCTCAACTTTTTGCAATTCATGAACACAAAGAAAATGTGTCTTACAAGACCCAAAAATGCTGTGTACCTCGACACCTTTCTCCTGATTAGTGAAGACATTTGGATAACAATGTACATGATCACAACATTATACATGTTGCATATCACACAGTACATCGTATAACAATCAGCACATGCCTACGTACCAGTCAGGACTCTGCTTCAGCATGTCTCTTATGTTTCTGTGTAGTAGAAGTAGTAGACGTCTGCTGCCTTATAGTGCTTTCTATTGGACGGTTACTAATCTGAATTCAAAACCATCATTACCCTGGTCGAGTACCAGCGTCCATTTCCAATCACAGAACGGTACCTCTGAAAGTAGGAGGAGTTTTCTGGAGGTTGTGGGGTGCTGACATAATTTTGTTATCAGACACTACTACTAAAATAGCGATTGAGTCGAGTGCGACTCGTTACGACTCTGTGATGATTGGATTTGACCAATCTGTGGTCTGCACTATTTCTGTCCCACTCATAAGTCACTGTTCAGTACAGGTACTTAGTTACTGTATGCATCACTTGGCAATGGAAACAATGGGGGATCACAGATTTATTACTGTATTGTGTTATACCACACTGCCTGGTATGTTTCTAAGCTGAAGCAGGAACAGCGGATCTGGGCCCAGCCATTGGCATTCAGCACAGGTAGTAGCATCCAGCTCAGCAGCGTCGTGCCTGCTCTCTTCACCTGCTATCAGTCCTCCTTTCATCCACAGAGCGAGGTCATCACATCTTGGCTGTAACTTATCAGCCTCTTCCATTAGTGGGTGTGGAATGCAAACGCCTTTACTAATGCAATCAGGAAACCAGACGGAGTGACTCTGCTCCCCAGCCTATATTTGATCATAGTGTACTTTCTTTCCCAAACCTGCTAATGGTGCTATTGGAAAAGACGGCTGCCACCTGCACTTCCTTTATCTGTCTATCTAACTCTGACTCTGCTGTCTGTTTTTTTCCTGTCTCTGGTATTCGCCGTCTGTCTCTGCAAGTTTCAAGTCCATCCTTTTGTAAGAAAGCAACTGTGCTGTAATGTGATGCAGTTAGTGTTTGGCCACGCCATCTCTGTTCTCGTCATTGTCCTTTAAAGGGCTTTCCTGTCAATGGATTAATGTGTGTAATGTAATACAGTTGGCCTGCTGAGGCTCAGTTGAAGCTGCCTGTCTGCTCAGGAAGTGCAGGATCATCTAAAAGGCACCTTGTCTCACATATGCAGTCATATGGGATCTGTGCAAATGGAATTTAAACTCACCTTCCTGTGTTACTTTGACCGACTTGAAAAACTTTGTGTCTAATATCTTCGACTTTTTTATTTTATTTGTAATGATTACTGCATGTTGTTCCCCGAGTGATATGCGGAGGCGTGGTGTTAAAGCTGTGACTCAGAAGGTAATGGGTGGATTCCCACAATTGACTAGGCACAGAAAAATGACTTGAAATGTCATTGATTTTTGTTCACAGTGTAAATCAGGAGACTGTTGAAGTCGCAGTTCATAGTTTGTTGCATGGCATGTTTGTGACCAAATGCATATAGGCTGTGTTAAAGAGCTTGGAAATCAATAATCAGCGGAACACGAGGTGCTTTATCTCGTCGCGGAATGTTGGACATTCAATTGAGCATTTCAGGTTCTTACAAAACGCAAATAAAGCATCTCGCACAGAGGCATCTTTTGTCTGCTCTTATTTTAATATTGATCCAAAACAAACTAGGTGGTCCGGACAAAAGAGGCATTTCTGCTATGACGATCAATGCCTAACACACACACTCCACATGTGTGAGGCAGAGTGGACAGAAGGAGAGTAGGGCCATTTCCGTATAAAAAAAAAAAAACGCATGCTGGAAATATAGCCGAAGTCGAAAGCAGAACCTTAAAAAAAAAAAAATTAATTGTGCTTTTTGCCTTCACTCAGCAGGGTGAACCATGTCATATAACAAAAACCAAAAAGAAGCCTTCATGAAAATGAACCAGCCACTTTTTTTTGTGCTCTGTCTTTTCCCGCAGATTTTGACCCGAGCCTCAGCATGATGACGGGCATTGCGCCGATGAATCCAATGATGCCCGGCTTGGGCATTGTGCCCTCCTCCATCTCTCAAGACCTACCCATTGTGAAGGAGATCATCCACTGCAAGAGCTGCACCCTGTTTCCTCCCAACCCCAGTGAGTCGATCAGAATTCCAGCATCCTCTTAGATCCTGTTTCACACTCCTACATCTCACAACCGAGTTAGCGTTTATGCATCGGTAATCATTATTTTCGGTCCTCATGCATTTTAAAGCACGCTATTGACTTTGGCAGCAATGCTGTCTGGAATGCCTGACCAGACGAAAAGATGGTCATTAAGGTCTCGGTCAGAATTACTCGTCTATTCCAGTGAAGCTCTGCAGGCTGTATTGACTTGACATTAGGATTCTGACAGGTGATATACCTTGCCCAGAGGAGTATGCCAATAGATCTGACGGTTGAGAAAGCCACCTGCCACTCACATGGGTAGATTGATTGATTACTGATTATTTGGTTTCATACAAAGGTGAAAATTGTCCACTCTCTCCTCTTTCTCTTTCTCTCTCTTTCATTTCCCTGATTTAATACTTTCATGGAACCCAGTGATCCACATGATAGAGGATAAAAAGGTCTAGTGCAGTCTGGGGGATGATGAGGTGAAGCTCGGGCTGTAATTAAAAGGCCAACCTCTTGAGAGAGGCTCTGTGGCTGGTAAAATATGCTACATTGCAAAAAGAGGGTCAGAGGATGAGCTAATTACATGAACCGATCTGTGTCCTTGAGTCCTCTTGTATAGCCGTGCCACTCGCACTGGGCATTGAAAATATGAGTATAGACACCTGCAGACCGTATACCCAAGAATTGTACAAAAACAGTATGTTAAAGCAGGTGCACCTCATCAGGTGTGCAGTTGGATTGATTTTCACCCTGTAAAAAAAAGAAAAGTACACCTCTTGTGTTAAAAAGCCCCAGTCAAGTCGAAAGCTGTGGTGGATTTTAGCCACTGACTGACACCTCTGCTTAAAGCACAATCTTACAATCTTACACTTACAAGATCAATACTGAAGACTACACACGGTCTTGTCTTACGACAAAGCAAACATTGAACTCTGCCTGATTAATCAATCACTATTGGATGGAATACAGTTCTGTGTCCTGTTCTCTCCCCACCATGGACATGTGACTACTGTTAGTTGATACATGTCTTCAGTAGTAATACATCACACTAGAAAAAACAAGCAATTGGAATTTATTTTCGTTATACTTTTGAATCTTTTGAATCTTTCTCCAGCCAGTTTAGCTGATTCTTCCTAAGAACAATACAGTACATGTACAGAAGGGCTGTTGTGTCACAGAAGCTTAACATGGTTAACATTTCTCCATCAACATGGTTTTAAATTCTTTTTTAATACTAAAGACCTGTCACTTAAGCATTTACCAAGGGATTCCAGGTATATAGATCCTTAACTACAATTTAATTATAGTTTACTTTTCTTTTTTAAACTGATCAGAACCGTGTGGGCGTGTCAGATCGCATAGTGATTGGCACTGATGTCTACCTGACGACGTGAATAACCAGCGACAGTGCTGGGATACGTGGTAGGAAGGACAACGCAGAACGTTTCCTCTACGCTTTTGTTTTTACATGACACAAGTCAAAAATGTTGCGGTGATGTATGTTGTGCAAACGTTTAGAGACACGGCACTCGCAGAAAAAATAAGGTAATGGGGCAGTTTGTTCTGGCTTGAGCTACACACTGCCGATGCGTAGCACGGCTAGCGCTTCTGGTTTAAAATGTGTTTTACTGTTTGTGCATTGTACTGCCTATTATCTCACCAATGGCACAGACTAATTAATTACACGAAGCCAAATCTTTTACAGTACTAGGCATAGACATCTAGGACGACTGCCAAAGATCTCCATTATCTCATAGTAGTCCAGCCTCTTTGCCAATTCCTATTTCTTTAACGGCTTTAAAAAAAAAAACATGAAATAGAACTACTTGCCATGACCATGCGTCAACTACTTTGCTAAAAAAAATAGTCTATAGAAAAAAGACAAACGTGCTAGCTAGTTGCTAAAGGGTAGCGTGATCAGGAAATAAGTGTGGTGGTAAAGGGTGAAGCTGACATAAGCATATTCCTAATTGTGATTTGTACATAAAATGATTTGATGTCACCTGCGGGAAGAAAACAATAGGGGGGAAAAAATAATTCTGAACTCTCAACTGAAAAGACCATCATTCATTATTTTACAGACGATAGTAAATTAACCACAGACGCTATAGCTAAGAGTAAAAATCTAATTATGAAAATAAACAGACAAAGGCTTTAACCCCTTAAACTACCAGGGACCCCTGGGGTCAGATTTACATTGGTCAGTCTTGTAGCTACACACCTTTCCTATTAGTTGCACTGTACTTACTGAATAACATGCTTTAAGATGAATTACTGAATAATAAGCTGGGACTGTAAGGGGTTAAAAAAAAAAAAAAAAAGAGAACCATTTTTGGCAGAGTAATGTATTGCCAGTTAAAGACAAATAAAAATAAAAACCGCAGCCACTTCCCATAGTTTACAGACAGAACCCAGACTCTTTGAAGAAGTGCGGTTTGCACAGGTTCCTTGATTTCTCTGCATAACCGCTGGGAAAGGATCTTCGTAGAGTTAACTTGAGGCACGCAAAGTCACGTCACTGTTTTTGCATTTTTCAACCACATTTGTCTGACTGCGGATGTAGTGAAAGAGTCTTTTCCCCATGCAGAGCTGCATTGTGGCAAGGTGAAGAGAGAGAACAAAGGTATCGTTTTTTTTAGGTCAGGTTTAGAGTGGCTGGTATTATGAGTGCTTTCAGCTTCTTTTTTTTATGCTAACTGTAGACTGAGAAGCAGGTGGGAAGCTGATGAAAGCCGTGCAGGCAGACTCCAGTGGATGCTGCCTACTCTCAACCGATGCATCACCACATAAAGGCTGACAGGCTTCCTCTGCCAGTTTTGCATTACACAGGCTTTGGAGTCCTGTTTTTCTTTGCTCTCTTGCAGAAGAAGACTTGTTCTCCGTATTGACCTTGACTGGCCTGTGGCCAGTGAGGGACATGTGCTGCTCGGTGCACTGAGCGCAACAGTAGTGGGTTTGTTTAGGTGCAGAAAACCCACAGCTGCATTGCAGTTTAAAAGCAGTGGTTGAGGGCAGCTCTTTTTTTTCTTCATTTGTTAGGAGCACTTAGATAATCTTTTGTCTCAA
The DNA here is from genome assembly GCA_028565825.1 of Olivaichthys viedmensis. Classification (NCBI taxonomy): domain Eukaryota; kingdom Metazoa; phylum Chordata; class Actinopteri; order Siluriformes; family Diplomystidae; genus Olivaichthys; species Olivaichthys viedmensis. The sequence goes on along the minus strand of JAOUQW010000010.1, from coordinate 3,097,306 downwards.
TCACAAAAGCCCTGAGCGCTGTTTGTGGTGGAAGTTTCCTCACTGAAGCCAGGCTCTTGTACCGCATGTCCCATCTTTCCTTGCATTAGAGCGGGGCAATTTGAGAAAAACTGAATGCAATAAATATTTTTATTAAAATACCTTGATGATAAAAGATTCCCTTTTCAATTTCCTCCAATTAAACGAAGGCAATTCAGAAGTCAGTTTATTTGGTTCCACCAGTCACGTTAAAACACATGGGGGAAAAAGCTTGGGGTCGTTTTTGACTCAGACCTCAGATTTGACACACAAATCAACTACAAAGCAATACTGCAAAGGTGACAGTTGCGGTTTATTTCTGAAGAACAGCGTTAGACCAGACTCACTGTATTTATTTAACTAAAGGTGCAATAAGCCCCGCCTCCTCACTAGTTTCATTGGTTGCTGCGCCTAAGCAGTCATAATAATTTTTCCCCCCAGGCTCAGGTTGTCTGCTGGCAGCCTGAGAGAGACTGTCAGGGTTGCCAGGTTCATGGTTTTACCACAGAATTAAGCTTTTTTTTTTTACTTGCTGCCGTGGGTTAATTTTTTATCTACAGGTTGGGGGGTTTTACATACATTAAATTAATTGTATCAATGTTTTGCAAGCCAAAGAGGCAAGCTGGAGGTTCCTTTAATGTAAAAAGTTATTTCATAGTCTATTATGTAGTGTATGTACGTGGGCTGTGGTTATTATTAAAATATGGTGAATTAACAGGTGAAATGGTGCATCAGTAGAAATATAGTTTTGTAAATACGTTAAGTGCATATGGAATAAACGTAGAACACTACTGTATGAATGTGTGTTGTGCATCAGTCAACTGATTTACTCATTCTCATAACTGTTCTTTATTTGTGGAAATATATGGAACAATATGAGATCATTTTATTACCATGATGGAAAAACCTGGTTAGGAAAACCTGAATGGTTTTAATAGCCTACCACTTCATTAAAAATGTAATGTATGAAATACTACAATATATTTTGAAATGGTAGTCATGATTTTGGAAGTTAATACAGGGTTTGCGTGGGTCGGGTCTTGAGAATTGGACTGGTTTCATTGACCACTGGGCTGTTTTATGGGCTAGTTTTGAATGGCCATTGGACTGATTTTGTGACGCAGACCTGGCAACCCTGGAGACAGCGTTCAAGTTCAACGTCAGTGATGCAGCTGCAATTAAACTATCGACAATATTGAATTTTCAGAGATAACGTCGTTCAAACAAATGAAATATTGTTTAATATTGGTAAAAATGTATATTGTTGCCATAACTGCCTTATAGTGTCTGGCGCTTTTCCAAAAATACAATTTTGTGTAGCAGTAAATGGATTCATTGGTCTAGACAGTTTAGATATGACCTGAGAGCACATGGAACATCCATAAATAGCAAACCTAAAGCTTGCAACCAGTAACGCATTGTGCCACCCTCCATGATTAAAATCTCCCAAGCCCTGATCCTTCTCCTTTGTTTAGTGTGTGTTCTCCATTCCTCCACCGGGTTCTGCTCCACTTCCATCCCAGAGTCTCTCTCCACTCTGTCGAGCTTAATGAGCAACTGAGGGCCCCTGTTCCATCCTTGTCCTCTCTGAGATCTGGCTTTTGAAGGCATGTGTGGCCTGGTGGGACTCTGGCATGGCTAATATCATCTGTTTTCATCCCTTGAGGCCTGAGCTCTGTCTGTTTTTCTCTTTGAGGGGTTCCAGTGACGCTGCGCCTGGTCTCTCTCTGCTGTCATCATGGGGACAGGCTGCATATGCTGCCTTTCACCCACAGCCTGCCCTGCATCTGTGCCTGAAAATGACCTTCCTCTCTCTGTCCCCGAGCTCTCTTACTTTGTCTTGCTTGGAGCTAGTTGAGCTAAGTCACTCTGCATCTGTCTCTAAAAGCCTCTGAGCTAAAAACACTGCCATTTGGCCTGTTTCCTCGCCTCCCCCAGAGCACACACACGCCCACACCAGACCCATTTCAGCTGCCTGGACCTGCACTGCTCCTGGCTGCATTTTCAGCCTGAGTACTGAAAGGTGAGGCTTCAGAACGTTCCAGCACAGGGGATCAGGAGAAAACATGACTCTGTAATTATGACACCGGAGAGGGTTGGAACAAATGCCAAAAATGGCCAGAGAGTGCAGTTTCTTGCACTATTGCCCCCTGGGGAAAGTCAGTTTGAGCTGTTTGTGATAACAGCAGGCTTCAGGGGCCTTGTGTGCAGACACACTTGCACGTCCAAGGACAACACACAGCAGGTAGGAAGCCACGGTGATCACTGGATTTCCAGCAGAGAGGAGAGTTTACCCGCTGTGTTTCCTAGTGATGTTTTACTCATGCAGAGAGCGCAATATGACGCTCTTTAGCAAGTGCTTGCACATGCACACATGTTCCACTTAGCCTCTGTAAGCGAAGCTGGTGCTAGTGCTGTTCACAGAACCAGCGAACCTGTTAAACTCCTCGCCCGCGTTTTCATCGGTTAAAGAACCAAACCATTAGATACTCAATATGGGAGTTTAATAATGCACTGCGTAAAAACTCTGGCTTTGAGAAAGATTTATTTTACCATCTAAAGTCAAGTCCTTCAGCCTCAACACACAATAGAGAATAATTACTCACAAAACAACACGCAGTTTTTTTGCTTTTAACTGTGTGTATCTGCTCAAAGGAAATTAGTTGTTTCTTCCTCAGACCAGTGAGTCATGGTTACAAAAATTTGTTCAACAATTAAATCTGTCCCTTTCCGGACACACTACTGTTTTTCTATATCTATGCACCAGACCAGCAGCATTTTAGCACTGGAACCTGGGACTGGCACTGGGGGGTTTTTTCAGCTGAGAAGCATCTATTTTGCGCTGGAGACGTGTGGAATTGTTTGAAATTAGTCACCAACACCTTGGGGATAGAAAAGGGCTTTAAGTGAAGTGTGTGCGGCATTTGGAATAGCGGGTGTGTCGGGCCCTACATTTGGCATGAAAGTTACAAAGTCCCGCCCCCCCATTGCTTGGGTCGTTGTCATGGCAACAAAATGACATCGCCCCAAGCCCCTGCCTTGGCTCCAGACCATAGATATGAAAAATGTAGATGCCTCATTGGAATAAGCCAGACGCATCAATGCGGTTGAGCTCATTAACGTGAATTAAATTTAGAGCATCTATCGTTTTCTTATATCTATGCACTAGACCAGCAGAACTTTGGCACTGGAACTGAATCCATTTTGTGGTGGAAACAAGCAGAACGATGTGAGATCTGGCTCCAGCACCTTGTGGGTAAAGGGCTATGAGTGAAGCGTGTGCAGGCCAGGTTTTAAACTAGAGTGTGACAGAAGAGCCTTAGAACTTCAGCAGAGCTTGTTAGGATGTGCAGCTTTAGCAGAGGCTCCGGCCTCTTTTTAGTTTTTATCTTTCAACCTCCTCTCACTGCACCTGTGATGAAGGCCCGTTTGATAGGAGCGAGCACTGGCATATTTGTTTTATCCCACGTGTGAGCAGCAAAGGCAGGAATTTAGAGCGCTTAAGTGTGTGTGTGTTCTAGAGAGCGTGTGTGTTGCCTCACCCTGTCAGATACGCTCCTCTCACCTCACACTCGTGTTTCTCACTCTTCTCAGTGTGCACTGGCTGTCATCTCCGCAGAGCGAGCTGTCATGTCCCTTCTTTAATATAGGCTTGGTTGGTTGTCTGTATATATGCAGGTCTCTCTCTGTGCGCGAAGCCTGTTCTGTGATTGGTGTGTTGCGTGACTGAAGCTTGGCGATCATTCAGACTGCGTGTCATCTCCGGTCACTGTTCCGAGAAACGCTGGTGTGTGGATAACACAATAGCCAGGCCTCAGGTTGGGGGTGAGAGTGTTGAGTCGAGAAATAATAAGTCACGACTTCATCGCTGCGGATGCGTGATTGCAGATATTGAGTGAATTGTCATTGCTTTTCTCGCTCATCACCCGAGCAGCCCCAGACTTAAACGTATGGCTTGCCAAGCAGCAAGTGTGATTTCATAGAGTGGCATGTCGAAACGAATCCCCCGCTGCCTTATGAAAGGATCCCAGAAATGAAAGAATACATTTATGTACTCATACTTGCATACAAGAAGCTTTCCAGATACCACAGAAAAGGGATTGGCTTTTTTATTCATGTCTACAAGCTACGATATCTAATTTTTTCCTAAATGTCAAAGTACATCTTGTACTTGGCCAATTAAAATGATTCTGATTCGGTTTCTGATTCTGAAATACATCTGTGGTTCAACAATGTGTTTAATCATGTGTTTACCAAAAACCCAGTTCTGCATTGTTCCTGTGAACAATAAAGGCAATATCTTTGTGTGCCAAACCTTCATATATATAAGCATGGCTCCACTCCAGAAATATCACCTCATCTTTTTTTCCCCGAGTTTTTGATGCTTTTCCAAATTTTATTACTCCCATAAGTGTTACCTGGAGTCAACAGAATAGAATGTCTTGTTAACGAATCATTTCTAACCGACGTGCATCTGAAATATCACACCCTTTTGCGTGAAATCCACAATCGGAATCTGACCTTTCCGTTTATCATGCCTGTCGTCTCCGTAGTCGAGTTCCAGGGCTTCGTCGTATTAATAGGTGAAGAGTTGGCATTTGGTCAGGTGCTCAGCGAAGCTGCCCTTTGATAAAGCTACGGCTGTGTTTACCACCCAGGAGATAAAAGGCACCGCTTTATAACGGCAGTTTTTTCCTGACACCGGAGCTGAGCTTAGTCGAAGTATCAGGTAGGCAGGGGCTTCATCATTAAGAAAGATGCAGCAATAAACAGGAATTAGGATAATCTAGCTGATGATGGATGGTGTTCAGGCAGCTGTGCGTGTGGGGGGCTACAAAGACTCATCTATTTCCAGCGACTGGCCTGGAGCCAAAGCATGTGCAGAGTCCGGTGTGGACACACACACGCACACTGAGTGGCCAGCAGGGCATCGCTCGCACTGCGTTAGTGTAACTTAACACGGCGCTAACCCTCTGCACTCCGAAACACCTGATTCACTCACACACTTTTTATAATGTCTTTTTATAATGTAAGGACTTTTCACATGGGAGGCGACAATCTCCTCCATTCATTTTCAACAAGAGGTGTAAGAAGTGACACGCAAGCTCGCGACAAACAAGCTCAACCCCGAGAAACCGTCTCTGAAAGCTTCTCTACATCTAAGGTCGATGTGAGGATCATGTTGGCGTTGGCCAATGGAATACAGTTTTAAATGACAATGTTGTCATTTTATATAACATAGCATCAAATAACACATTGTTGGTACCAGTAGAGGATGTAGCATGTCAAATTGCTCAGGACCCAAGCTGAAATACACCCTGAACCTGTCTGCATTCTGTCCTTAGCTGTCACATAAGATGGTGTATCTTGAAGACAGAATAGGATATACTCACATTAAACTTCTTTTTGTTGTATAAGCTGTAAGTAAGTATAAATATAGCCTTATAAGTTGGTTTGACAGACACGTTACTACGGTTATCCATGATAAAACCAGGCTAGTCTTGTTTATTAATATATCCCCCTCTTGAGTTGGTGTCTCCCTGCTTTTGATTAAGAAGTCTTGTATTTTATCCCTATTTTCAATGTGTAGCCTATGAGTTTAAAATAACAGCGTAAACCGCATTGGGCAAGCGATAGCTATGATTAGCATTGCTGTCTCTATGGTAACCACAAGAGATTTTTTTACCTGCTTTATATAAAGCTGTGCTGAGCGTTGCTGGGGAATTATATGACCTTTCATATGGGAAGCAAAGAGAGGCAGGCGGAGCGGAGAGCGATTTGTCACCTGCTTTGGGAAAATCCCTTTAGACCGGGATTGACCATAATGGACTACTCTGCTTTAAGTGCGAGTGTGAGGCGCAAATTGCTGTTTAAAAACCGCTGTGAAATGGAGAAAATGATCAACCATAGAGTCCAATAGCTGGGGACTAAAGAGGAAACAAGTCGAGTAATGAAGAGATAAATGTGTTAATAAATCAAGAGGCGCTTATGAGAGGAGATCACCTCACACGGTCGCTAATTAATCTAATCTAAGCAAAAGAAAGAAAGAAAAAAACAATCCGCAGACAAAAAACATGCACCTGGCAACATTGGCTATACTGCTCTGGGCAACACACCTGCAGCTAATCTTTGCCTGGTTTTGTAAGGCACGGAAAATTACACGCAAAACTGGCCGCCGCTAGTTGCCCGACTTCAGTAAATCGAATGGAATATGTAATTAGCATTATTCCAACATCTACATCTACCTTTTTGGAACTGACTTTCCACTTTTTGCGCAATCCTTCCACAAATGCATATGCACGAGGGGGAGAAGCGCACTTTGTGCGTTACCACGTACACGGCGCATAAACTGCGCGTTTAGGCTCGCACGCTAGTTTCGTGCTTAGTAACACGCAAGGTTTCTCTGGATAAATGCACCCTAATTGCGCCTGAAAATTCCAGTTAGGTTTTCTGTGAGTGTTTTGTTAAATCGTGGCATTGGCGTGATCCAAATGACAATGAATGCAGGCCAGTGTTTAAGTCAATACACTGAAGCCTATTTTACACCAGAAGCGACGCAACGCGTTTCATGTTACACCGGGCGTGGCTTGGGAGCCTGAAGTATGCGGGCGTGGCGCATTTATGTCTGTGCTTTCTTGCACTGATTTAATAAATATAACATGCTAATATCTGTACTGACCATCAGATTACCATAAACATGCACTACCACTGTATATGAGCACATAACGTTTGTTAATTCAGTTAGATTTTCACTCCTACAATTTTACATTGTCATCATTTTCAAATAGCGCGGTATACCTTATTACCGTTATACTGCCCAAACCTAATAGCAAGGCGTATCACGATAGCAGTGTGTAGCAATATAATTGCAATACGCTATTTCTGTCCATATCGTGTCTCATATGGACTGATGGCACACTGTTTTGTCCCACTGCATAGGTGTATAGATGTGATGAGGTCAAACTTGACTCGACTACTCTTGGCAGAATTGAGTCACATAGGACAGGACTATTTATTTAATAGTTCTCAGTTCCAGTCCCACGATGCTGAACAGTGTACTGTTGTCAAGCTGATTATAAAACCCTTCAAGTGTTAAAGCAAGTGTTAGAAAAGAGAGCAGGATTAGGAACCGCTGGCTTGTTGTACCACACTGCAGTCAGCTCATTAAACTAAGTAAGAACAGCACATGGTTCTTTTTCAGAAGAGGATGAGTGGTGTGTTGAACCAGTTTCAGACGTTCAGGCTCAGGCTAGTCTCCAAAACACCCAGCACGTGCTATGTTCCATCGATTACTCACCACCAGGCTGGTGGTCCCAGCTAATTCTGTTTCTCTGAATCCAAATCCAGGCTTCTGGCTTTATTTGAGCAGTAAATCTTCAGTGGTTGGTAACCATGTCCCAAATTAGAGCGAACCAGGGGTCCTTTTTTTTTTTTTTTTTTTGCATAAATGTGCTCTTCATCTGCTTCCTGCTCCTTGTGCGATGTATTGATCTGTAAGCGTCAATATGATCAATGTACAAATCAATGTCTTTCATTAATTACATTGGCCTTTGATGACATTTTGTACATTTTCTACTGCAGTTACTTTGGATCCAGGACCCAGACATTCCTGTGTAGTAATAACTGTGCTAAGAGAGGTGGTGAACTTTGTGTGAATAAATGCCCTGTTGCTGGTCCTCATTCGCAGACCTGCCTCCTCCAGCCACGCGCGAGAGACCCCCGGGCTGTAAGACGGTGTTTGTGGGGGGGCTTCCAGAGAACGCCACCGAGCAGATCATATCAGAAGTGTTCGAGCAGTGCGGCCCCATCTGCGCCATCCGCAAGAGCAAGAAGAACTTTTGCCACATTCGCTTCATCGAGGAGCACACAGTGGAAAAGGCCCTCTTCCTGTCCGGTACGCGTCCACAAACGCTTTCCCCTCTTTCATGTCTGTTCACTTTCTTTATTTCTCTGGCGGCTAGATCATAGTTTTCTCATCCAGGGTAGAATTTGTAGACATTTACGTTTACATTCATTCATTTGGCAGATGCTTTTATCCCAAGCAATTTACTTTTTGAGCTTTTTGAGCTGAGCAGTTGAAGGCCCAGCTGTGGTTCTCTGGTGATTCAGGGATTTGAACTCTCACAACCTTGCAGTCAAGATCAGAACCTCAACTACTGAACCAGTGCATAGACTGACCCTGCGTTTTTTGCCCAAATCGCTATACATTGGTCGCTAATAGACGATCCTAACTCGAGTTCACTGCTGGTTTCCATGGTTTCATTGGTAGTGCAACGGCTGTCTTCATATATACGTGATGATCTTTCTTTTTGTATGGATAGATGTGTCTCTCAATTCCCCATACGGTCAAAATAGCTAGTGTACACATGCAAATTCAAATGCTTTGATTGTAATCAATAGGCTACTCGGTGACCCGTTCACATGGTGATTTAAAGGAGCAGTTTGCAGTTGCAATGAAAACAGCAACAGGCCTACCTCTTGCCCCAAACCGACCCCCTCGTTTGAAACTACGCATGCCTTAAGAGTGGATTTTTAAGGAAAGGGGGCCGAGTTCTGTTCCAACTGAGGGCGGAGCAAATTTAAGGGCCATTAACAAAAGCCTGAAATTAAGAAACTAGCCAGATTCACTGCATGGCAATATTGTGAATCACAGATCTTCTAAGGTATCTTTGAAATGATTATTACACTCTTAGAAAAAAGGGTTTCTCAATGGTTCTTGAATGGTTAACGTTTCTTGCTTCCTAAAGGGGTTCTACTTGGAACCTTATCTGAAAGGGAAAACCTTTGTTGTCGGGACAGAGTGTATAACCTTTTAGGGTGCTAGATGTAATGTTTCACACTTGGAAATTGAAGTGTCTTGAGTTGCACAGTCCTCGTTACTCGTTAAACCCAATTTTAACACTTTGCCTTTACTTCACTACGTCTCCTCTTGCTCTAAACCGGCAGCTCGGCATTAAAACTGCATTAAAACTGAATGACTGAGCCCTGGTCCTTTTCTTGGACTAACATACACTGTTGATGGGGATTCTAGTTCAGCACGAAGCGTCTGTGTGCAGATAGCCTGAAAATCAGCAGCTAGCCAGTGTCCCAAAACGGCACTCATGTATGTTTGTTTGTTTGTTCTTCTTATTTCATTAGTTTTGCCCACAGACTCATCGGAATCGTGTTTGTCTGCCTGTGATTTAATTTTTAGGGGAAGAACAGATTAACTCCGGTCATAAGTCATGAGCGCCACGTCCTTTACATAAGTGCAATTTGGAATAATTTCACTTAACCTTTTATCTAATGGATATCAGGCCATTGCGTCTGTAAGCCCTCGGCTAGGCTTGACTTGATTGATCAATGGGGCTTTAATGAGGGAGGAGGGACTTTGCTCCATCCCTCAGGAGCGAAGATGGGGGCGGAGGCCGACACTCGCACTCGCCCAAGTGCTCCTGACACCTGAGGTCAACGAGAAAACGAGCATATACACCAGAATAGATTGCAGCACCTACGCGCTGAATACGAATCACACACAAATGCTGCGTGGCCTACACTGGCCCATTTGTTATCCTGCTTCGTCTGCTCTTTGCATAGTCATCTTAAATCTTACATTGCTCTTTGTATGCAAACTTTGGTGTATATATCCCAGTCTGAAGTTCAGGAGCAGCTTCTGTAATACCGGCTGCATTATTTACACTTCTCTAAGTGTTGCAGTCTCAGTAGCGAGGTGGCGAGCGCTGCTCTATTGTGAGATCCAAGCCGCGTCTCATATATTACGTGGCCCCGTGATGGAGCTCTGCAGGCCTTTCCATAAATAATGCTGCTCATTTCGAACGCAGAACACACCATATAAAATATTTAGTGACGTCTGGGGGCCATAAAGCAGAGGGGAAGACGCGAAGGGGGACGTGAAAATAAAAGTGCAAAGACCCATCTCGTTTCCGTGGGCACGGCCAATCTGTGACGCTCTCTCTTTCCCTCCAGAAACCGTCTGGATGAAAAACCTCTATTTTTGCTCCAAGTGCACAATGCAGCCCATAAACAAAGGCATATTTCACTTGTCTTTCATGCACCCAGTTGTGCCACATCGCTGTTTCTTTTTCTTTGTACTGTTCTAAATGAAGAATGAACTTAGAAAAGGGGTTGTTGTATGAATACGCTTTTCCATTTAAAAATTACTTCCTTTTAATAGTTAGTATTCAAATGCGTTCATATTAATGAGCCTATAATTTTATACTGCCACAGACAAAGTGAGCATTAGCAGCAGCACTACACTATGCATTCATGAACCATGGGAGGTGAAAATTGTGTCGCTTTTTAAGCAAAGAGAATCACAAGGAGACAACGTCATCATTTTATCCTGAACCTTATTTCAGATTCCTTTTTATTTTTAATGGCTTCCTATTCACTATATATGCTCACTATCTAGGGTGTCGCATAATGACACTACTTGTATGTAATATTTGTTCATTTCTATATTTAATTAGAGAATTGGTACATGATTAAAAGCTTGTGAAAATAAAGTATGCCTAAAATGACAATCATTTATTCAGAGCCCTTTTCCTACATCAAGCAACACGAGGGTCATTTGAGTCAGGGTTTAGGAATCGTGTGTTTCGATAGAGTTACATTAGGCGATTGAAGGCAGCATTCAAATGTGTATTTTTATTTTTTGCGTTTGAATATGCAATTATTCTGAAAATTCAAATCGTATTCGAACGGTTTAATTCATTCCAGCAGCCCTCCTCAGCTCTGTCCTAGTCCTTGGTCATCCGCAGGGCTTAGAATTTTTCCTCTTGGGCGCTTTTCCTGTGCCTTTTTCTATTTCACATATAATTAACAACTTGGCATGGGTTCACTGCAGACTTGCAAACACAGTAAGGAGTACCTAAGGGGAGGAAAGCGTGAACACGGGGTGTCAGAAGGCGAGAGTACAATGTGTGCGTGTGTGTGTGCGTGTGCGTGTGTGGTGGTTAGCTTATCGTGTCACCAGTGGAGTCTGTATGAATCAGTGAAACAGTTCAGCGCAGGGAGTTTTTTTTTTCCTCGCTGTAGCCTGGAGGTGCAGTGGTGAAGCTGCAGCTGTGGTAGAGGGAAGAACAGAGTAAACACCAGCATATATTTATAGCGCAAAGGATAAACACAGCATTTCCCCATCCAGGTGCTCTTTTTAAGGAATAAACACAGCAGTTAGATAAGAAGTGTCCGTTTTATTTTCATTTCAGTTTCAGCATTGTGGACATTTATAAGAAATGCTGGAGCTTTGTTTATGCTCATCCCATTAGTAGAAGCTTCACGCTGTCAAATTAATTAGTCACTGGGTTGTCACGTTGCTCTCTAAATTTCATTTACATTTTTTTCGCTGATAACGATTGTTTCAAAAGCATGTTTAGCATAATTGGCTTCATAAAATCCTTATCCGCGAATTTGAGCCAGTTATGAGTGTCGGCTGAGAAAATGCTGGTTTCTGCGCGGCAGAGGCTATGATGTCTGCAGTTTCCAGATGAGTCCACCTCTGGGTTACGCCGTCTGGATGGGACTAGGACCAAAATCTGCCATAAACAGCTGAAACCGTCTGGACCAATTAAGGCCCATTTTTTATTGGCACCGAAGCTGTCAACGTGAGCTATTAAAACTTTCAGGAAGTGTGCCTTTTTCCATTCATTACACTGTCTGCTCATCTGTGTTATTGTTCTGCCGAGCAGCTGGTGTTCTAGCATTGATTGACACTGGGCTTTCGTGTCTAATAAGAATCCTGTTGATCTGATTTTAAACTCGACTGCACCAAAACCAACTCCCTGATCCTCCGTCTCTTCTCTCCCTTGCTGTTGTCTGCAGGTTATCGGATCCGTCTCGGCTCCAGCACGGATAAGAAGGACACTGGCCGGCTGCACGTGGACTACGCTCAGGCCAGAGACGACCTGTACGAGTGGGAGTGCCGGCAGCGCATGATGGCCAGGGAAGAGAGACATCGGCGCAGGATAGAGGAGGACCGTCTACGCCCTCCATCCCCGCCACCTATCGTCCATTTCTCTGAGCATGAATGCAGTCAGCTGGGGGAAAAGATCAAAGGTGAGTCTTTCATCAACCATCATCTCTGCATCTCAACAGTAGAGATGGTATTAGTTTTGTTTGGATAGTAGTGGAGCATTTGGATTCTTCTTCTCTCTCTCTCTTTTTTTTTTTCTGCACGTTTTTGTCTGTTGCCACACTTTATTAAGAATGTATGTTTCCTGCAGACCGACGTAGTGTGTATGTGTTATAACCGGCTGGGTCTAAACGCTGTCTGTCTCTCTGGGTTTGAAGTACCATGCTGCTAAATAGAAAGCACCATCTGTTTGGTGTCTGAATGATGATCCACAGTCTGTGGAGGCAGAATGAAAGAACAGAAGGAGAAGAAAAGATTTGTGTGTGTTTGAGTAATTTAAGTTTAGAGATGAAGGTAAGAAAAGAAATCAAGCTTTTCCCAATATAGTATCTTTTAAAAAAAAATTATAATAATGTTTAATGACTCCTATACACTCTACTCAAAATACAGTATGTGCTGATTTGAGTAGGTTACTGTTTGTGCAATATGTTCACCCTATGTCTCTCGGATGAACAGAACAGCATTGTTTAGCCTGCTTTGAGTGGCTTTTTCGAAATCTTTCCTAACGCCTTGCCACCCTGCCAAATCTCTAACCCGCCATAAAACTCGCCTATGACATTTCAATTGCCCAGGAAATTAATCTTGGCCACTCCACAGTCGGTAGCGACTTAAGAGGAATAAAGTACAGATCTTTCATAAAACGTTTTTTTTTATTGTGCTTTCTTCTGTTTTCTGTCATCTCAAGCTCAAGTAACAGTCTTCTGTAGAGCAGGGTGTGAATTACAGGGAGGGGTCTAACCCCCCTAATCAACGCCTGGTTTATGCTTGGTCAGAAGAGCTTCTGAGAACGGCCTGAAACGACCGTGAATGTTTTTTTTTAAAGCAGTAAGAGGTTTTTAGCTGTCCATTAAACAGTGGGCAGGTAGTAAACAGGAAGTAGTAATAGGTAAAAGCGCTCGTTTTGGTGGTGCCTGCTCAAATCTTGAGGGGGCAGTGGTGGCTCAGTGGTTAGGGCACTGGGCTACTGATCAGAAGGTCGTGGGTTCAAGCCTCAGCTCCACCA
>JAOUQW010000010.1:3053668-3064287 GCA_028565825.1 Olivaichthys viedmensis | reverse complement strand
GAAGGAGATGGGGTGTGGATGTTTTTTGCGAGGAAAATGCATTGATCACATGAGAGCGAGAATTTCTTTGGTTTATTCATTGAATATATATTTCAAACATGCCACCAAAAAAGAGATTTATTGCAAACAGATTGATGCCAATGTTACAAATGATACCAATTTTATCTTCCGGTTTTTATTGAGTTGAAGCATAGTAAATGGGTAAATCCTTATAGTATTACATACATAAAAGCAGTCATATTGGCCCTGAACAGAGAGTAGACGTTATAGCTTACTGGTTATGAAAGAAATGTGGTAATACCCATTAGAGGGAGATAATGGGGATAAAATATTTCTGTGTTGCACTAATTCTATATTCTTTGTCAGTACTAAGCCATGGAATGTCCCACCAACAAAGTTTTGGCTTTTGCCGCCTACAGACATTCAACTCTAACCATTCCTGAAAAGATCTCTCATCAAAAACAGAACTTTTTTATATAAATGCAAAACAATTCAAGACATGCAATTAAAAAAATATAAAGATTTACTATAAAAAAAACATATTAATAATTGCCAATAAAACTGTGACATGTTGAAGTAGCTTAGGGATGTTGTGGGGGGAAAAAATAGGTTTGTATGGCTGCCTCTTAGAGTTAGAAAGTTGAAATAGGCTAGGCGTATAAGACAAAATTCACATGGACAGAGATTCAAAACTGATTTATTTATTGATTTACTTAATTTGTTATTTATCACTTTATTAGTTAAATTTGGATTTGTCGAACAAGGGTTTGTTTAAGTGCAGACTGACTTTAAAAACTTTATTTTAAACTGCTGGGTATGTCATTTTTTACACATTTCAACACTGAGATTATTTAACTTGACAGGGAATTAATGAGTTAGGGTTGGCTTTCCTTGGTATTTAGCACAATCCGCTTTTTTTATCTGCTAAAGCCAGACACTAAGAGTGTCGAGTTTTCCTCTCAGCGTGTCAGAAGGAAATAATCACTGCAGTGTCACGCATTGTCATGATGACAAACACGTGTGGCCCCATAGTCAATCAAGGAAAAAGGATTCTCTGTCAGTACACCAACTCATCCATATCTGAGCACTGATAGAACATACAGGTGTACAACCCAACAGCTCATCACTGAAACCCTGCTGATCGTTTTGCCAAACAGCAGAATAAAACTAAATCCTTTGCCTTTGGAAATGTTCGGCTGACTTACAATGAGGAACAAAAAAAAATGTAGGTTTGTCAAGATGACGGATCCTGATTGGGAGTCAACAGACTGTGTGTGTTACTGTAAACAAGGTACACTCGGTTTCACCATATTGAATTATTTGTTGCAAGGCATTACAAACATATGTTCCTGTTCCTATAAACAAGGACTCGGATCTTAACATCAGCGAGGCCAAGGAGATGACGGTGGACGTTAGCGGCTGACCTTCAATGCCCTGAGTGTCGAGTGCATAAAAATATATGTTATATCAGCTTGTCTAAAGTAGGAGGCAAACAGCACCAGTACTCTGGAAAAAAGCTCACCAGAGACTGTACTTCCTGTTAGCTAAGGAACTTCAGGTCAGCCAGAGGCTGATTGTTCACTTATGAGTCGACTTTTTAAAGTGTGCTAGCTGTAACGGTGTGCAACGGCAATACAGCTGGCCAGGAAATGCATCTGAAGAAAACTGCTTGCAAAGCATTCAAAGCTGCTAGATACCTTCGAGGTTTGTATTGAGCACCTTTCTCAGTTTAGCGTTCGGTTGAATCTGCAGAACAGCCAGGCTTCAGAGCTACACATGTTAGTTTAAGGCTCATTTGCTAGTTTTATTATTTTTTAGTTTTATACACAAGTACACAAGTCAATAAAGTACAGCCTTTTTTTTCCAACAGGTGCTGCATGTCATGATTTTTGCATTAGCCTAATTACTATATGTCTATTTCTTAATGTTTTTACGGTAGGAGGTTCAGCAGTTCAGTAGTTCACTCCCCATGTGGTAAAGTAACAAGGCAGCATTTGTTAGACCTGAACATTAGCCTGGGCTAGGTGTTACATGATGTTTTTGTCCTCTTATTTTCACAAAAACATTAAAACCAACCAATACATGAAGTGAAGTCATGCGCTTCAATAATTCATGCTTGTAAACGAAACACTTTTATCACAGCGAGCAGAAAACACAAAGTTGTCGCCAAATCATACCTACATTCCCAACACGGCTGAGACACATGCAGCTATGAAAAACACAAAGAGATATGTTGACAAAGCTAACTGAGCGGAAACATGGACATTTTGGTATATGTAATTTGTAAGCCTGTTTTTAAATACCGAAGCTGAACATTATTTAAATTTTATTCAACTGATCAGAACTGTTGAACGTTCGTTATAAATCACTGGTTATGATCTTTAATAAGCATTATTCTGCCCTTACTAGAGTAGGCTGCCTAGATTAGCAGGTATTGCAAACTTTACTGAATATATCATATAGATGTCTGTTGCTGGCCGCATTTGTCTCCATCTTAAGCTAGAACTACTGAAAGTATCAGACCAGTGTGGGAAGGTTGCTTCCCACTACCAGTGCTTGGAGATAACACAATATTGAAAATCCCATAGCCGCACTAGTATTAATGTATGTAGCATTAGGGTGGCAGCTAAACCCGTAATTGGGTAAAAAGCTACTTCTGAAGTGAATTACTTAAAAAGTGTCAGCAGTAAACACTGGTTATATAATAACTTCTTGGTGTCTTCCAGGCGTGACAGTGGGATTAAAAAGGGAACTTCAAGCAAAGGCTTCAGCTCAGGAAACAATACAGTACAGCAACACTAACGGGACTAAAACGAAACTAGACTGTATTATGTAAATGTCTGGTATATTAATGTGTCCCACATATATAAACGCAATGTATATATTGATTGTTGTCTCTAACAAACAGAATTTAAAGCATTGAACGAGTTTTTTCCTGCATACATTTAATGCATACATTAAATCAAGTGTAGTATCTGTTCTTCTCAGTTTAATACCTGGTCCTCTATATAAGAATTTTTAGAACAGGGAGCCGAAAGAGGGGCTTGCTCCGTCGGCTCCATGCATTGACCTGGTATTGTAGTGTCTAGAGCATTGGGCTAGTGGTTAGGGCACTGGGCTACTGATCAAAATGGTGCGAGTTCAAGCCTCGGCACTGCCACTGTTGGGCCCTTGAGCAAGGCCCTTAACCTTCTTAAGCCCTGTGCTCTGACCCCATCTTACTAACAAATCTAGGATATGCAAAGAAAATAATTTCTCTGAACTGTACTTGTATATGTGACAACAAAAAAAAAAAAAGGCTGTCTAAATCTGACTTACTATTAAAGACTGCTACTATTAGCAGACCCCATTGATGGAGAACAGAACCAAATGACTCTGAAATGCCATCTCTTGTGGCGCGTTTTCTAAGAGATGTGCTAAGGAATGGGAAAAGATGTTAGTCAGCTTCAAAGAGATTGATGCATAAATGGAATTGGTAAACTAGTTGATATCGCAGCTGTATTTCATCAAGTCTGCTTCGGTGATCACCAACCCTTTTACTGGAGATCTACCGTCCTGCTGAGTCACAAAAACTCAGGAACCAAAAAAACACCTCGTCCACCTGGTAAAAATCGCAGATCAGTTGTAGCAGTCGCCACCAATTAGGGTTGGAACTAAACTTTGTAGGAACCTAGATCTCCGGCAGCACCACTTGTCTAGACGTACACTCATCAAACTAAGCATCACTCTTTTCTCTCACACCCACACAATCATGCTTTTTTACCATGCTTCTAAATCGATCTCTCCCATCAAATTAAAGGATGCTGAAGCCATTATTGATCTCATCGCAGTTCTCTCACTCAAGCTTGCCTTTACCTCAGACTGAGCTTTGGCAACCCTATTGACTCCGTTGGGTTTATTAGCCTTCCCCCAAAAGGAGAGCAAGAGAGAGAGGTTGTAAATTGGTGAAAAGTTTTCTCTCACATCCTTAAGAGGTGACAGCTCCAGAATAATATTAATGAGGCTCTGTAAAATGTAACAGACTCAGTGTTTTGCTACCAGCAGTAACCATGCGTCCGTCACACCGCTGCCATGGTGCGTGCTGCGCTGGGGACAAAATAACATTTCACACAGTGCATTTTGAAAGACGTCTCGCAAAATACACAGCTGAACTTCTCAAAGAGGAGCAGGTTCACAGTTATTATGGCTAGCGTGATTTCTGCCTTAATTTAGCAAGAATTAAATGAGTTTTTAACTCATTACACACATTGAGTATTAGGGTTGGGCAATAAAACAATGTGGTATTGATATGATAAATGATGAGACAATATTCTTTTCTGAGAATATCACAAATATCGTTGGTAATTCTTTAACAATGTCACATAAGTAGCTGATTGGATGTTAAAACCTATTTTTTGTTCCTTTTCTTTGTTTGTTTTATGTTCTTTGGCACTTTGTGAGCGTACCTACATATTGTGATACATATCGTGTATTGTGAAAATGTCTTCAAGTATTTGGGCATATTTTTTGCCATATTGCCCCATCCCTATTGTATATATCAAATAGTAACATCATTACATACAAGCCTCAGTAGTCTTAAAAATGGACTGTATTCTAACCCAGCGAAAATATTGATTCTCTGTAAAACCATGGTCCACTAATCTGTAACAGAGGCATACAGGAGCGTGCAGTCTAACTGCATGCCTGCAGGGCCACAGCCCTCTGGGGTTTAGCGTTTCCTTTTCTCTCACACACCTGATTCAGCTCACGAAGAACTTGATCATTGGCAGAGATTCTGAATCAGTGGTGTTACAGTAGAGAAAACATATTGCTCTACAGTTTGGGCTGGAGTTTGACGTGTGCTTTAGATTTTGAGTGTCTTTCAACCCTCCATTCCTGGCATCATCTGTCTTGATTGATTGATTGATTGACTCATCTCTCATTTCTGAGTGGATGAACCTCTTTCTGTAAGGTTTGCACTAATGAGTTGACACAAGCAAGACGTCCTTTCAGATCTGCGAACAGAGCAAAGTAATAACATGTAGCTTCCCTGTAGATGAAACACGCATCTCATTAGACTCCAGATCTACCTGCTTTTTCCAATACGAGACCGATCCTTTGATTCTCGCGCTTGGCAGCTCAGAGCTTCCACAGAGATGAGATGTGATATGGTAATTTAAAAAAAGCAGGAATCTCTTTGTTCTTGTGGTTTATCTTTACGTGAGAGCCTGGTCTCCAGGCAGGTTTCTATAAGAATTCGATATGAATATTATCACGATCTAAGAGGAGACTTTGTACAGATGTTGCCACAGTGGTCTGAACTGGTCAAACAGGTCAAATAGCCCCGACTGTTTCTTCCCTGAAGTTTTTAAGCATTGTAGTTAGTCATCCATGCACCAGTATTGTTGCTGTAGAGAGGGAGAGTAGAACGAGAAAAGTAGTTCACTGCCTTCCTTTCTGTCACCAGTTTTTTTTCCTACTCCTTTGCTTCTTCCCAATCGTCCCTCTCTCTCTCTCTTTTTTTGGACGGTACAAACTGGCCCCCCTGCGTCCCCCTGCCACAGTTGAGCAGATTGTGTCTGTATTCCACGCTGCTTCCAAACAAAAGGCATGGGACCATTTCTCCAAAGCCCAACGCAAGAACCTGGACATGTGGCGCAAGCAAGCAGAGGTTGGTGTATTCATTTTTTGCTCTGTCTTTCTGTTTAACTGAATGTGTTGACGTTTCACATCTTTATCCGTCATTATGCAGTACTTTACTTTACACACTGATCCATTAGCCCTTTCCTTTCCCATCTCCCACATGTTGAGTGCAGTTCCACGTGCTTTTTTCCTGAGTCGAACATTAATTAGGTCTTAAACAGAGTAATGGAGGCAGTCGAAGCTCTCGGGCTGTAGAAGAGATGTAGCTGTAAATCACCAAAGAGTGCCTGAGCTCCCAGCAGCCCACAACCGCTTAGAAGGTAACACACCTGAGCGAGCAGTCACGCACACATGCAGCTGCCCGAGTGTGAGTCGGCCCAATGCCCTTTCATCCCAACATTAACCGTATGGAGCCCTAGGGTCGCAGATCAATAAGGTCAAAGCACACATTCTCACATATCGCCCATGCTGCTCCATGCTTCACTCCTAGAGAAAAAAATTCAGACTTTTTTTCGTTCTGTTCTGAAGCAAATTAAGACGTTAGGGCACAGGAACAGACTTCATTTATTAATGAGCTGCAGCAAAATGTGTTCTGTGTGGGTGGAGAAGGCTGATGAAGTATAACACTGTTGTCGTTTTCTGGTCATTCGGTAAGTGTTGAGAATCGTCTCTAAGCGCCAAGTGAGCAAAGACTGAATCCGGTGTGTAATTAACATCATAATCTCCTTTTTCAGGCTGCAACAGAGCGGCATTTTGCACAGATTGCAGGGCTGATACTGTTTATGCTAATCCAAAAGTGCTTGAAAGGTCTTATTTAGCAAGTAATGAATATACAACCGGCAGGAAGTGTTCGCATTTCAGAGTCGTATCATGTAATCTCATTAGCTTTAAATGGCTACTGGATGTGGAACAAGCGTTACATGCAGGTATTCCCACAATACACTGATGCAAAAGAGTCTCTTCATCACATAAGGTAGGTGTTTCATTATGTCTGAATGTGCTGTTTGAATTGGTTTTTTAAGTTAATCATTTTTTGAATGTGCTAACCTTGCTACTTTCTCATACCAGAGTTGGATGATTGGTGGAAATTTGGGTGTCTTGCCTTCTTTTTTTCCTTAACGCTGACATGTTAGATGAGTTAAAGCTCAGTGTGGCTTCATAACTGGGACCACATTCTCCATGTTAACCTCACACCAGTTGGCTACACTTACTCTTAGCTGTTTTCATTGTTAAACAGCTGTGCACAAAGTACCCATTGTCCTGCCAAACTACAGATCTCTGCAGTCCATCCAGTACCATAAGAGAGTTAAATACTGTTCCCAGAACACTTGTGAGATCACTCATGATGCCATAATTGGATCCTGATATGAGGCTGGTTGTGGTCAGTCCAGGGACCAGATGTTTTATTCTTTTTTTTTTTTTATGCCATGTGCTCTTAGACACATTTTTTCCTGTCCTGCACTTTGTTTTTATTTGCCAACTTCATCTATGTGTGGATTTTAGTGCGAGCTCAGATCTGCAGTAGTGAACCGGTGTGTATGGCAGGTGGAGTTAATGTGATTCAGTGCTTATGATCTCAGTGTGTGCCCGTGTGTCCCTGCTTGGCCAGTTACTGAGCTACTCTGAGTCATTCTGAAGGTAAGGAGATCATTTATGAACCAACGTTCATAGGTGGATTTGCCTCATCATCCTTCAGAACAGCCCTTGTAGGTTAGATTATCCTCCCTTGTATAAGCAAGAATGATATGATAAGCGCTGGCTCTAACAGGACACTCTGTCCAGTCAGTGTAACAGGTTCCTCTCGGTTTGGAACACAACGCTGATTGTTATTTTGAGCAACGCATCAGGTAACTCTGTCCAATTGCCAATTTGACCTGAATTCAATGGCAGCTGCTCTGTGCTACAGGCTGTGTGGCTTCATGTGCTGAGGATTGGAGAGGAGTCTAAAGCTGTGGACTTACGGAGGGGACTTCAAAAGAAAACTGCAGCCTCTTTGCAGCACAGCAGATTAGAGCTCTCTCTTTCTTCTTCTTTCTCTCCTTCTTTCTCCCTTCACTCTCTCCATCTCCCCTTGTCTCTATTCACTCTCTTTTTCTCTCTCTATCTGGCCAGATGGGTGTGTTTGTGTTTGCACTACCTGTCTGACCCCTTTAATTCTCCCTGACATCATGTGTTGCAGCATCGGGCAGATGGTGGTGTTTACGCTCAGCCTTTAGTTTCTCTGGGAGTTAGTATCTCTCCCCATAGCAGCTTTTATGTAAGTGAGTGTGTGCGCATGCCTCATTAGCCCGTGAGCTCCCCATTAGGTGGGCCAGCAGGCAGCACCCATGCAGAGACATCTGCTCCAAATGCTCCTGTTCATCCCAGCAGATATGTATCCCACTCAAGCACTGATGCCAGGCATTGAAGCGCAAAAAAAAGCTTCTCAACGCAATGTATCGGATCCAGCAAGGTCAGCCAACACGGAGTTCCAAATGCGTCACTGTGGCTGGCTTGGTTACACCTGCGTTTAGAGCATTCACAGGAGATTTTTAGGAGCTCACTAGAATCCAATAAGCCTCATTTTCAACCCATATACATTGTGTGGTATAAAAGTCTTCATGTCCCTAGAGCCTCAGAGTTTAACATTCCGTTCCTCTCCCGCAGGAGATCAGGAACATCCATAACGAGGAGCTGATGGGCATCCGCCGGGAGGAGGAGATGGAAATGTCCGACGATGACATGGAGGATGCACCGGAGAGCAAAGACTCAGACGACTCAGGTACCCACAATCCTTTGACATACCGTCCATTCCCTAGCAGGGTTCAGTAGTGGAGTACAGTCTAACTTTTGGACCCCATTATTTTGCTAACTTTAATGTTTTCTTGCAATTTGATGCTTTGCCACAATAAATGTGAGAACTGTGGTGTGGGAACGTCTTTTCTTTCCCACATTCGGACTGCTCTGATTAGCTCGTCGGCTAATAACCAGCTCATTCAGCTGTGTGAGAGCTAATGAAACTTTGCAGTGTGTCATGAGACACTTGGGAGGCACTGTCCAGCAGTTTATACAGAGCTGCAGCTGAACAGCCCTCACACTTGCTGTCTGATTACAATACTGCCAGAACCCTCTGTTTTGGGTCAGGATCATACAGAGCAACATAAAACGCTGCACTCTTCATCATTCTGTTGTGCTGGGTTACAGGAGCTCCCAGCCCTTTGCATTGCAGCACAGATTAGATAAGGTGGTAATTAGGTCATTAAGAAAACCTCTTTCCACTCTGATTGCAGGGCGCCATAAAATTAGTGTAAGCAAGCAACAGCTTGCTCATTTCATGCTTTTAACAGAGAAATCACGCCGACAAAAATGTGCTGACAGTTTAAGGAGCCTAGCACTCCATCTACTTTGGGCAGCATAATTAGTACTGTCTTCTCTATCTGAAGGAGAATTACTCTGCCCTCCTTGCCATCACGCAAATCCCCACGGGATTAAGGAAGCTCATGGGCTGACTCTCCTCAGCAAGGCTTTAAAGAAATTTGCTATATTTGCTGCTATAGACATGTTGGCACTGAGGTTCCAGAATCTTTTGAGGAACAGAAGAGTTCCCGAACTCCTGAACAAGAACTGCACTGTTCCTGGACAAGTTCCTGAATTGCGTTTTCACCACACTGCAGGAGGCGTGAACATTATGTGAAATAACAGAAGTGATGCAAACTGCAAACATGGTGGAGGGTTACGATTGAAGTTGTGCTGTTTTTTATAGTTTTTTCTTTGTTGCGTTAATATGACAATGCACAATTTCACTCTTGGAGCCTGTTTTGCCGTTGCCACTGGTGGTTTGCCACTTCTGCAACGTTTTTTGACTCTCCACATGTTTTAAATAGATCGGTGAAGAGGGTTGGTCAATCTGTGAAGGTTGTGTTTGACCAATCAGAGACATTCAGGCCCTGATTTACTAAGATCCCAAATAACAATCATGTCATCAAGTGGTGACTACAGTGGTGGACCTCATCAGCAACAATGACGAGTCAGCATACAGGAAGGAGGTGGAGCAGCTCGCAGACTGGTGCAGAGACAACAACCTATCTCTTAATGTTGACAAAACAAAAGAGATGATTGTTGACTTCAGGAGGACCCGTGGTGAGCACTCTCCACTGCACATCAACGTCGGAACTGTGGAGAGAGTCAAAAGCTTCAAGTTCCTTGGTGTGCACATCATGGATGACCTCACCTGGTCTCTCAAGTTCAAGTAGGTACTATACTATGCCCCTCCTAGATATGCTATAATTTTTTTTCGCTGCTCATAGACATTTTTCCCATCCTGCTGCTACTCGGACATTTTCCCCAGTTAAATATTGTTTACAGACAGTTTACAGACTACCCCTTTCAATTTTGTGTATTTATTGTCCTGTATATTTATTGTCCTGTGTATTTATTGTCCCGTGTATTTATTGTATAGTGTATATTTGCACTCGTCCTCATTGTTGTGTATTTACACTTTATGTAGTCCTGTATACTGTGTGCTATATTTTTGTGTGTTGCACCATGGTCCTGTAGAAACGACATTTCGTTCCAATGTATACGAGGTATATGGGGGAATGACAATAAAAGCCTACTTGACTTGACTAGATAATTGATACATGCCTTTGGAAAATTATTATTAAATTAAATAAATCATAGAAAAACAATGGTAGGTACAAACTGTGAATGCAGTTGGAGGTTTTTATATTCTCCCCGGGCAAAATTTAATTGGATGAATCGGATGTTTGATTCATTGAAACAGACAGTTTGAAAGAATCGGCTTGGTAAATTGAATCAAACTTCCCATCACTGATAAATAAAAGGGATTGGACTCTTGCACAGTAGAACGGTTAGCATATTGCACACAGCACTAAATTATCTTATACCACAGCCCTGTTGAATTCTAGATTGTGATTGATCGTCAGGTGGTGATTAATTTTCTATAACAGCAGCTCTGACAGTAGTGCTGGCTGCAAGGCAAATCACAGGTTTATATT
>JAOUQW010000010.1:3019489-3031483 GCA_028565825.1 Olivaichthys viedmensis | reverse complement strand
GGTGGAGCTGAGGTTTGAACCCACGACCTTCTGATCAGTAGCCCAGTGCCCTAACCACTGAGCCACCACTGCCCTAAGTATAGAGTATGCAGAGCACTGATTTTTATGGCTGATTTTGATGAGGCATGAGACATAACTCAAGGTGAACTAATTATTGGGAGAGACAACCAAGCAGTAATTAAACCCTTCTATTCATTTTGGCAGCTGAAGAAGCAGAGATAGAGTAAGGGGTCACAGCTTCAGCAAGGCCACCTGCAATGCTGGAAAATCAACAGCAGCTGATGTTGATCTAGATGAGGGAAGACTCCTGTCGATGGAGTTCTGCTGTGTTCTGAGTAATGATGTACAGAAATGAACATTTTACACCGGGCCAAATACCAAACTCAGAATACCGAATCCCAAGTACCAGGGTTTTATCATTTATTTGGTAATTAGTTTTTGCACCATTGCAAAAAAAATATTGCTTTGATTTATGCTTTTCAGAGAAACTGAATTACAAAGCTACAAGGAAAAACTAAAAGAACTGTTACAGAATGTTAAAAGACTACTGAAGGCCATAAACTCTTAAAAGTACAAGTTCCTGCGCATTGAGCCAAATCGTTTGCAATGTGAAATCATCGTCTATCCACCGGACC
Source organism: Olivaichthys viedmensis (assembly GCA_028565825.1). Classification (NCBI taxonomy): domain Eukaryota; kingdom Metazoa; phylum Chordata; class Actinopteri; order Siluriformes; family Diplomystidae; genus Olivaichthys; species Olivaichthys viedmensis. Next base: position 3,030,848 of record JAOUQW010000010.1, on the reverse strand, counting down.
GCTAAACCATTAACTGTTCATTAAGAGTCACATACCCAGTTTACACCTGATTGTTTCGTACTTCTTTGGATTGGACCCTGATAAGATTTTAACCACATGCATTTACATTTGTAGTCAAATGCGTCTCCAGTTAGCCGGATTGAAATCCGATTGCTGTATCATCTTAAAACGCAACCAGATTTTTGTGTTGTTCCTTATTTCCGATTCTATCAAAAACTGGGATTTTGCATGACATTTTTATTTCCCTTCATTTATTATTATAAAATGTATTGGGCGGGGTTTTGGTTGTTGATGTGGCTTGGAGAGACTGAGCATTTACATTTGTATAACATCTGACTAAAATGCGTCTCAGACTCCTGAAGTGTTGATCGAGCAGTACTAAATGCTTCAGTTGCATCTTGGGTGCATTTACACCTGCATTAAACGCACCTATCCAGATATAATCCTGAAACTCAAAACGCATGAAACAACCACATGCATACTGGGTCTTATTGTTATTGTTGGGCCTATAAGAACATTAAAAGAGTGTAACTGAACAAGGACTTTTGTCCCAGATTCCCACTTCAGAAAACAAACAGATGTTTCCGACATTAAAAACAAGCTGTTAATGAGATAAATTCCATTTTGAATGTGCGCCCACCCTTCAGTTAATGTCGCTCTGACAGCAGCAGCACCGTACACCTTTTATGTAGTGGTAGAGAACACAACAGCAAACAAAACCACAGCTTGAATTTCACACGTAGATGCATTTTACTGTGCCAACTTTGGATTTTCTGTAGTACGTTGCATGACCTGTTGACTGGGGAGTTGTGTTCTCATAAGGTGGAGAATTTCTCTGGCACTGTGCTGTCGCTGTTTAAACGAGTCATCAATAACCAGAGCAGGAGAACAATAAAAACAGCAGGACATATGTATTCAGTCAAAATATTCAGCATCATTACTCGTGTGTTAATTTGTGTTATTTTCAGTCAAATGTATTCCGTGGCTGAAAATTTGGTGCATTCCTAGTTCTGAGCTTAGTTTGGACTTTTTGTTGCTTTCTTTCCGTAGGAATAATCTCAACGTTTCTCCACGTGCATCCGTTTGGGGCCAGCATTGAATACATCTGCTCCTACTTGCAGCGTCTGGACACCAAGGTACAGGCATCAACACCCACCTGCATTCTACCTGCAAGTTACACCGCTTTCACTTTAAAGTACCCCTGTTTTTTTATGAAGGTTAACTCCCATTGGATGGCTGAATCTGATTATATAGATTGGTGTTTGGGTTCAATTTGTTAATACAGGGCTAAAATCTAAATTTTCCATTTACAAATGTACCGATTCAGAGTGTTGCGTATGAGCTCAATTTGTGATCTCATGAAATAGTTGTTGAACCTATCATAGTTTGATATACCAATTATTAGAGCATGATGCTGTAACCAGAAACGTGCGTGTTATGCTAGGTATCAAGTTAATATAGCTAGCGTTTGTGATGAACAAAATCATGGTTTATTTTGACAGGTTTGGCTACTGTTTAATAAATTGCTGAGAATATGACAATGCAAATCGAGCCTCAGATACTGAAATCCCACTCGTCTCTACCTGTGACAAATGTGAGCTAGTTTTTAGCATTTAATTAGCCACTAGCTGTTTGGGATGGCAGAAGGACTTTGAAGTGTTGCCAAACTGCATATTCGTTTATATTCACAGATCTTGGCTTTTTTTAGCTCCTTAAACTCCAAGCAAATCTTAAAGCATTATTCAGTAACTATGAAATATTCAGTAACTACAGTAAAGCTAATAGGAAAGGTGTGTAATTACGAGAGTCCTGGGAATTTAAAGGGGTTAATGAGGGTAAAAGTGTAGATTTTGTAAGCCTTTTTTATTAGTTTCTTGGGCATTACAAATCATAATAACCAAATTATTATTCCACATGGATTATTTTTAAATGGTTTAAAATGACATGTTCAAACCAGTGCAAGCAGTATACCTCTGAAATCATCAAATGCATCTACCTATTCCTATTCCTATTTATTTATTTATTTATTTAGCCAAAATATAGTCTCTGTGTTGCGCAAGGTTGCTGATTGCTCTGCAGTCTGAGAGATGAGTAAGAGGCAGTGAGAAACAGGGGGTGGGAGTTTAAGGCAATGAGCCAGCCACTTCAAGAACCAATGAGATGCCTATTCAGTCACCACCACAGTCATATTATATTCAAACACCTTTGCAGAACTCAAAGTGTGCGGAATAAAGACTATATACCCAGTCGACACACGCCCACACACACTTCATAGACTGAATTGTTTATTGCTGATCCCCCTGGCATCCTAATGTTCCGCAGAGTAAATAAGCGACCCACTAGACATATGGAGCTCCTGGAGTGGGCAGAGCAATCACGCTGTGCCAGCCAACACACACTCACACACTCACATAATTACATGTGATTTTTCTCTCTTTGTCTCTTTTCTGTTCTAGTAATGGCACCATAAAGTATTACAGTGTGTAATGTCACTCTGCCTATTGCCCCATCTCTCAGCCGCTACTTTTCTCTTTTTCTCTCGCTCACAATTTATCGCTTTCATATTTCAGTCACAAATTTGGAGCTTAGGCTGTGGCTGTTCCCAAAGTCTCCTCCTGCCACACATTCTCACATACTAAACTCTCCAAACTCTCCTCCTGCCACACACACACACACTAAAAAATTCCTGCTTGTTTTCAGCAGAAACTGCACTCCAGCAGAACGTGCTAATGAAGCCTCTCCACTATTCATATCGCACTTAAAGGAATGTTTCGGCGTTTTTGAACCTGATCTCTATCCACTGCACAATACGTTTCCCTGTACTGAGAAAAGAACTGAAAACCTGTTTCCTTGAAACTACCTTATAATGGAAGTCTAAGGGAAGTTGTTAAACTCTGTCAATAAACATTTAAAATATGCAATTATATAACGCAAGTTCGAAACTTATAACCATTAGACTCTAACAATAAAGGTCTTAGGATAAAACAGACATGAGCAAAAGTCTGACCAAAGCTGTTCTTCTGGAGTTATATCCAACTTCCCAACACTAAAGCAATACATTCATTCTGGTTATCAACACTTTCCCGAAGGGTCTGTGGTATCCATGTGCCATCAGGCAAAAACTGACTACATTGGTAACGCAACTACGAATAGTTCCCTCTGAAAAAGTAGTCCCATCTCTAAAAGGATGAATTATACAGCTTTAGAGCTTAATTTATAAATTAATTTGACGAAATTCAACTGCTGCCCTAGGACTTCCATTACAAGTCATTTTCAAGTCAACTGGTTTTTAATTTTTTCTCAGTACAGTGTTCAAATTCTTGCACGTAAAGATTAGGTTAAAAAACGCTGAAGTATTCCTTTAAATACTAAACTGAGACACAGCAAAGCTTTAATCATTGGATTTATATTTCAAATTGACTGAGGCCACATGTTGGCCGATGATCATGTTCAAAAATAGTTGATTTCCAATAAGTGTATTTTGTTTTCTTGTTGTTTTTCCCTTTCAGATTAGCACGACGGAGGTTGAGACGCTGCTGGGCCGACTGCCCTACACCTTCAGGCAGGAGCTGACGGGTGTGGGTGCCAGCCTGGAAAAGCGCTGGAAGTTCTGCGGATTTGAAGGCATCAAGACGGCATGAAGACAGGCCACTGGGCTATACACCAAAAGACTGGCACAGCCAGAGCACTCGGAGGACAAAAAAAAAGGCCCACAGACAGGAGAGATGCCCGCCGATTAGCCGTCAGCAGCTCTCCAGGCCCTGGACACTTTCATTCAGCTCAGACAAGAAGTGCGGGGCTTCGGTGTGTGTACGTTCTACAGTGTTCAAGCACAGACATATGTTTATACAAGTGTCTGTGTGTGTATGTTAGTGTGTGTGTGTGTGTGTGTGTGTGTGTGTCTCTGCCATACGGACGGACTGGTCCGAGCCACCCAGACAAACAGCACTGACCTGCCGTGGGATTATCGAAACAGAAGCAGGCTGAACCCTGGACAAAACACTTTAGGTCAACTTTGTTTTACTTTTCCGTTCATGTTGCTCCTAATTTTTTTAAAGAAAAAGAAATGAAGCAAATATATTTCTTCTTTTCCTTCTGTATAGGTTGCCAACAGCTGTTTACTTTTTGTTCATATACTCTGTAAATGTTTGAATAACTTACTATTTTTAAATAAAAAAAAGAACTGACAACACAACACGACTGAGGTTTGAGCTGGTCCTCCAAGCTGTTTATGCAAATTAGTTCAGCATTTGGGTTTTTGTTTTTTTTATCCCTCCAGATGCTGTTTCCTCTTACTTCAATCTCTGCTGTCTGACTTTCACTCACTTCCTCTTGCTCTGGGTAGGAACGTCTTTGGCCTTGTTTTTTTTTCTTTGTTCTTCAAACTCGGACTAATGGTCTCCCTTTTTCATGTGCTTTATTTTTCTGTGTGTATTGGGTCGATTGTAATCATCTTCTTCCCATGTAGCTCCTGCCGACTCGGTGGTTACAGAAGATGTTATGTAACGCTGTGTGTTTTAATAGGCAGGCCCCTAAGAAGTCCAATTAACAATTCTACAGTGGTTGAGCGCGTGTTTGCTTGTTAACAGTATGCAGAGCGAGCTGGATCTTAAACACGAGGACCAGAATTCACCTGCAATGTGCAATTTGCAAGGATTTTTTTTATTTCCCTCCTGAGGAAAACGAGGCTGATTTGTCCTCATCAGCCCCCTCCATCTGCTCAGGCCATGTGTATGACGCGAACACCTCTCCACTGTGAATTAATAAAAGGTAATGAGGTTACCCCCCCAGCTCATTTTGCACATGAAAATGAAAGTGGTCTGCAGTTTTAAAATAGTCTCTCCGCGAGGGATGGAATCTATATGTAAGGCGCGAGAGAAGGATGCATAGCGAACCCTCAGAGCGTTTTCCTTAAAGCGCTGGGTAGCTGGGAGCGGAGCTGCAGAGTTTGCAGCTTTATCGGTGGTATGAGTCAGCCTTTGAGCTCGGCGTAGGCTTTGTTATCGGTGCAAGCTTTTCCCACAGCTACACGCCCTAATCAGCACTTTCTGCAACTGTGAAAGCCTGTGGCTATAGTATGCTATTAACTACACCTCAACACTGCATAGATCCTGATCCGCTCGAGGAACTCAGAGGAACGTTGATTGTTGAACTAAATCCATGGTGTCATATGAAATCTTTAGAAGAGGCAAACCGCTTCATCTGAGCCCTTTGGACAAAGAGACGCTTCCCGGCCTGACATGCCAACCGGTTTGACTTTCAAGGACGACTCCATCTGCCACCCCTCTGCTTTTAACAAATGACGATGTCCTTCTCAGTCAGAGGCACTGAGATTGAGCAAAACCCCATCATTTTTGTCCAGCTGCAGCCAATTTGCGCTATTCTTTTCCTCTCCGTCCCCCTGCGCGTCTTTGATATAATCTGGGCGAGGAGAAAGAAAGCAGCCATAGTTCCAAACCGCTCTGAGAGCTGACTTTTAATAAGAGAACTCTTTTTTTTTTTTTTCTCGTCATCACACATACGACATAAACACGGACTAATTAGACCTACCCTCGGCCCCCTTGAGAAGTTTTTCCCATTCGGTGTTGTACACTCAGTTCAGCGCCACTGAGACACCCTCATTAATTCAGCGCTGAGCGGAGCCGAAAGCTGAAAGCTGAAAGCTGGCCGAGGACGTGTGAGCCGCGGTGTGAGCCGGGGCCATGATTTCATCTTCAGTGGAGCCACTCGAAGAGTTTTGCCACAGCATCCTTGAGCTCATGGCCTTGTTTTGCCTGGAAGGTTCCAAAGAGATCCAGAGCGGGAATTAGCTAAATGGAAAACGGCACCTGTGTCACATCACTAACACTCTGGGGTCTCTCAGTCAGAGCTCAATATCCTCCACGTATCATTCCCATCGTGTCCTCTAAAGTAATTGCATATGGGACAATAGCTGGTGGACTGTAATCTGAATGCGTGAGGCATTTCTAATTATTTCACGATTATCAAGACAGAGTAAATCTTGCCATTTACAAAGAACGCCTCCCCTGAGTGATCAGAAGCTGGTGCACTGATTGGTTAATAGCTTTCTGTGTGTGTTGCTTTTGCCCCTCAGAGCTGAAAGCTGCTCATTTTTCCTCAGACTCTGTGATGAAGAACCCACAGGGGCTCTGGACAGTCACCACTTCCATAGTAATGCATCATGGAGAAAGCAGAGAGCCCTCATCTCTGGGATGATTCAAGAGCGCCCTCTGTTGGGAGGAGGGAGAAGTGCTGGAGTTGTACATTACATTCCCTTCTGCAAAACCCAACGGCGGTGTTTCATCTTAGCAGTTGTTCTCTGTTGTGACTCTGATATTAAAAGCTCGGCTCGCTTTGCTCCGAGGCTCTGCTCGCCTCATTCATTTACGGATGTGCAAAGATGTGTGAAATGCAGATTTAGTCCTGCACCTGGGCTGCTAGAGCTGAGTAAGAGTCCTGAATGCAAGCCAGCCGGCACGTCCTTGCAGCCACATCCAGGGGGACACAGGAATTCTTTAGATTAGGAAGGAACTCTGCACAGTGCTCTGCAGACCAGGTGCTTTTTGTACAACACTGTTCCTGCCTTTCACCTTTCATATTTTTGAGCCATTTGGCTCTCGTAGGTCACACTACAGCCAATCAGAGGGTTTTATTTAGAAGCATGAAAACCACAGGCGTTTTTTGAATCAAAGTGTTTTCTGACTAAGAGGAGAAACTTAGTCTGGTTGGTTATGTGATAATAAAGTATCGTCTGCAACTGACACACAAGGTTCAGGGCCATAATGACTGGCTTTAAGCTCTAACACCCATGAGGCATTGCAACTTGCCAATCATAGAAAAGGTGGGTGAGTGCACTTCTAATGTGCAATGTCTAATCAGTTCACCTTCGAAAAAAGGGCCACACTTAGTCAGGTCCATAATGCAGGTAATACATTTTATTTTTAACTATTTTTATCCCATTTTCCCCTAATTTAGCTATTGCCAATTCCTGCCCACTAGCAAAGTTTCCCCTATTGCACGACAGCTACCAATCTGGGAGGGCAAAGGCTGACACGTGCTTTCTCTGAGTCACATGAAACCAGCGCATCTTTTGAACTGCTGAGACCATGTTGATCCTCTTCTGTATACATTGAATAGTATTGCTCTGTTTAACAGTGATGAAAGGAAGGCCATCTTTCTCACCCAGAGAGCAGGGCCATTTTTGCTCTCTTGGACTCCTGGCCTCACAATCTCTCGACAATGGGGTGAATACTTTGACTGTTGCACCACTCGGGAGTCCTACAATGTCATGGCAACTGAGTGGGTCTTTCGTTGCTGCAGACTGGCTGGCTTATACCAGGCTTATACTTGGGTCTTGACTGCAGATGATATTCCAGCAGACTGGCAGGACTGATGAGTATTAGAGATCTGGTCTTGAGGTCCTGACCTTTAATCCCATCAGGAGACATTGTGGGTCTACTAACAAACAGCAACGTCACAAGGTCCTTGTGCAGGAATTAGAGAACATCACACAACTTCATATCCACTGTTCTTATTGTTCTCCTCTTATACTGTTTTTAAAAAATGAAGCTTGGAATTCTAGTTCAACAAGAGTTGAATTTTCTCCATCATTGTTTTTGTATAGATATATTTTTCTACTTTTTTAGCAAAAAGCTTCAGTGTCGGTGTTTGTGTGCTTGTAATAATGTGATTTCTATTTGGGCCACTACACAGCGTAATCAGAGCTCCTGATTGTGTTGAATCTGAAATGCCAGAGCTCCTGATGCCTATAGCTGCTTCTAATGAATGACACTTGAACCATCTCGTCGCTTTCATCATCCCCTTGACCCTTCCCAAGAACGCCGAAGTATCAATCTTCATACAGACACTGATTATATCTGAACTGTCAAGAACTGTATTTTTTAGAAAAGTCATGCAAGGTGTCATCTGCCCCTTTAAAACGGAAATGTGTTCAAAAAGCATGGATAGTTTTGACTAAACATCAGCATTGTGTCACAGAGAATGTTTGTGTGCCTTTTAATAAAAGTCTGTTTTATTAGTTTGCCAGAAGCCAGATTTTTTCTCATGGGCCACTCAGTCCAGAACATCTCTATGCGCCCAGGATGTGATCAGGTGCACAATTAAACGATGGTGTGCTGAAAGGCTTTCATTCATTTTCATTGCTCCTGAGAAAAGCACCATCTTCAACACACTCTCTGCTTCTTTGTTAATGATTTTCTTTTCTTCTTTATTGAAATTCTAGGCTAAAGCAGGCTTTTTACTGTACACTTAAATCCCAAAATAAATGAATTTATTAGTGTTACATCACCAAAGCTCTGGCAGTCTTTTATTTAGGAATGTGTGTAAAGAGGTAAGTTTTAAATGTCTGAGGGGTTTTTTTACTTTAAATTACAAATTACAAGAACTATTTTTGCCGAATAATCTTTGAATGCTCTTTTACACCAACATGTGCCTGAACAAAGCTAGGCAGAGTGATGATGAACATGCCATTGTAATCTGCTCTGAATGAGTCGCCGTTGGACGCGCTGCCCTTAATTTAGATTCATTAAGTCTGCTGCTTCGTCACAGTCTGTCTATAATTAGTTTTGATCTGTGACTGTGGCACCTAATAAAGATCCCGAGGATATGTGGAGACAAAATCATCTGTGAGCGTGCGAAAGCTCTTGCTGAACACTCCACTGACCCCTCATTACGACTGACTGATGGGCTCTCCGTCTGTCCTCGCGGCTTTTCTTTTTCCGATGATAAAAACTGTAATATGAGGATTGTGATCTACATGGTGGTGCTAAATGCATCAATACCAAATAGTTAAGAGAAACTCTGGCTCTGTCTCCTGAACAAGATGCCTGGTCAGAATGGACAGGGAAGAAAGCCAATTCGGCTGCGAGTTCCTCATAATCTTTTTAGAGGAATCTATTTGGAGGTTTAGGGCAGAGTTTACGATGGCTCTCAGGGAGCCGCCGGCTCTGGAATAAGAGGATTAGCCAAGCTCCTGGAGTGTAGAAGAGCATATAAGGGTTCTAGTTAGGGTCGGTATGTGCATGCACGGCTGGACCAACGATGTGGATGAGATGGAAGCCATCATCCTCACTCCTCTCATGGAGGAGATGAACAGCAGCAGATCCATCTCTCCCTCACGCAAGCTCTCCTTTTATTAATCTCTTTCTGTCTCATGTGCAATTCCAGGCCTTCCTGTCTCTTTCTTCCTTCATCATCTCTCACCCTCACCATGGTAACTCAACAGCGTGGACATGATGGATCCTTGCAGCCCAATCATCAGGCGGCACATATCACGAATCTGCCTGGAAATTGATAGGGAAGTTTGGATCCAGTTCATCGATCGCCTGCATTCAGCAAATTTCCCAGCTCAGTAAAGCGAGACAGTTTACGTACGGCCCGCAGTAGCACTCGAGCATACCGACAAGACGAAGGATGAGCTCTGAAATATGGCACTCCTCCAGATAAGAGACACTGTGGGAGTTTTTTTGTGATAACATTGGAGCCTCTTCCTTCAGAGACCTTGGAAGAACATGGTCTGCCATCAAGAATACAAATGATTTAAACATAATGTAATGTGTCTTTGTAGCACGTCAAAATGTTCTCTGTATGTGTTTCAATCAGTCCAGTCGTGGTTTGGTTTGTGCGCCAATAGAAGGTCAGTCCCATAAAGAAAGAACAGCCCATAACGGCACTAATGAACAAATTTTCTGCCTCATAACAACCACCAGCCTCTTTCTTGTTCACAGCGTAATGTAGCGTTTAATCACACAAGAGGCATGTATTAACCGTCTTATTTGAGTCCGTGAGCCTGAAGTCTCTTTCATCGTCGTATTAATGGGGCGGATTATCGGAGTCAGTCTTGCAGCTTTGGCTTCTGAAACTAAAACTAAGGCTCTTAGGATTGTACCTTCACAGCATCTGAGCACCGTCTGCACTCATTTATCTGAATTTGAATAAATGTTTACAAAGGAGTCATTGCACTGTTACCGTATAGGAACATCACAGTTGAAGGGTCAGCTCTATTTGGTATTTCACATGTCCTCTCAGCTGCTTGGACACGAGCCATGTAGCTCAGGGGGTAAACAATGTAATGGAATATATGATATAGTTTATGAGTTAGGTTGCCTGCTCTTTGCAGCAGCCGCACAGTTATTTTAGGAAACATGTTACATGTAGAGAACCACAGGGCTAAAGGCCCCGCTCAAGGAAAATGTTTTATTTTTTCTGGTTCCAAAAAGGTATGATGATGAATGAAAAATATTTGCATTTGTTAGATATTGATGGAGAACCACAATTTGTGTTAAAAGAATGATAAAGAGAAGGTTGTTTTAATTTAAAACAATAAAAAGGGCTTTTTACTGCAGTAGGGGAGAGTGGGGAACAAAGTAACACGGACATGGGTTTTTTATATGGTTCCATCGGAGGTACTGCAACGTATTTTCTGTCATATAACGACGATCACTCCCTCTACGTTTGAGTAGAGAGTAAAATCGGATCAAATCTTTCGGAGATACGTTCAAAAATATGTTTTAAATGCCCAAAAGTATTGAATATTTTTCCCGGAAGTGTTTTCCGATTGTTGTGTTTCTGGTGCATGTCAAATAATCCAAATGTAAATGATTTTAATCAGCGTCCTGTTGACTAACAGTCAGCATGCTTTTCATTTATCTTTCTAGCAGGCAGGGACAGATATGCAAGCAAACATCCAGCCTCGACCCGCCGGGGTTAGGTTATACAACTATGCCCTATGCCACAGTGGGCCTATTGCTAGTCGTATTTAAAATGTTCTGTTGATGTTATCGCCAAGAAATAACTGTACACAAGCTACATGACAGATAAGGGAGTGTCCAGGGAGATTTTAGAGATGACCGCATCAGAGGTGTCCAAACAAATTGTTTAATATGATTGAATGTAATCAACTAAAATGTGTAAAATGATCATAGCTTGTCATCAATATTATCTGATTTCCTTATCAGATTAGGTCTATATGTTTTTGCTAGCCTAAATCACATAATGTAACATGAGAAATTAGAAATATTCTGTCCTTCTCACACGGTGCTTGGGATAAATGGTCATATTCTTGATTGATGTGGCTGAAAACGCGGGTTCTCGGTGGTCTGGACCGAAGAACCCAGTATAGATCGACGACGATATGTGACAAAATAAGAAGTCCATCATATGATGGCAAAACATAGACCTATATGAAATATTATCAAACTAAATATGATCAATATTTGTATTGAACATTGTATTTGGCTAGTAGCATAACGAATAGTATAGAACCAACCCAGCCGTGCAATTGGAAACAGCTGCACGCCGGTCCCAAGCCCGGATAAATGGGGAGGGGTGGAGAAAGCAA
>JAOUQW010000010.1:3008703-3019389 GCA_028565825.1 Olivaichthys viedmensis | reverse complement strand
CATTACTGCAACACACTTTTTTAGACAATTTTGAAATAAAAACAAAATGATTACAATTTTTAAGTTGTGACTAGAATGTGGCATATGTAATTGTATCAATGTATGAATATAAATTTAATATCTTCTTTAATATCTTCAACATTTGACGTTTAACAAAGAAAAAATTTGATTGATTTTTATATTGTTACATAAATTAAAGGGGATAAAACTTAGTTATGAAATTACCTTACACCTAAAACAATCCCCAAAACATCGAGAAAAGTTATGAGTTATTTAAAGTTCAGTTAACAAGAATTGAAAACACTATTTGGTTGTCTTTTTATTCCTGGTTTTCGGCCGTGTTTTGGGATTGACAAAATTCCGGGAGTTGTCTGAAATTGCATAAAATTGTAAAAATACATCAAAAGCTTTTAGTGTATACATTTTATTTACTGTCCAACGCAAAGGTCAAATAATTTTACAGTAAGTGTAAAAGAAAAATAAATTCACACTTTACCAACCCTAAATTTGCACCACTTGTGTAGAATGACCCCATATAGACTAGACTATCATTCTAAGCACATATTTATTTCACTGCGCCTTGTATTAGAGTTAAAGAAACACATCAGTGATGTACTGAGGGGTTGTAGAGGTTATGGCCATGGCTCTGAGTGGTTTTTGAGTGGAAGAAGGAGTCGCTGGATGTGATCCAGCCAAATGACTTGTTCGCAGTTATTTGAAAGACAATCACTGCAATGGTGCAGGAAAACTGCTCCAGGGCCAAACTAGCAGCTCACAGCAGTTATCAAGCACTTCATTCCAGTTTAGGGCTTGGAGGCATGAAGATCAGTATTCCCTCTCTGGTTTTCTGTCTGTCTTATGTTTGGGAGGAACAAAGCCTGGCCGTTATAAATGAGCATCTCCGAACACTCTAGGCATCGCTGTTGTCTCATCTAACTCTCCCTGACTCTTGGATTGTGTCTCCAGAGGTTCGATCAGAGGAGAGGGAGATATTGGAAAAGGCCGGTTATGTTCAGAGTCTCACCATTGGCGTAGCTCCCATCGTGGTTGTGATTGCCAGCGTGTGTACGTTCACTCTGCACATGGCCCTGGGCAACGATCTCACTGCAGCACAGGTATGTTTGCTTTCCACCACATATACAGTATACTCCACACTTAGGACAGCTAAACCTTCTCATCTCTTTCTGTTTTGGTAAATAATTCCTTCTCTGTGTATCCTTCTGTCTATACAGGCCTTCACTGTTGTTGCTGTCTTCAACTCTATGACCTTTGCTCTAAAGGTCACACCCTTGGCAGTGCGCGCTTTATCGGAGGGCGCCGTTGCCGTCAAGAGATTTCAGGTAAAAGATGAAAAATCAACCAACAAGGGCCCCTGTGGCTAGTTAATTTAGTAGCCAGTCAGCATTTTCACTAGGCAAAGCAACCGTCCGCCACTTTTTTTTATTGAAGTATCTATTTTTTCTCCTCATCATTTTTGTTTTCTTTCCTTTTTTAAAATAAAATAAAAAAGCATCCCTGTGAATGTTACCTGCCAAAGTGGCTGGTAATTTAAGTTACCCACCATTGCCAATTTTTACTTGCATTTGGCAGGTGGGTAGGTGTTCATATTAAGCCCTGCCCTGAATTTTTTGCTTATTTTATTTACAGCTACCACACACCAAAGCAAAACTAAGATCTACTGTCAGTTACTGTCCAAAAAGTTAGCTTTTTCTTATGCAACAGTTTACTTCTGCTATGAACTCTGCTTACACTCGAGGGCAAAGCTTAATAAATGTGCCTCTATTTTTTAATTTATCTACAAAAAATATATAATTCCAAAATATTAAAAAATGAAATGTGGGTATATCCTGCAACAAGACAAGCCAGAAGAAGGTAGTTTACGAGTTAGAACAGATATGTCAAGAAGAACAGGCAAAGATTAGCCAAGCGGTCTGGCACAGCTATAACAAATATAACATTTAGAAAGGAAAATTCTAACTTTTAAACTGATTTCACTTTGGGGGTTTTTCATTACTAATATCCTAACATTCACAATTTGGCCTTTTGTGTTATTTTATAGAAATGAAAGAATCCACAAAACCTAAACACATTAAATGTCTTATTGGTATGAATTTTCTTTGTTTTCTTTATTTTGTCCTGAAGGTAAGCAAACCTTTGCACTCGTCTATATACGCAGCGCTACTGTTTCCTCTTTCTCTCACAGAGCCTCTTTATGATGGAGGACCAGGAGGTCATCTTGGGCAAAATGGAGGACCCCGAGAACGCCGTGGAGTTCAAAGATGCCACGTTGGCATGGAATAAAGCTCGGCCCCCGCAGGCCAAGAGGGCAAACCCACAACCGGGCAGGAAGAGAGGAGGCATGCGCAGAGTACTACGAAAGGAGAAGCTGAGCCTCTACATTAGCTCAGAGGACGAGAAAGCCAAAGGCCAGGACCCCAACGCTGACCACCTCCTCACACACATGGAGCAGGAGAGCCCACAGAGCACCATTTCCTCCACCCAGAGCGTGAGGCCACCGTTGCACAAAACCCTGCACCGCATCCACCTCTGTGTCCACAAGGTACCGCCTACATCCCTCTCTCTCACACCACCATCACTTTTCAGCATTTTCCTCTGATGTGTTGTCATGGATATACAGTATAACTATAAGGAGATTAGAGTTAGAGCTCATCAGGCTCAGTTAGAGGCAACAGGCTCATCCTGCTGTATCTGCACAGACAGCTGGTGTTAGTTTATGAATGAGAAATGGTTGTAGAGTTCTGTAAATTCCCACATATACTGTATGTCATATAGTGTATATACAGTTGGGAATAAAAGTTTGCATACCCTTAGGACAAAATGAAGAAGACTAAGAAGGGACATTTAGTCTGTTAGGTTTCACAGATATTGCTTTATTATCACAAGTAACAAAAAATGGTCAAATTGTGTATGATATTCATCGTGAAAAAATTAAACTTGTATCAGTTCAACAGTTTGCATCTCCCTTTCAGAATGTGATAGAAATATTCACTAATACCTTGTATGCCCAGCCTTTAGCCTTTATAACTGCATTCAACAGCTTTCATATCTTTTGAGCAGATTTTGTATCCTCTCAGTTGTAATATTAACCCGATGCCTTCTTCAAATCAGGTCTGAAGGCCGAGAGAGTCAGGGCAAAACTTTGACTTCTTTTGGTTCTTTTCAAACAATTTTGCTTTTGATTTTGCTTCATGTTTTGGTTTGTTGTCTTCTTGTAGGATACACCCACATTTCATTTAAAAAAAATTTCTTGGGATTCCATTTTTTGTAGACACATTGTTAAATAAAGGTACAGTTTTCTTTTTTCACCCAGAAATCATAGGGGATGCAAAGTTTAAGACAAAAAGTGTTTACAGTGTCATTTTAATATTAAAATAAAACTTAATATTTTTATTGACTCAAAGAAAAAAACAATTATTGATTTTAAAAAAAGTACTCCCATTGATAAATGGGAAACCAACTTGAATAGTATTTTAAATAAAAATCACAAACTTTTTTTATATTCGTTAAGTCTATATGAAAAAAACATTCCAATTACTTCATTTTGCATTAAAATGTTTTGAAACCCCTTATTGCCTGTATTATTTTAATATACATTTATATATATAAATATATTTATTAGTCTGACTGTCTTTGGTCATAATGCAAACTGGCCCGTTCTGAAAGCTGTGGCCTATGACATTAACCTGTTCAATTTGACGAGATGTATTGGAAAATCTTTTCATGATCAGGCTTAAGCTGAATGCACTTTTATAAGACATTTCTTACTTTTCTGTGCTATCATTGTCTAGCAGTAACAAGTCAAGGCACCTGGACTTGTGCTACAGTCTTAAAGATGTTTTGCCCCTCACCTGAGGGACTTTATCAGTTCTCGGATGAGTGACGTTGACTGGCCTTTGTGTCCACAGGGTGCGTTGGTAGGGGTGTGTGGTGCTGTGGGCAGTGGGAAGAGTTCACTGCTCTCTGCTCTCCTGGGACAGGTGAAAGATCACACTGCACATCAGAGCCTTTATTCTCTACAGTCTCTTGTGTGAAATGCCCCCTTTATCTCTGTGACCTTTCAGTGAGGCTGAGCTGTGCACTCGAGCCAAGTGATCAAGAAAAAACAAACTGTGGACTGACTAGGAATACATGGCCCTTGAGATCAGAATGGGTCAAGCTGTCTGAAACACAGAGGTCATCTTTAACACTACCTGCCTTTCTCTTTTCTCTACAGATGACCTTACTGGGAGGATCAGTGGCTGCAAATGGGGGCTTTGCCTATGCCACTCAGCAGGCCTGGATCCTCAACAGCTCCCTGAGGGACAACATCTTGTTCGGGAAAGAGTACGTGGAGGAAAAGTAAGTTCTGCTGTCTGGGATCGGCTAGGAAGACGAAGTGTGCACAGATTGAGACGTGTTTTACGTAATACTATAAATCTGAATTTGTCTTGACTTCCTGATTCTCTGCCATCAGGTATAATGCTGTTCTGGAGGCCTGCTGTTTAATTCCTGATATCACCGAGCTGACTTACGGCGACATGACTGAGGTAATGAGACTCAATGCGCCATTGCTGGGCTTGTCATAATGACTTTCATCGAGGTTTATTGCCATTTTTATGGTTATTCGTTGCTGTTCCTTTGCGAACTGTTGTAAATACAATGGCTCTGCTGTAAGTGAAAAACTCCATTGGCACACTGTATATCCAGATCGGGGAAAGAGGAGCCAATCTGAGCGGGGGTCAGAGGCAGAGGGTGAGTCTTGCCCGGGCACTTTACAGCGACAGACCCAT
This sequence comes from Olivaichthys viedmensis, assembly GCA_028565825.1. Lineage (NCBI taxonomy): Eukaryota > Metazoa > Chordata > Actinopteri > Siluriformes > Diplomystidae > Olivaichthys > Olivaichthys viedmensis. The sequence continues at coordinate 3,014,599 of JAOUQW010000010.1, read as the reverse complement.
CCTGCTGCTGGATGACCCCCTCAGCGCCGTGGACGCTCACGTGGCTTACCACCTTTTCCACCGAGCCATTTGCAGCGCAGCCGGGGGAAGGACTGTCATCTTTGTTACACACCAACTGCAGGTAAGTTCATTTAGAGACAGTAAGTATACCTGCGTGTGTATGGAGACTAAAACCCACACGAGGGGATATTGTCTGAAATGGTTGGCGTCCTACGCAACTCCCTAAGGAGCCTGAGTAATTACGTTCAGTTGTTTCCTAGCCAGCTGTGTTCTGTTGCATCATTTGTTCGTGCACAAGGCATTTGAGTTTGCAGTCAGAGAATTTAATAAGTTAAAACCAGTAAAGCAGATCATCATGAGGCTGAGAAAATGAGAATAAATCAATCAGAGATATAGCCAACAAATACACTCAGTGAAGGTAAACCGAATACTTTCCATCATAAAGAAAAACTGTTGAAATGATCATTAACAGGAAGCAGAAAAGCACACCAATAATGTTTAAATGTACTGTATTTATGTTCAAACATATTGTATAATATATTGATAATATATTGTAATTATATTTTACATATTTTGATAATAGATTATAGTGACTGGCAGTTTAATACAGTATATTTCACATATATATTATGGTTTATGTGGGTAAATATATTGATCGAATATGTATAATATATAAAACATGTATTAAAGGTATGCTATTGTATACTGAAGTACATATCATTCTACATGATTTTTTTATGGAATCATACATATACTATAGGATTACAGCAGTGCACAAGATACATGGCACAGCATTTATTTGACATGGGAGCTTCATGCTGACAGAAGGAGCAAAAAAGTGATATAAAGCAAATGCATTCTCAGATATATTACTCAAGGTTTAAGAACATATATGTGTAAAATGCATTGGGAAAATGTACATATGGTAAATATGTTACATGTTATTTTTCAGTATATTTCTGTGGTGTCAGGACTTAGCAATCGAGAACACAAAAACTAGGTTACATTTTGCTATATAGTTCTGGGGGGGGGGGGATCTGATAGAGGGATAGGGCAAAGATTAACCTGCAGCAGAAAGATAGAAAGAGGAAGTGTGGGGGAAAAAAAGGAACTGCTTGTAATCCAAAGCATTACGGCTTCATCTGTAAGACATGGTGGAGGGATTTTCACGACTTTGGCGAGTACGGCTGCCACTGGAACTGGCTCACTTGTCTTTTTCGGGTTCAAAAAGACCTAAACCCCATTCCCATTTAGCATACATTTCACTTGAAGATGTTAACGCACTTGAATTAAATTTGACATTTTGCACTTTAACCTCACAGTTTTTGTTTAATTTCAAATCCAGTGTGATGGAGTACAGACAGAGCAAAAACACCAAAAGAAATGTGTAATTGTTCAGTTACTTACAGGCTACACTGTAGGTCCTTTTATTTCCTTTAAAGGAATACTTCAGCGTTTTTCAACCTAATTCTCTATGCAGCACTTCTGCAGCACATGTGCAAATACCCAAGACAAGAACTTTGACATGCTTCCCTGTACTGAGAAAAAAATGGAAAACCTGTTTACTTGAAACTCACTTATAAATGGAAGTCTAAGAGCAGTTGTTGAAAACTACCACCATTACACTCAAACAATAAAGGTCTTAGGATGAAACAGATGTGAGAGAAAGTCCAAGAGAAACTTACCAAAGCTGTTCTAATGTAGTTTTGTCCAACTTTCCAACACTGAAGCAAAACAGTAAAAAGTAATTCCGGTAACTTACATTTTCCCTAATGTTTTGTGCTATCCATCACGCAGAAACTGAGGCACTTCTACTGTACGTTTACTTGACTACATGGGTTACACATAAACACAAATTCTTTCCTCTGAAAAAATAGTCCCATCTTTGAAAAGATGATTTATACAGATTTAGGGCTTAATTTACAAATACCTTTAACTTAAGAATTTATGAAAGCATTCTACAAAAATACTTTTGCATAAACCTTTATTGACAGAATTCAACAGCTGCCCTTAGACTTCCATTATAAGTGAGTGCTGACTAATTGGGTTTTCTGGGTCGAAAGTCTTGTCTGTGGTAGTTGCACATACCATCCAGATGCAGTAGATAGAGATTAGGTTGAAAAATGCTTGAGTATTCCTTTAAGGCCTTAAGTGGTTGTTCTATTATACATTGACTTTAATGTCTTCCTGTGTTAATAACAGGCTGAATCTCCGGTACACATCACTTTATCCATGCAAGCATCCTCATATCTGTCCATCCTTTCATCTATTTATTGAACGGTTCACTATGTTTGCTCTAATTCTCTTCTCTGGCAGTACCTGGTGGAGTGTGACGAGGTGGTGTTGATGAAGGACGGGCAGGTTGCGGAGCAGGGCACGCATGCCCAGCTGATGGCCCGAGGTCGTGACTACGCCACGCTTTTCACCAGTGTACAGCAGGAGGTACGGTTTGCCACCCGCAGCCCCACGCTTGGGGAAAACACCAGGGTCACTCGCTCTCAGAGTGCTTGACATCGCCTTTTGCAAAATTCATGAAGCGCGGCCTGCAAGGCTGCTGTTTTAGAAATGTTAATTCATTCCCCGCGTCTATATTTTATGAACGCACTGATCTATGGGTGTAGTAGCTATAAGACCTTGTCGCCACCATATTTAATGACTTAACATCCATTGTTCTGGCTGCCGTGATTTGTAGCTCATTCTTTAATGCTCTCGGTTGCTGTCTCTGTCTCTCTGTCCCGTTCTAAGAACCTGGTGAGGAAAAACTTGAAAAACCGGCAGGGGGGAGAGGAGAAGAGCTCTGCGCTCTGCACTTCTGTCATCAGTACGGCAGGAAGGCAGCCCGCTGGGAGCACGAGAGGAGGTGAGAGCTGTGGAATCTGACAATAATGCTGTGTGCTTAGCTGACTTTCTATGTGGGGAATTACTCACGGATTTCTGCTCTTTTTTCACAACGCTCTTTGATAGACCAGCTCATGCAGGCTGAGGAGAAGGGCCACGGGGCGGTAACCTGGGCCGTCTACGCCGCTTACATCAAGGCTGCCGGAGGTCCCCTAGCCTTCATCATCAACCTCCTGCTCTTCATCCTCACTACAGGCAGCATAGCTTTCAGTAACTGGTGGCTCAGCCACTGGATCAAGCAGGCCAGTGGGGTGAGTGAGCCTCAGCTGGAAAGATAACGCTTATAATAATAATAGAAAGCTGGTAAGAGGCGTTATAAGGCCATAACCGACTCTGTCAACCTTAGTTGTTAGCAGTGTTCGCATTTCGGGGTGAAACATTTCTTTTAGTGCCTTTTTACGGCACTAAACGCATGTGTTTTGCTGCTCTGCGAAAGCGAACATAAGTCCCAGCGCTAATTAGAAATGCCACAATGAACATAATTTTCTCTGAGGGAGAATCACAGCCCAGATGCTGGCGCTGCAACTATTTTAGACGCTGCCTTCTGTAAACACGACTGAGCCTGGGATTTGTCTGCAGCTGGGTTTGAGTGTGTGACATTCCCTGTGTGTGTGTGTGTGTGTGTGTGTGTGTGTGTGTGTTCAGAACATGACAGTGTTGCAGGGGAACGAGAGTGTGGCTGGCAGCAGTATGAGACTGAACCCCCATATTCAGTACTACTCCAGCGTCTACGCCGTGTCCATGGGAGTGACGCTCTTCCTCAAGAGCATCCGGGGCGTCGTGTTCATTAAGGTAACGCTTCATCTCAGAGTTTACTCTCTATATAAAAATTTGAATGCACTATAATTATAATTACACTTTAATGGATTTCTAAACATTATAAATTGAAATCTAACGTAATAGTAACTTGACATTTTTCAGTGGGGCAATTATATGGTGTCTTTGAGATAAGACAGGGGTGTCAGATGAGCCCCTTCAACCTCAATTACCAAATGCATTGAGGTTAGCTAACTGGCTAGCGTTAGCAGTGAAGATAATAAACATTGTTATGAATTTGACTCAAAAATCCTCTCAGAATTCCTGACAGGTCAGCTTATGTTAGCTAAATGGCTAGCCTTAACAGTAAAGATAATGAAGATTTATTCATTTGACTTAAAAATCCTGTTAGAAATCCATTCAGGTTACCTAATGTTATCTAGTTGGCAGAAATTATTGAGTAAATAAATGTCCATAAATGCCACAGCATCCTTCTTAGTGTCCTACTTTTCACAGACAAAGATGTTTGAGCCAAAAAGCAATTACTTATAAAAAGTGTAAGTTTGTGCCCATGAAATCAAAATTGGTGCTCCAGAGCTTTTTGTATGTGTCTCTTGGTTATGGACACAAATATGCCAGTATATCTTGAAAAAATTACATGAATGTGTGTCGTAGATATTCTTATTTCCAGGAAAAGAGTTAAAGAATTTTGATGACTCATCCTGTACTTGGGGGCGTGCACCATGAGCATACATACTGCCGGGTATCGTAGCACCTAGTTAGCAGCAAACATGGGTCGGCAGTGTGGTTTTCGTTGTGCGGCTTCCAGCACACTATACCCTTTCCAAATCATCCCTTGTTTGTAAAAATATATGCTTAGAGTTTGTGTGTGTATCTGCGCTTATTCCTACTTTAAAATCTATCGACTGATCTCAGCTTAAACATTTACGACCTCACTCATGGCGTGGTCTAGAACAGCAGAATATGGTCGATGTGCTACAATGCACAGTTAGTATACAGCCAGTGTGTGTGTGTGACAGAGTAAGCGAGCGAGCAAGAGTAAGCAAACATTGCAGGTGTAGGCAAATGTGGCAGTGAGAAATCCTACACAGGTGAAAGCTGTCACAACCTCCCCGCTATGGACTCCCGCTCTGGGTCCGCACTTCAGTGTATGTGTCTATGTTCGTTCATTCGTTTCACTATTGCTTTGTGTTTACCTTTTCACGTGTCTCTTTTTCATTCTGGTCACACCCCCTCATCTCGTCACTGATTGTTTCCTGATTATACACCTGAGTCTTGTTATCCCTTAATTAGTTTGCGTATTTAACCCTATTGTTCCTGTCTCTCGTTGCGAAGTATTGTCGGGTCATATGCCATCATTACCGAGCATTTCCGAGTCCTAGTGTTTTGTTCCTGGTTTCCCATTTCCATGTTTGTTTGTTCTCTGTGCTTCCTTTGTGTTTTTGACTTCCTGGTTTAGACCCTTGCTTGTTTACTGATCACGATCACGAAGGATTTGCCTTCTCTACGCCTGTCTGCCTGTTACCTGACTTATGCTACGGATTATGACAATGATTCACAGAATTGCCCTCTGAATAAACCCACTGAGTTTACGCACTTGCGTCCTGCCTCTTCTTTTGCGCTCGGAGCGTTACAAAAGCAAGTTCTCTTCACACTATCTGCTGCATATTTAGCCAGTTTGCTAAGTTATTCCTGAGTTTCTTTAGATTCGTCAGGGGTGTGGCGTTTCTCAAACGCTATTGGCTGTTGTGGAAATCAGTCAAGCCCTTTGACATGCTCCCTCCCAGACTTCCTGTTTCTAGACCTGCAATAATCATATCATTTCAAAGATACCTTAAAACTGGGATTTGCAAAATTGCCATGTAATGGATCTTGCTAGTTTCCCTTATTTCAGGCTTCTGTTTACAGAAGATTTCTGGATCGGAAATTAGCTCCACCTCCAGTCAGAGCAGAGCTGATCAGTTCTGCCCCATTTCCTTAGAAGGCAACCTACAAGGCATTTGTAGTTTTAACAGATTAGGTAGGATCGGTTGGGGGGAAGGCTTTTCAATATTTTTTTATGCAATTGCAATTCATCTTACAGGCAGCAGAGGGCTCTACATATTACAAGTTGCACCTTTAACAAACTCTACATTAAGCAGACAACATATCAAGTTCAAGTAGGTTTTTATTGTCATTTCTCCATATACCTCGTATACATTGAAATGAAATGTCGTTTCTA
>JAOUQW010000010.1:2976503-2993458 GCA_028565825.1 Olivaichthys viedmensis | reverse complement strand
TACAGCGCCCCTGGAGCAGGGAGGGTTAAGGGCCTTGCTCAAGGGCCCAACAGTGGCTTGAACCCACGACCTTCTGACCAGTAGCCCAGTGCCCTAACACACACACTCTGTGTGTGAGAGAGAGACTCGCACTCACTCTCTCTCACACACACTCACACTCTCTCACACACACTCACACTCTCTCACACACTCACACTCTCTCACACACACACACACACACTCACTCTCTCTCTCTCTCTCTCACACACACACACACACACACACACACTCTCTCTCTCTCTCTCTCTCTCTCACACACACACACACAAGTCTTTTTGCCTTGTCAAGTGTCTTCCCACAATTCCATCGCACCGGAAACGATCTTCAGTCCATGGCTAACGCGTTTTTTTTTTTTTTTTTTTTTTCCTTCCGCACCTGCATTCCGAAAAAAAACTCCCGCCTCCTGCGCTACTATTGGCGCTAATTATTCACATTTACTAGCAAACCGCCCAATCGAACACTGCACGACTACAATTGCCAGCCAATCACAGGTCTCGGAGGCGGAATCCGTACGAAAACGGGTAGTAAAAAAAAAAAAAAAAACCCACCCCCAAGCCCGCCGAGGGAATTGATCCGTATCGTGAAGCTGCTGGCTGGCTGAAGCGGAAAGGGGACAGCCAGCCCGGGGCTGCTGCTATGCCGCTGGGACGATGGCTGCGTTTGGGATGTTGAGTTACGAGCACCGGCCCCTAAAGCGGCCCAGACTCGGTCCTCCAGACGTTTATCCTCAAGACCCGAAGCAAAAAGAGGTGAGACGCGTCGTGCTTTCCGTTTGTGTGTTCGGAGCGGAGTGAGTATCTGAAGTGTGCACAAAGAAACAGCCCGACGCTAGCTAGCTCATCATCATCATCATCATCATCCGCAGCAGCAGCAGGTCGATAGCCATATGCTAACCAACCGCTCATCACAGAAATAACCGACACTATCCGGCACGGCGTGTCATTAAACATGGCTGGAGGGTTGTTGTTGTTGTTGTTGTTGTTGTTGTCGCTGAAACCAGCAGCAGTAATGAAGTGGGCTTGATGCTAGCTAGCTCTCTCGCTAGCAGCAGCAACGGCTCGCCTGTCGTGGGCTTGTCAAGGAGCGCACTCGGGCGTTTAACGGGCGTTTAACGGCTGACTAGCCGGCTGAGCTAATGCTCCGTCTGGACGGGTCACGTGCGCACATGCTTGGTTGCTTGGTTTCTCGCTGCTGTTCAAAATGTAGCCTAGCTTAGCTTAGCTTAGCTAAAAGATTAGCATTATTAGCTGTGTTCGTATTACGCCTATTGGATTTTATTTTATTTATTAGGAAGTCTCTCTTGGGTTTGAATTCATAAATGTGTATATTATATATATATATATTTATATTTATATTTAAAAATGGAAATAAATAAAATAAAATAAAAACCCCCACACAAAGTGCGGTGAGTGTGATGAAGCCAGTTAACGGCCTCGGGAGGAGCGTCTCACGCGCGCTGCTTGTCTCACGCGCGCTGCTGTCTCACGCGCGCTGCTTGTCTCACGCGCGCTGCTGTCTCACGCGCACTGCGCTGGTGTGGAGTTTAATGGAGTTTTTAATGGAGTTTTAATGGAGTTTAAACCCTAACCTCGCCTGTTTTAGTAATGCGGTTGTTCACGCGCAGTAGTGTGGCTAATTGGCGACCTGTGGAACTCTTGAGAGTTATTTTAGGAGCTTGAGGATGTTGATGTCCAGCCTGGGGTTTATTAAACCCAAATGGTGCCTACTGGAGCTGCTTCTTTTTTTTCTTTTTTTTTAAAGGGCACTACATGGAGTGTAAAGGCCATTACTATGGTCTGTAGTCTATGGTCTGTGGTCTATGGTCTGTGGTCCATGGTCTATGGTCTGTAGTCCATGGTCTGTGGTCTATGGTCCGTGGTCTGTGGTCTATGGTCTGTAGTCCGTGGTCTATGGTCTGTAGTCCCTGGTCTATGGTCTGTGGTCCATGGTCTGTAGTCCCTGGTCTATGGTCTGTGGTCCATGGTCTGTAGTCCGTGGTCTATGGTCTGTGGTCCGTGGTCTATGGTCTATGGTCTGTAGTCCGTGGTCTATGGTCCGTGGTCCATGGTCCGTGGTCCATGGTCCGTGGTCCATGGTCTGTAGTCCATGGTCTGTAGTCCATGGTCTGTAGTCCATGGTCCATGGTCTGTGGTCCATGGTCTGTGGTCCATGGTCTGTAGTCCATGGTCTGTAGTCCATGGTCCATGGTCTGTAGTCCATGGTCTGTAGTCCATGGTCTATGGTCTGTAGTCCATGGTCTGTGGTCCATGGTCTGTAGTCCATGGTCTGTAGTCTATGGTCCATGGTCTGTAGTCCATGGTCTGTAGTCCATGGTCTATGTTCTGTAGTCTATGGTCTATGGTCTATGGTCTGTGGTCTATGGTCTATGGTCCATGGTCTATGGTCTGTGGTCCATGGTCTATGGTCCATGGTCTATGGTCCATGGTCTGTAGTCCATGGTCTATGGTCTGTAGTCCATGGTCTATGGTCTGTAGTCCGTGGTCTATGGTCTATGGTCCATGGTCTATGGTCTGTGGTCCATGGTCTGTGGTCCATGGTCTGTAGTCCATGGTCTATGGTCTATGGTCCATGGTCGATGGTCCATGTTCTCAAATGAAAAGTAGCCTGAAGTGCTGTTGAGAAGGTGAGGGGAACCTCCAGGTGATCTGATCTCCATTGCGATGCGGGGTGCCACAATGCAATTGGAAATAAAATGATCGTTTTGTTTCTAATTGTATCTTGGAAGCGTACTGCTTTTAAAACACGTTCTCATGAGAGAGAAAAAAAACACAAGGCCCAACATATCTCCGTTATGGCTCTCAAAACAAATCTCGCTGTTTTAAATACTATTGAATTGTTCGCAACATTTAGGCATTCGAAGGCCAAAAATCCACGTTCGGGTGTTTTTAAGATGTCATGTTCTGCTTTTTGTTGACCAAATAAAGTCTGTCAAATCCTGTGTTTGCTAAACCTTTTGGCTGAATTGCCCGTGTCTGTCGATGTAGGAGAAGCAGTGTGGATAAATGCATGTTATTTTTGGCTCAGGATCCAGCGATCCCACTTAGTGCATTTTTGATACGATACTGATGTCGGAGCTCTGAGCTTCGGCTACGTTCACATTACCAGGTTGAAGTGACACTGTGTGGACACAAACATCCGATCTTTTCAAATCAGATCTGAGCCACTTTCGTATGTGGTCCTAGATCAGATACACATCCTATACATGGCCATGCGACATGATTGACAACGGTCAGATCAGAATTCGTGTGGCTTTTTCCCCCCAACGCACTTTAATGCGCATGTCACTGTCATCATCATCATCCAGTGTCGGCAAAACAACAATGGAGGATAGCAACAGCAGTGAGAATATCCAGTGGAAGGATGGGGAAGTTGTTGATTTACTTGATATTTGGGGAAATTAATCGATTCAAGCTAAACTGGAAGGAACCTACCGAAACCGAGTAGTGTTCGAAACAGTTGTCCATAAGATGGCAAAGCGCGGCCACAACCGAACGTGGCTACAATGCCAAAGAAAAATAAAGAGCCTTAAGGCTAAGTTCAAGGAGGCAAAGGACTGGAATTAACGTAGCGGTCATGGTCGCTAAACGGGCCCCTTCGAACTCGAGCGCATTTTGGATGATAAAGCCACTTGTTCTCCCGTTGAGAATCCTCGACAGCTCTTGTACCGAAGTTATTGATATGGATCTGCGCATGCGGGGCGTTTCGGTGGACAGGTGTGTTCACATTAAAGACAGATGTAGGTCACCTGCAATCACGAATGTGAACCGTCAAAATGGACAGATCCGAATCGGAATTGAGCAATGAAGCTTGTAATGTGGACAGATACTGACATCTTTTTAGTAACCAAATCGACTTTAAGACAAGTTGTGTCCTATGCTGATGCTCGTTATCTGTGTTGTGTCATTTATAATCCCACATTTTCATGGCATAAAATATGCCAGTGGATCAGGTTGGTCCGATTCTGTTCCAGCGTTTCGGGGCAGTATCAGTCCCGATACCCATACTCCGTATCGGACTGGTGCATCCTTATTTATGGCATGTTTTATATTTGGTAACGTTTACAGTTTTTACTATCAAATCCATTTACGCTTTAAGTCTCTGTAGAAGTGTGATCTTTCAGGAAAGATATGCGATTCGTTGAAGGATTGATTATATTCCCCCTCTCTGCTGGTAAACCCTATCTAGACCATACTCTTTACCCGCGCGCTATATTACATATCAGAAAAGCAGTGTAATGTCCGTGTCAACTGAATGTTTGTTTGTACACCCACCCTTGGCCTACGCGTTTATATACACAGCCTCTAAAATGTTTCCTTTCTCATTGCTCAGGATGAACTGACTGCATTGAATGTCAAGCAGGGATTTAATAACCAGCCAGCCGTATCAGGGGACGAGCACGGTAGTGCTAAAAATGTCAATTTTAACCCCTCTAAGGTAAGTTCCCTAAAACACCAGTCATTAATCATGTATGTAGTACTCGTCAACCATATCCGTCCCGAATGTAGGATTAGTCATCCACATCCGCCCTGAATGTAGCGCGCTGTGTGACTTTTCTTTTTTTTTTATTTTTATTTTTTTATTTTTTTTTTAGATTAGTTCAAACTTCAGCAGCATCATTGCAGAAAAGCTGCGATGCAACACGTTCCCAGACACGGGGAAGAGGAAGCCACAGGTCAACCAGAAGGACAACTTCTGGCTGGTCACGGCGCGATCGCAGAGCTCCATCAACAACTGGTTTACAGACTTGGCTGGGACCAAACCTCTCACTCAGCTGGCTAAGAAGGTTGAATTTTATCCACCGTGCATAGTTGAACAAAAACTGGCAGCTGCCGTTGCATTTTCTAAACAATTTACTCTGCAGCTTTACTTGCTGATTGTAGGAAGGGCTAATAAACAGAGCTATATCACGCGCACGCCTTTTCCACCAACAAGGTGCCGGTGCTGGAGCTAGAGAACCTTTTTAGGAATCCGACACATGTTTTCACCAGTTTGGGAGCCATATTGTTATGCCATTAAATGTGGCAGTTTACTAATGAATGGCATGAAAATAACAACCACAAGATTTTACAAATTGTACTTCTGGCTTGGAAGCATATTTTACCATTCAGAGTCAAATCTTTCAGCCTCTATATGCAGCACAGACATCGTCATAGACACTGATTATGCACAAGACGGGAGATTGTGTTTTTATTGCTTTCAGCTATATGTTCTGAATGTTCAGCTGCTCTAAGAAAGTTTTGTGAGCATCAGCACTAAGGGTGTAACGATGCACTCTGTTCACGATTCGATTCACGATACTACGTTCACGATTCGGTATCGTCATGATACTCAAAATATTTTGAAAGAAATTTGAATGAAGAGAAATGACTGAAAAAAAATTATTTTTTTTTATTTCTGAGGCATAAACAATGTGCATTTTTGTCTGTATATATTTGAAAACAAAAGGAATATTTGGTAATCCAAGAAAATACTAGGAGCAGAGGTTTAAAATTTGCAATGTCTTGGTTACCCTGTCGCCGTTTTTGTTCCGGGAAATGGGAAAACCGAAATGATGCCACACCTTGGATTTAAAAGACGACGGGGCATCCTCAATCTCAAACTCCCGTTTCTAATAACGACGGCAAAGTTAGGAGTGTCACATGACGCATGATGCGCTGGCGTGGGTTACGTTGATTGCGATCTCTAGTGTTCAGACAGTGCAATTGCAGTAGATGGCGTAATTAATAGAATACACCCAATATCGCAGATCTCCACGATGCACATCGTCACGTTTTTGCTTCGCGATGTATCGTTACACCCTTAATCAGCACTGTAGCTCCCATTCAATTTGTTGTGCTTCTGTGTAACAGTGACAATTATCTTTAAAAAATGTCGCGCTGTTTACATCTTACATCAATGAAATAACTTGACTTGTAGGAGTCATGGTGATCAAATGACACCTCCCCAAGCCCCTGACTCCACGAGTTCTTGGTTCCAAACTAGCAGCATTTTGGTGATTTTGTCAGCCAAGAACTGTCTTTTTTGTGGTGAAAATGCATCAAATGGTTCCAGCTTGTGCTCTGGATCCAGCACAGGCACCCTGTCAGTGGAAAAGAAATAACAGATAGAAGTTAGGCATTTCTGGGGTTTATTTATTAATATATATCTTTTTTTTTTTTTTTTTTATTGCCTTTGACTTGACACGTGTGTCCATCCAAATGCACCAGGTGCCCATCTTCAGTAAGAAAGAGGAGGTTTTCGGCTACCTGGCCAAGTACTCGGTCCCAGTCATGCGGTCTGCCTGGATGATCAAAATGACTTGCGCGTATCATGCTGCCATAACTGAAACGAAAGTCAAGAAGAGGCATGTCATTGACCCATGCATAGGTAAATGTTTTGCATATTAACATTTCACAGCTCTTTATATCCCTATTTACATACTCTTTGTAAATCCCCAGTTGACGATTAAAGGTCCTTCGTTGTTGTGCTCAGTAACTAGACTCGTTGAAAAGCCACTTTCAATTTGATCACGCTTCTGTAGAATGGACTCAGATAATTACAAAGTACCTCTGGGAGCAGCTGCAGAAGGTGGCCGAGTTTTACCGGCAGTCTCCCAGCCAGGGCTGCGGCTCTCCTCTGCCTGCTCCTCCAGCGGAGGTGGAGACGTCCATGAAGCAGTGGGAGTACAACGAGAAACTAGCCATGTTCATGTTTCAGGTGAGTCGGTCTGTTCTTAATTATGTGCAAAAATCAACAGTGGTCAAATTTACCTCGCCTGATGTACAAGACAGTTGTTGCTGCGCGCTTGGGTGTTAAACCGGAAAACTGAACGCGTATTAGGGCTGTCGGAATGCTGTACTAATTTTCATACCCATGTATTTGAAGACAAAATAAATCATGTCCAAATGTTTAAGATCCCATGTTCTACTTTTAGTTGCCTGCCCCTGTATTCACACTAGCAAGCGACATGTCACTTGCAGTGTGCCTCTTGTGGGTGTGCTTTGTTGCTTGCTAGTGTAGAATAAGTCTACCAGGACAAGCATTTCCTAATCTTGTTGGCTGAATGACCTTTGTCTCTTCTCTCTGAATAAATGCATGTCAGGTTATGGCGTAGTATATTTTTACATTTTCACTTGTGTAACAATTTTCAAATTTAATATAAATATATAAAATCAACAAAGTAATTTCTTTCTAAAAGTAATGTACGCAAGGAGTTAACAAAAGACTTAATAAGGCCACTCTTTTTGAAACGAATGCATAGTGTAGTGCTCCTGCTAACGTTCGCTCGGTCTGTGGAGGTATAACATTACAGCTTTGTTAATATTCAGATACATCTCAGAGTCTTTAAAGTAAGTAAAACTCAAATGCAGTGTTAAAGGTTTAAAGGCGAGAGCTCTAATGCATATCTGTGTCTTTTACAGGATGGCATGTTGGACAGACATGAGTTCTTGACGTGGGTCCTGGAATGCTTTGAGAAGATTCGTCCAGGAGAGGATGAGCTTCTGAAATTGCTGCTGCCACTCCTTTTACAGGTTCGTCAATGTAGTACCAGAAACATGCTCGAGTGGCCCTCTCTACCCTGTCAGTCAGTGGAAAGGGTCCATCATAGGGACCCCACTGCTGTGTGGATATTATTGGGATCGTTTTACGGTGTATTCACATAAATAATGCCGTCGTGTCTGCCGTATATATATATATTTTTTATCTTTGCACCCTCCCATAGCATTTGAAATGATAGTCATCATTGTTTTGCCTCTCCTCCTCCTCTCTCTTTTTCCTGTCCAGTACTCAGGGGAGTTTGTGCAGTCAGCCTATTTGTCAAGGAGGCTGGCATATTTCTGCACACGCCGCCTCAATTTGCTGCTAAGCGATGGGAGTCTTGGGCCCAGCTCAGGAGGACACCCACCCCACGGCATCTCAGGCCAGCCGGGCAACGCTCTACCCACCACCCCCACCTCTCAGCCCGCAGGGGGAACCCAGCCCCAAACGCCCTTCACAGACTTCTACATCTGCCCCCAGCACCGGCCTGTGGTGTTCGGCCTCAGCTGCATGCTCCAGGTACAGCAGTTGACCTCATGACTTTCACAGTGCCTCTTGCAACAAAAATGGATTTAAAATGGATTTGGTGCACAGGCTTCTGATATGTTATAACAAATATTTTTCTACTGCACATATAAAAATAAGAACTGTCCTAAATAGTAGCTGATAGAACTTTGGTTTCTAGTTCATTTCCCACCAACTTGAGTGATAACTGGAACGGCCACAGTGATGACAGTAAAAACGACGGCATCATCGTTACGGTGCACGATAATGCCAGTGTTAAATCCAGCAGGGAAGAAGTGCTGAGTGCGATCAACACACTTCATTTGTCTTATCGGCCGTTTGGTTAACCAGTTTAGATTGGTTGCGACGGAATTACTGACAAAAAGGTTCTATGACAAATGTTTTTTTGTTTGTTTGTTTTCATCAACTAACGACAAGACTGAACATCTACACTGTGGCCATTCAGAAGACTTGTGGTCTATGGCTTTTGATCTTAAGCATTAATGCACGCTTAGTAATAAAATAGCGTGCACTAATGTTTATTTTTTTAATTCAGTGTGTGCATGGTGTTGCTCGTAATGTGACGAGGTATGCGTAATCAGCAACGAACAATGCTGCTAGCTCCACCCCCAAGTACCATGGCTTCCTGTTGGTGCTGATTTTGACAGATGCCAAAAACCACAAAATTGGAACCCTTTGGTACTGGACTGGTGGCCAGTAGACAAAAGCACAGGTTCCAGTTTTCTGAAAAAAAGGCCCCAAGGCAGCACCTCTCATTAGAACAGCTCTGGTCCTCATGTGTAGTCACGGCAGTTAAAATGAAAGGAATCTTTTATCCAGGCACCCTAATGAAGCTCATGATGATAACCGCTCCTAGGGACCAGTTAGAATTATGCAAATGAGAGCATGCTTATTGGCACTGCTCGTTAGCTGTCTCAGCAGTTCTAAATTAATACTCTAAATTTGGGCCTAATTATTGAAAAGTGCAATACTTCATTTTCCTGCCTTTCTTCTCTCCAGAGCATTGTGCTGTGCTGTCCTAGTGCTCTGGTGTGGCACTATTCACTTACAGACAGTCGGATTAAGACTGGATCCCCACTGGACCTTCTGCCCATTGCCCCGTCTAACCTGCCCATGCCAGGCGGCAATAGCACCTTCAACCAGCAGGTATGGCATCCCGCGTTATAGTTTATATGATTTTTCTTAATGACTTTAATATGAATGAACTCTCAAATTATTACCTGATGATTCTTAAATGAGGTGAATGAGGTGGAATATCTGTAGGGATACAAACGTGGTGTTGAGAAACGCTTGGTTATATCATGAACATAGTTTGTAATTAGAAAATGTGGCTTGTCGGTCATGCTGCGATGTCCCTGCAGGTCCGTGCCAAAGTGAGGGAAATCGAGGAGCAGGTCAAGGAGAGGGGGCAGGCGGTGGAGTTTCGCTGGTCCTTTGACAAGTGTCAGGAAACGACAGCTGGTACTTTCAGTGCATGTTCTTGAAATGGTTCTGGATGTTCTTGAAATTTCTGCACACAGCAATGTCCGAGTGAAAACGCTTTAAACCACAGCTTTAAATAATGACACAAATGCCAGAATGAGAGCATTTGAATTGATTTTTCCAAGTAATGACTGCTGGAAATAAGGGACATCTCTTTCTGGGTCTCTTTACAGGCTTCACAATCGGTCGGGTCCTGCACACACTGGAGGTTCTGGACAACCACAGCTTTGAGAAATCCGACTTCAGTAATTCGCTCGACTCGTTATACAACCGAATCTTCGGGTCAGGCCAGAGTAAAGATGGACATGAGGTAAGGAGGAGTTTCGCTTTTTAAGACGATTCAGTTTGGATAATATAGTTCTTGCGGAGAATCTTTAAGAGTGTTGTACTTCCTGGCTGATTTACTGCAGATGGGCTTTAGTTATAACCATTTAAGAATATTTGTGGATATAATGCCATCCCAGGATTTGGGTAAGCCCTAACCTGTATGCGCATTTTATTTCATCTTTAGATGAGTCCTGACGATGATGCGGTGGTCACCCTACTGTGTGAGTGGGCTGTGTGCTGTAAGCGCTCGGGGAGGCACAGGGCGATGGTGGTGGCCAAGCTGCTGGAGAAGAGACAGACCGAGATTGAGGCGGAGGTGAACACTTTCACCAATATCCCTTAATGCTTTTGTTTTATTAGCACATCCTTGTTCAATGTAAGCATTTTTATCAAAGTATTGCTTTGAGTATCAGAGAATTTTAATCTCGTGTGACTTAAAGGTGGGGTCAGTGATTTTTTTTAAAGTCATAACACTTTTTGTTATATTTGGTAAAGTTCTCCTCATGTTCGGGCAGCTATCAATAAAATAGAAAGAAAAGAAAAAAGCTCCAGGCTGTAAACAGGAAACAATACAAATGATGTGGCTGTGTAGCTGTCTTGCCTGTCTATCATGTTGCCTGTTAATTCAGAAAGCCTCCCCCTCTTGCACTAGCATTCAGGTGTTCTAGCCTAGGTAGCGCACATGCATGTGTTTGGGGCGTTCTTTGGCGAGAACACTGAAGTTTCAGCAAATCTCCGACTATACTTTTCATTTCTTCAGTGAATTTAGTGTACATGTGAATGAATTGAGGTTGATGCGTTTATCGTTGTCCTGCACGTGTGTACCTTCACAGAGGTGTGGGGAGTCGGAGGTGGTGGATGAGAAGGGCTCCGTGTCCTCTGGCTCGCTCTCTGCCGCCACTCTGCCCGTCTTTCAGGACGTTCTGCTGCAGTTCCTGGACACTCAGGCCCCCGTGCTCAGTGAGTCACTCGCAGCCATTACAGGCCTTTGTGTCTATATATTAGAAAGAGCCTGCTATTAATTTCAGTCAATAAGCATAACGTCTGTCCGAGCCAGTGTAAATGATAAAATTATCATAATCGTGCAGACTGACCCTGCTTTATATTTTTCTTGTGCCACCTTCACGCATACACATGGTAAATTTCCTGTTTATTATGTCAGAGGTTCGGCAACTGTTTTCGGACTCTGCTTTGAAATATTTAGGTAGCTATTACAGTCATGAATAAACCATTACATGGCTGGTGACCTTCTGTGCTCTCTCTCTCTCTCTCTCTTTCTCTCTCTCTCTCTCTCTCTCTCTCGCTCTCTCTTTCTCTCGCTCTCTCTTTTTCTCTCTCGCTCTCTTTCTCTCTCTCTCTTTCTCTCTCTCTCTTTTTCTCTCTCGCTCTCTTGCTCTCTCTTTCTCTCTCTCGCTCTCTCTCGTGCTCTCTCTCTTGCTCTCTCTCTGCAGTGGAGCCTGGTAATGAGAGTGAACGTGTGGAGTTCTCTAACCTGGTACTGCTCTTCTGTGAGCTCATCCGTCATGACGTTTTCTCCCATAACATCTACATGTGCACGCTCATCTCCCGTGGCGACCTGGCCTCTGATTCCCACCTGCCCCGCCCCCGTTCCCCAAGCGACGAGCCGTCTGACGAGTCAGAACGCAAAGAGCAGGACACAGGAAGCGGCGTCAAAATGGAGGCACGTAACATTAGTTTTGATCTGGGCGTTTTCTGGCTAATTTACAAGGACGAGTTTGGTCAACTTCATGTCGTCTTCTGCCTCTTCCCTCTAGGATACTGGTCTGTCTGAGCCGATGGAAATCGATAACAACTCCAGCGCCAACTTTGATGAGGTGGGAATGATCATAAGCAGTGCGATATATAGAAATAGATATCGATGTGTGTGGAATTTGACTCGGACAAAATGAAGCATTTGTGTAAATTGTCGAAACGACACGCTGTATCCTGGATGTCGCATGAGCTCTGTGTTTCTCTGAAGCAATACAGAAGGTACTTTTCAGACTAGATTAAAATCACAGATCTCATCTGCGATTATTTAATTTACAGTACCTCCCCAAGCTAGAGGTAATCCAGCTCAAGTAGGGCTTTATTTGCGTCATGCTTTCTACCATTACAGTGCCTAAACTGAGCACTCACCTGTCTCTCAGCAGATTTTCTCCCCCCCAATGCACTGTGAGTCGAAGGGAAGCCCCTCGCCGGAAAAGGCTGCCCCAGAGCAGGATGGGAAAAGCACTGCCAAGGAGAAGGGCTTGGACCCGACTTTCTCCCAGGTGTACGAGCAGCCCCGCCACATCCAATACGCCACACACTTCCCAATCCCTCAGGTGAGATCCCTTCCCCCCTACGTCTGGTAGTATTTACAAAGTGGCGTTTTTAGGGCCGTCGGGGAAATCAAGACGCACGCACCTGTATTCCAACAAATACAAATTTCCGGGACCAAAGTAGGGGGAAAAAAATCCTCATGACTTTTTATTTGCGGGTGGGTCATGTATATATATAGAAGACAATAAATACTTCCTAGACAGCGTTACCCTGTTAGCTATAAAGAGATTTTTTTGCCAAGTTCCAACATCGCACTAGAAAATCTGAAAATATAGTTGCTAAGTTATACGCAGTGTCTCTGTTGCTTCAGTGCTCTTCCTTCCTGCACGTGGACCTATTGCACTGCTCCCTTGCTGAGCTCAGCTTATCGAAAATTTGCATCTGCACTGCGTAACCCATCCCAAACCTGACACTATTTATTTATTTTGTTCCAAATATAGGTGGAACTGGACAATGAGGTGGTGGGGCTGCACTGTAGACTCCTATTTACTACCGTTTATTGTTTTTGGTTTTTTGAGTGGTGAAAAAATTATTCCAAAATAAATGAAAAAAAAACACTACATAACCGGTTTTGGTTTATTCGTGAGCGTGACGGCTCGAGATGATTTGCCCGATTTGATTTCTAAAGTGGCAGTACTGTAGATTACTGCCTCCTCATGGTGTGTAAGTTGCACTCTGTTTATTACCTAGTGTGTATTGCAGGAGGAAAGTGCCAGTCACGAATGCAACCAGCGCCTTGTGGTTCTCTACGGAGTGGGCAAGCAGCGAGACGAGGCTCGGCACGCCATCAAGAAGATCACCAAAGACATCCTGAAAGTGCTGAATCGCAAAAGCACAGCCGAGACCGGTATTGACACTGCAGCATACACACACCTACATAATGAACTGCACTGCAGATGGTGCTTGGTAGGGTGCTTTTTTTCTTTTCTTCTTTTTCTTCAGAAGTGTATGCTGCAAAAGCGCGCGTGTGTGTGTGGTCCATCCATGTGTTACAATCAAATTAAGAATGAATTGTGTTGGTGTGACGCATCAGACCACAGGTTCTCAAATATCGTTTCAATAATACCTCGAATTTTGATTCGCGGTTTAAGCCAGTCTGCAAATGTTTACAATAAAAGTGTTTTAGATTAATGCGGGATAAAGTTTGACATGTAAATTCTGTGATTTTCAACAAAACACTTACTGAATATTCATCTGGGTCAACTAAGCTATTAAAGAAACCTTAATCCATGATTGCTTTCTGATTAGGTTAATAAATAATTGAAAGTATGAATAATTGAGGACTTTCTCCCCTTTTGATGTAAAGTGGATGGTCCCTGCGTAAGCTTCACCCTCACCAATCACAAGCCTGCACAAAGTCGCTTGTCCCGCCCACGTATCTCTCTCTCAAAACTATGCATGCTTTTGCGCCTTCGTTTTCATTTGTTCTCAGTTACTTCCTCACTCTTCCCCTTTGGAGAATAGCTAGCGCGTACATTTAATTACACAATGAGACATGTTACAGATAATGTAATGAAATATGTATTCTGTGTTCATATTTGTTATGCGTTATGTAATGTGCTACTCAAAGGAGCATGTGTCGCAGCACAAAGGCCTTTGAACAGTCCTTGAATTTGATGTTTGAGATGAATTGGCATCACTTCTTCCTCTTCCTCGTCCTCTTTGCTAATGACTAAACACGGTCATGCAGAGCACTGACCCACAGCTGCCATTGTTGAATATGCATGCCGGTGGGTCCATTTCCATGCTAATCGCCTTTATCTGCTCATTATCTCAGTGCTAAGTGTCTGGCCTCATCCAGTGAGAGCAGCCCAATGCTAGTTTTGACTTTTAATGTCGTCATTATTATTAAACTGCTTAATATTTCACTCAGGCGGTACTTTTTTTTTCCCTGCACAATTTACCAGGCAGGCCGTGGTCATCATGCACGCAGTGTACTGCGCCGTAGCAACCCTCCATAACGTCTTTATTTTCCAATAAGTCATCAATCATTTTTAACGCTGGAAGAGCTATTACGAAACCTCATGACTTGCAGACTGACAAATGGCTCCAGGTCAGAAGCTCCAGAAAATTTTCGAAGACTCCTGTGCTCGTTGATGATGCTCGAAATTGAAGTACTGTTTAGTTACCCGTTAATGTGTTTCCGTTTCTCTTTCTGGCCCCAGGAGGTGAGGAAGGGCAGAAGAGGAAGAAGAGTAAACCGGAGGCCTTTCCCACTGCAGAAGACATTTTCTCTAAATTTCAGCACCTTTCCCACTTTGACCAGCACCAGGTCACCTCGCAGGTCAGACTCTTTAGTTCACTTTTTCCTCGGCTCACTGGCCTAGGTTGATTTTTACTTATGAGACAAGCTTGATTAGATGTCTCAATTCTTAAAATGAGTGTTTTACCTGCACACTAATAATCCCATCGTTGCTGTATTTTGGCAGTTACCAGATTATGTAACTGGTCAGGTGAACGGATTACTGCGATGTCTTAAATCAGATTAAAGTTATTATAAATCTTTCAGAAATCTCATCGACACCTGGGTTTTAGCCCAATAATTAAGACTTGAGAGCGCACTCATTAGCGAATACGCAACATGATGTCTTAAAAAAATATATTATATAAATGTTTTAAAAACGAAACAATGTAGTGTTTACCTTTTCCGCTACTCAGTTGATTGTTTAACTACTTACAAGCTACTGGGTCTAAGTGATGCTACCAACCTACTACTGGGAAATGCATTAAAAACGAATAGCTTTGCTGTTGCTGTGACGCTACTGGAAGAAAATGCATTATTGACAGATTTGTGTAGACCTGGAGTTTTTCCGTGACCACATTCCCTAAGTGCATGTAAAAACATCAATCCAATTATTGACAACATCTGTTTTTTTTGCACATCAGATTATTGTTTTTATTATTTTTTTGCATGTAAACGCACTCTGTTATCCAACTGATAATTGGGTTTGTGGGGTCTTTTTTTTTTTTTTTTTTTTGCATACCAGGTGTCCAGGAATGTTCTGGAACAAATCACCAGCTTTGCCTTAGGGATGTCCTATCACCTTCCCCTGGTCCAGCACATCCAGTTCATCTTTGACCTCATGGAATACTCCCTCAACATAAGTGGCCTCATTGACTTTGCTATTCAGGTACAAGGGCACTGAAAGCCCTCTGTTTCTATTCTTTATTATTCAATAAATATGATATACCAGCTGCATTCATATGTGTGTAGTTTTTATGTTTACATAGGCCTAGGACACGTGCACGCATTTAGATGGCACAGAAATCAGCAGGCGCCTTTAGAACAGCATAAATATCACTCTGCTTTCTCATATAATTAGTTAGTATATAATTATGATGCGACTTGTTGTGTGTCTATTAGCTGCTGAATGAGCTAAGTCTAGTGGAGGCTGAGCTCCTGCTGAAGTCCTCCAGTCTGGCGGGCAGCTACACCACTAGCCTGTGTTTGTGCATTGTGGCTGTGCTTCGCCGCTACCACTCCTGCCTAATCCTCAACCCAGATCAAACCGCGCAGGTCTTCGACGGGTACGGCTGCCACAGAACGCCTTTCTCTCGCACACAAATTCTTCTTTGCTGCATTTTAGAGCCAAATGACTAGTTTGATTAAAAATGTTAACGCGGGTAATGAATTCAAGTCAGGCCAATTTCTGTTGTCCCAGCAGTTCAACATGTAGTACAATGCATTTCACAGGACTTCATATCGTCACATAAGTCACGATGGTATAATGCTAATTGGTGATTACAGTCTTTCATGCATCTTTAGCCACATTGCTAGTTCTTTTTCTTCAACTGAGTGTCTGCATTGCAAATTACAAGTAAGCAAATTAAATTCGTTTGTTTGGACTGTAGTCTCATTTGCTTGCATATCTACATTGGTTGCTGTAGTAATGAGTCATGCGTGCCTACGCTGAGTCATGCAGGGTAGGCAAAATGGAGATCTGGAGATCATCATGGATTATTTTAACGTAAGGGCCGTGTCCAATCCCAGCTTGAATCGTATTCGACACAGACAACAGCAACAAAAAGCGAAGAGGAGGGTGTGTACCATGTTTGTTGCTGTTGTCGACTGTTGCCGCTTCCCTGATCTGCCTTCATGCTGGTCTTCATCCATGATGTTATTGTTTTTGCAAATGACCTGGCATTAAGAAGCACTGAATAATGACAAAAAAACACATTAAATCTTATCTGATTGGTCAAACTGAGTCGCATATCCGGAAATGTTAACCGGCGTCTGCACAAAATCTTTCCTGATCAATTGAATATGCAATGAAAGAAGGGAAAAAAACGTGTTTGAACATAGCCGATGTCTGCACATAACCAGTGCGTGTTGGAGATGTAGTAATATTCTGCGTGTGTGTGTGTGTGTGTGTGTGCAGGCTGCGGATCGTGGTGAAGTCAGGAGTGAATCCTGCAGACTGTTCCTCAGCCGAGCGCTGTATCCTGGCCTACCTGTACGACCTCTATACCTCCTGCAGTCACCTGAAGAGCAAGTTTGGAGAGATCTTCAGGTGAGACCTAGTTCAGTCAGCATGTGAAGTTCAATAGGTTTTCTTCCAGCACTTTTTCTCTGCACTGTTTGTTTATTTGTTTGAAATCATTTTACTCTGTCTTTTTTTCCCTCCCTCTCCTTCTCAGCGAGTTCTGCTCTAAAGTGAAGAACTCTATCTACTGTAACATTGACCCGTCAGACTCCAACATGCTGTGGGACCAGGTGT
>JAOUQW010000010.1:2962425-2976403 GCA_028565825.1 Olivaichthys viedmensis | reverse complement strand
GTATGTGGGTGTGTTATTGTAATATCTGATCTGGGATCTGCTGTGTGTATATAGGTGTATAGTGTATGTGGGTGTGTCATTGTAATAACTGATCTGGGATGTGCTGTGTGTATATAGGTGTATAGTGTATGTGGATGTGTTACTGTAATAACTGATCTGGGATCTGCTGTGTGTATATAGGTGTATAGTGTATGTGGGTGTGTCACTGTAATAACTGATCTGGGATGTGCTGTGTGTATATAGGTGTATAGTGGATGTGGGTGTGTTATTGTAATAACTGATCTGGGATGTGCTGTGTGTATATAGGTGTATAATGTGTGTGTGTGTGTGTGCTGTGTCTTGTGGCAGGGTAAACGATATTGGTATCCTGTGTGCGGAGCTGACAGCATACTGCCGTTCTCTGAGTGCAGAGTGGCTGGGGGTGCTAAAGGCCCTCTGCTGCTCCTCCAACAATGGCAACTGTGGCTTTAATGACCTGCTCTGCAACGTGGACGTGAGTACATGCGCACTTTCCACACCCCTTCAGATACAGACCTTTCATGCCCTTGTTGCCGTTTCTGAAATTGAAAGTGCAGTGATGCTGAAACTGAGAGAAGTCATAAATGGCTCTCAGAAATATGCGCAAGTGAAAAATGCAGCAGGTGTGTGACGCTGCTAACAAAACATTAACTGAGGGGATTATTTAGCAAGTGAGATCACGCCTTCAGGGAAAGTTTCTGTACGTCTGTGAGCGAGCGAGAAATGAACATTACACCAGACATCTTGTTCAATGATGACACTTCCCTGATCGTCCAAAGCTTTTGAAGCTTCCTGCTGCTTAAACAGGAAGTTTCTAAATGCGTGAACAAGCAGCCGAGGCATTGGCAGGCTTCATGCACTCTGGAGGAGGTGTGGGCAGTCTGCAGCCTTCACCATCCTAAGCCTGGTGCTTCTGATGCTCGTTACAGGAGAACCAGGCAGCAATGAAAGCTGATGGGGGAGAGAGAGCTTTATAATATCCTCCTGTTCATTTATTATAAATGCATCCGTTTGTAGATATAGAATGAAATAAAGTACAGACTGTGTATTTTGTTGCACCTTTTTATGATTGTGTTTAGCTTGGTCTGTCAGAATCATAATGGGGCGGTGTTTTGATCGCCTGTTCCTGTGCTTCTTGCATTAAAGTCTTGTGCACTGTTGTAGTCGGGAATTGTAGTTCAAATCGGTTTTACGCTTACGAGTTTGAAATTAGCAGTGTCCTTAAGTATCGGGGACTTCTTAAAAAAAAAAGAAATGCTGCAAATTCTGGCTTAGGACGATTGTAGGGTGATGGAAAGAAAATCTAACAGTTACTTTTCATAGCAGCCAACATGTTTTGCCAGGAATTGGATCCCCAAAACATGCTGTAGTTTTCTGATGCTCACAATGGATTTGATTAAAAGCAGCCTAAAGGTTTGCACTGTTGTGGCGTGACCTGTCATGAAGAAAGAGTGGGATTTTGTATTCGGGAAGTTTATTTCTAGCCTATTTATCTCTGCCTAAAATGTCATTTAATATTTTGTTTTTTTCCCCTAGGTGAGCGACTTGTCGTTCCATGACTCCTTGGCTACGTTTGTTGCCATTCTCATCGCTCGGCAGTGTCTGCTGCTGGAGGATCTGGTGCGCTGTGTGGCCATCCCGTCTCTCCTCAATGCTGGTACAGTCGTGCCTTTTCCTGAAACTTTTAATGACTGCTACAACACTAAAGAAAATGGAGTAGAATTCCAATAAAATTATTTTAGTATTTAAATATTTCAGTAAACCCCTCCATGTTAAACCATGAATCCTTAGGAGAAGCTAATGACCTTCTGAAGGAACCTAAAGGAACCATACATATGTTGTGAATTTGTTCCCCACTTACAGTATAGTGAATTACAGTATTTACTGGCCAATTTAAAGCCAATAAGTACTTGCTAGTGGCGTATTTAACACCGAAAATCGCTTTTTTATACTCTTTTGATTGTTTATGCGATGACCGGTCATGATGATGTGTCTCCGGTGCTGTCTTAATTCAGTCCGGTGTCTCCGTCAACTAAAACTGAAACTAAATACAAACTACTCTCAGTCTAGAATTTACTGTCGGACTACAGTGTTATCGTGAGCCGCGACCGGTTGCACCAGCAGGTCTTAACTGCTGGGTCGTAGCTAAGACCGATTTTTAGGCCGGACTTTAAAGCCGTTGCACCACTCAGTTACGCCTGGAGCAAATAATAAATAATAACCAGTCTTCGCTTTGCACATTCATGTGAAAACATAAACATGTGTAACAATAATGGTTGCTAAGCAGCCTGTTTCTCGACGCAAAATTGATATTTGCTACGTACTTACCTACACTACGAGTGACGAGACAATAGCTGACTTGCTAATTCATGCAAAGGAACAAAACAAGCAAAAGTAACTTTTCCGACGGCAAAAATTCGAAAAGCGATTGAGAACTTGTAGAGTTCGCCGCAATGACGGCTAAACACAACAGCATTATGACAAATGCTGCCATAAATGAATATAAATGAAAAACAACAGGCTGCCATAAATGAATATATAGATGATTGAAGGGCAATGTACAGTGAAAGACATGAGATGGAAAAAATTGAAAGACTTTTGGAGCAAGGCAGGAAAAATCTCCCAAAATATCTATTTATAGTGATATCGTCGATGATGTTTGGGGAGAGTGCTTCGATCACGACTAATCCCGTCACGTCTAAAAAGTCTGCGAGGTGTAATGTAATAAATTAGATATGCCTTTGCATATCGACAACTGGTCGAACTGAAACTTTGCATATCGACAACTGGTCGAACTGAAACTTCAGTTTCTAGCCATTTGACTTGGGCTACAGCCTGTCGCAAGCCCTGATTTTGTAGTCGCGTTCTCCATTCCCGAGATGCTGTTAGTTAACTGCTCTTAGTTAGAGACAGTCGAGACGCTCTTGAGGTCCTCACGGGGCCTCGTGCTGATAATATTAACGCCGGCTAAAATGAAGAATAGACAGCATTAAGACATAAGACTGCTTTCACTCTTGATATTTAGCTTACCGTTCTCTTTCACCATGAGCTGTCTGTCTGTCTGACACACAACAGCGCTCTGTACTGCAGCCAGAGAAAAGCCCACACGTTAGACGAACACAAACATTTCATGTCGTTCTCGCTCTTTCCAGTAAATATAGCCACCAAGTCTTGGTCTGCGTTTCAGTGTCAGCTATGTGCCACATTACATTTTCAACGATATGAAAGTGCGCAAACTTTTTTCTTTGGGGGGGCTCTTCAAAAACACATTTCAAACCAAGTTCCTCTAGAACCACTGCCTTTTTGCACCTGACTACTATATTTATACAGCTTATGTAAGGGTGAGTCAGCGAGTCTGGCGGCAGCATTGTGGAGTTAACCTCCCGCTGTGTGCATACACTGAATAGACACAGCAAGCCGGCAAGCTCTGAAGCAGTGACTCATGGGGAGACATCGGATCAGACTGGGCGACTGTGTGTTGTGTACACATGTAAACACACACTCTTGGCACGATGATTCGTATCCCAATACAGGGTTCACTGTGGTATGTCCAGACACTGGCGCGTCTCCTGAGAAGTGTATGACCAGAGCGGTACAGTGCGACAATATTGTAGCTCGTGTTACAAAAAATTGGTCCTGTGCTTGTATGAAAAGATCACAGAACGATCCGTGTGTGTGTGTGTGGTGTACATGTCATCTTTTTACGTTTTAATGCTAATTTACGTGCTAATCTCAGATCGAGTCAATCTCCTCACATGTTGTTGCCTCAAATGTGAAGAAGGCGAAACTGGAAATTAAACTGATGTCAGCGATTTTGTAATGATAACAAAATGAAGCGTTATCTTCTGTAACGGAGCGTCGAGGTGAGAGGCCTCGAGAAGTCGAAACCGAGATTTCAGCCTCGCAAATCAGATAAGTTCATAATAATCTGGACTAGAAGTTGATGTTTTGGTTGTGGTGTTTGGAGTGAGGAGAGAAATTGGAAATGCTGGGGAAAAAAATCCAGACATTTAACTGACTGTAAATTTTGCAAATTGAATATTAATATTCGAACACTTTGCATTATGTCTCGGTGCTTTTGCACGGTTTAAAGTGACGGTACTACTTATGCGGAAAAACTTTACAGATTTTTCTAGCACCAGTGCTAGCTGTTCAAAGAGTTGTTTATATCCCAGCTGTGATATAACCGTGCTGATAGAAGGTCTCCTGAACCGTTGGAAATGAATATGATGTGATCTTGCAATATAACGTGACATGCAATATAATTAGTGTGTTTAAGTTTAGGTCTTTTGAATTCATGCGTGTCTTACAGCCTGTAGTGAGCAGGACTCGGAGCCAGGAGCCAGATTGACCTGCAGGATTCTGCTGCATCTGTTCAGAACCCCCCAGAGGAACCCATGTCCACAGGACAGCAAGTCAGGTAACACACACACATTGCTTTACATGTATGCACAGTTTATGGGGTGCGCTTAGCGTACAATGTGCCTCATACACAGTACATGCAGTACTCAAGCACAGCATTATGGAAATTGTCTGATTATGTATTAGTTCACATCAGTGATGCAAAATGCTAACAGTATTGACACTGTGTATAAATATTAGAGCCCTGTGCAAGAGGTAGAGTGACTTTATCTTGTTTGATCTTGTAATTTTGGGATGAAATGTGGTACTGATGTTTTCCCCAGATAAGGCAACAGTGGGCATAAGGTCATCATGTGATCGCCATTTGCTGGCTGCATCTCAGAACAGCATCGTTGTGGGTGCAGTCTTTGCTGTCCTCAAGGCTGTGTTCATGCTGGGTGAGCAATTAAGAACTTTTGGTAACACTTTACTGTAGGGCAGGTTTCATAAGGCTACATGACACCTACATAAGCCCTTCATGACAATTGACATAAACTGACAAACACTTATTCCAATAGGCGTCAGTTGTCATAAAGTCTGCTTTTGTCAACATAACTGACGACTATATTTATAAGCGTTTATAAATGTTTGTCCGTTGACGCCTGTTGGAATAAGCGTTTATAAATGTTTCAGTTGACGCCTGTTGGAATAAGTGTTTATAAATGTTTGTCAGTTGACGCCTGTTGGAGTAAGCGTTTATAAATGTTTCAGTTGTTATGAAGGTCTTATGTAGGTGTCATGTAGCCTTCTGAACACTGCCCTACTTTTTTTCTTCATGCATGTATTGTGCCCGTTTTGGGTTTGATGTTAAACAGGAAATGACTTTAATCATGCGTATAGTCCACTAAACTGTTCAGTGTACAGCAACCAAGATTATCAAATATTTCTGGTCTGGAATTATCAAACTCCGACAAGAACCATCAAACAGAGTGAATAAGTTGCCTTTGAAAATGCACTTAACGGACTGGATAGTCGTTCTGTTAGACTTAAGGTCACAAAGGCTGTGTGTTTGAGCATTGCATTGAGTAAGTGTGTGTGTTATTGCTGTAGGAGATGCTGAGTTAAAGGGCGCCGGCTTCTCCCACCCTGCTGGACTGGATGACATCGGGGAGGATGACATGGGCTCCAAAAAATCCGGAGGCCGAAACATCTCCATAGAAACAGCCAGCCTAGATGTTTACGCCAAGTATGTGCTGAAAAGCATCTGCCAACAGGTGAGAAACCTAAACAGCATCTGCTTTTAGTTTGGTGATCAACTGTTTACATGTGGTCCAGAAGTAAAGGAGTTCAATGACGTGCATTTCAACATATTTTCAGGTTAGGTGAGTTCATGTAGGCACGATGTCTTCTTGGCAAAGAATAACAGTATCGGGTATAAAGATGACTGGCCTTGGATTGTGGAAGTAATATGTTTCGCATAACATTCAACACAGACCACGATTCCTTCAGCTGAAATAGGATGCCAAGGCTCTGCAAGTTTCAAGTTATTCCCATTAGAAAAGTGCTGCCTTTGTCCTTGGTGGTTGTTAAGGCTGAGGTGGTCTGATTGAAACGTACAGGACTATTTTCTTATGGCTGTCCAAACAAAGCAGTCGTGCTGTTTGCTTTAGTATAAATAAGCTCAGCGTGAGTGGACACTCACTCACTTCATCGTCTGCCTGTCTCTCTTTCAGGAGTGGGTTGGGGAGCGCTGTCTGAAGTCTCTCTCAGAGGACAGCAGTGCTCTGCAGGATCCAGTGCTGGTGAACATCCAGGCACAGAGACTGCTGCAGCTCATCTGCTACCCACACAGACAGCTGGACAGTGAGGAAGGAGAAAACCCTCAGAGACAGCGCATCAAACGGATCCTCCAGGTCTAATACAGACACACTGACGGTTCCCCCCACTAGTAATAAATCGGGTTAAAGGAGCAGTTTGTCATTTTTAGAGCCCTCTGCTATCTGCGAGTCAAATTACAATTGCAATGGAAACAAACGTTGACAAATGTAGGCCGAAGCCTGAAATTTAAAAAAGCTAGCCGGATCTGTTGCATGGCAATGCTGCAAAAAACAGTTTTTCTAAGGCGTCTTTGAAATGATATAATGATTATAGGTCTAGAAATAAACATTACCATTACCTTTTAAACATTACGAACTGCACGTTTAGGGTTGCAATAAGTGTCCTTTTTCTAAACGTACGTGGTCTGTTCAGTGTTTAAAAGCACCTTAAAGTGAGTTCACCTGATTATTCCAAAACTAAACTGTCAGCCTGTAACATGAACAGCCAGGCCCTAATGGGCAGCGTGATGAGTGCATACCCACACACTTGTGTCAGTGTCCCAGCGCATGTAGCTGATACTCTGAGTACCCTGCCATGTTCCATCCATCAGACTAGTGAACTTGGAGTGAACCCCAGACCCGACAGACCCAACCCCCCCCCCACTGGGATCACTGTCCAGTGGTTTTCTGTGGGAGGAGAGTGGGATGGTGAGGGGATCAGTGTTGACTTTCACACACAGATGCACACAATTTCAGCCAGGGAGGCGACCGTGCAGCTCATTTCCCATTCTAAAGTCCAGTCTGTATGTTAATATGACTAAAGCTGGTTTCAGACTGTTTGCAGTATGCACAAATCTGAATGCAAATCTTGAATGACGATGCGCCAGGTTGGGTGCAAAAGTGGCTTTCGCTCAGTGGGAAGTGGTGGCAGGGATTTTTATTTGTTTTTCCATCTTTTCTTGAGACAAACTACCAAACAGACACCACCTGCTCTCCTGTTGGGCAAACAGTGTGAAACCAGCTTAAAAAGTAAAACTAGTATGGAAGGTGCATGTTAATGTCTCCTTAGAAATATGGGCAAGCTATTTCTTTAATGATGGCAGTAGCATAGTTCAAGAAACAGTTGGTTACGCTTCAGGCATAAATGTTTTATTCCGAACATTCACTAATCTGTCTGGATATGTTTGGGACTGTAAAGCCCTCATTTCTTTAAATATTGATTTTCATGTGGTATAAATTAAGCATGTCTTACAAGGAGTGTGAACAAAAGTGCCTCTCAAAACCAACATGCTGTTTTGCCCCCTCATTTCCTCATGGTTTTCTGTGCAGTCAGTGCTTTCATGCTGTGTCTGATGTCTTGCTTGCAGAATCTGGATCAATGGACCATGAGACAGTCTTCTCTTGAGCTCCAGCTGATGATCAAACAAAGTTCTAATAATGTAAGAAATGAACATGTCTTGAATTTGCCACTAAAAATAAGTGCTGCCAAAATGGGCATACGATTGTTCGGCATTAGTAGTTTTCCATTTAAAAAAATAAAATAAAAAAATACTCCAGCGTTTTTTTTAACACGGTCTTTAGCCACTGCGTCTGTGGCGTGTATGTGACGACCACACACAATAATTTAGTTTCCCTGTACTGAGAAAAGAACAAAAAACCTGTTAACAAGAAACTCAGTTATATTAGAATGTCTAGGAGAAGTTGTTGAATTTCCTTATTAAGCATTTAAAATAAGACGGACATGAGAAAAATGTCCTACCAACGCTGTTTTAATCCAGTTTTTTTGAACACTCGAGCATTACCATGAAAATTTATTCCGGATACTTGCGCTTTTCCGAAGATTCTGTGGTGTCCATGTGTGATCAGACCCACAAAACTACCTCAGTAATGTGTAACCACAAATATTTACTTTTTCAAAAATAGTCCCGTGTTTGAAAGAACGAATTGTGCAGATTTAGAGCTTTAAAAAATGAATTCCTCAAAGTGTACAAAAATACATGTTAAGCATAAACGGCAAGTGCACTTAGACTTCCATTATATCCCAGTTTTGAGTGAGCAAGCTTTCTGTTCTTTTCTTAGTACAGGAAAACGTGTCCCACATGCGCTACAGGTAGATAGCGATTAAGTCAAAAAAAAAAAATGCTGGCGTGTTCCTTTTAATGTTTTTCTTCCTGCCATATTGTTTGGTATTGCACATTGGGTTATAGGTTGTATATTGATACAGTACATTTTGAATCTTTACAGGAGCTGTATTCCTTGCTGGAGAACATTGCCAAGGCAACCATCGAAGTTTTCCAGAAGTCTGCGGAGATGAACTCCAGTAACCCTTCCTGGAACGGCTCTGCTGCCTCCGGCAGTGCCGTCTCCAATAGCAACAATGCCAGCAAGCTCAAACCAGTGCTCAGGTGGGTGACCCCAATCAGGGCTTAGAAGAAACCCCATCCTCCCAGGGCCCCTCTCGCCTTACTGGGTTTCTGCTTGATTGAGGATTGATGGATCTTTCTTTTAAAGATACTGTAACCGCCTTATGCTCTTTTTATATTAAAAGAATGAATAAAAATATCAGTCAATGCCATGGAGGTTCTAACGAGCAGTGGTCATTCCCTGCCGGTTCAGTGTTGGCAGCCTGTGTGGAGCTGAAGTGAAGTATTGTTTTTATGTGCAGTTCATCAGAGCGTTCGGGCGTGTGGCTGGTGGCTCCACTGATCGCTAAGCTGCCCACTTCAGTACAGGGGCACGTACTGAAGGCAGCAGGGGAAGAATTGGAGAAGGGACAGCACCTAGGGTCCTCCTCCCGCAAGGAGAGAGATCGGCAGAAACAGAAGAGGTACAAAAGCTGGGTTCCCCTTTGAACCGAAAGAAAGGCAGCAACTTGTCTTAATTTAGGGATGGGCATTATGGCAAAATGTCATATCACGATAGTTGAAGACATTTTTCTTGATGCACAATATATATCACAATATTTCGATTTGCTTACAGAAGACCACATTTTAAGGATATTTTTTATTTGACATCTATAAAAATTATTGAACACATTAAACATTTGGTACAAAAACAAATTTTAACATCCAATCAGCCAGTATTATATAAGTAATTATAATACCAATGATGTTGTGGTGTAATTTATCACGATATTGATGATATATTGTCATATCGCTCAGCCCCATTTTCGATTTGTTATGAATTATTATATTCCACTTTCATTTGTGTGCTGGAACAAAACTTTGATTTAAGTTCAGTTAAGGTTCCACCTAAACTTGTGTTGGTGTTTGTAATAAAGAACGCTGGTCTGGGTCTTATTCCATCTGTGCTGTGTTGTGATTTGTTTTGTAGTATGTCACTGCTGAGCCAGCAGCCCTTCCTATCTCTGGTACTGACGTGCCTGAAAGGCCAGGACGAGCAGAGAGAGGGCCTCCTTACCTCCCTCTACAGCCAAGTACAGCAGGTACAACAGCCCTTCAGGATAAGGGGATAGAGAATGTACTTAGGTGGACGTGACCCGAAAGAAGAGGTACAGCAATCCATCATATAGAGAGAAAATAATTTAGTCGCTTTTCCCGAAAAAATGCTGGTTATCTGTAGCGCCTCACAGTTATGCTCTTATCAGCTACGTCTTGTCTCAGACTCTCGGCCAGAATGGGTTTGTCACGGGCTGATTATATATATTAACCGTGTGAAAATGTCTATGAGCGTAAATTTGGACCCATGTCTGAGCTCTGTTCTATTTTTCTTCTCAATCATGGGGTTTGTCTGCGTGCTTATTAAGATCCAATCATAACATTGCATGTTAACATATCTGTGGTGCCGGGACGCACACGTTTGGGTCTGGTGTATGCTGAGACTGAAATGCTGTCTTTGTAATAGATTGTCACTAACTGGCGGGAGGACCAGTACCAGGATGACTGCAAGGCCAAGCAGATGATGCACGAGGCTCTGAAGCTGCGGCTCAATTTGGTGAGGATAATTTCCTTTCCTCTCGCTTGTCACTGTAATGTGAGGGAAGGTAGTTACACAAAGCAGTTCTTATAAAAAAAGGATGAATATGGGACGTGTCTTCTGGTTGCTCACTTCCGGCCACGTGTTATAGGTGGGCGGGATGTTTGACACTGTGCAGCGAAGCACACAGCAGACCACTGAATGGGCCGTGCTTCTCCTCGACATCATCAGCAGCGGCACTGTCGACATGCAGTCTAACAAGTGAGTTTGGACGAATTGTTCGTGAAAGTTCTCGGCTGAGCTTCTTAACCTTTTCCACTGTATCTGAGTGGGTTTGGTTCCATGGCCGATCCAAAATGAGAATTTGTTTGTTTCTTCCTTATGCCCATCACGACTCCGTTACCCTTCTCTTACTAATATTTGAATGAAGGAGCAAGTAACTATTAATGAAAAGTCAGTAATTAGCAGTTATCTGTGTTTCTCTGCTGAAAACACTTGTCTGTGTGTGTGTCTGTGTGAAAGTGAGCTGTTCACCACCGTGCTGGACATGCTGAGCGTGCTTATTAATGGAACGTTGGCGGCGGACATGTCCAGCATTTCTCAGGGCAGCATGGAGGAGAACAAGAGGGCTTACATGAACCTGGTGAAGAAACTCAGGGTGAGGGAGCGTTGCCTACTGTCCACAGTCCGATACTAAATAAAGCATATAGAGCAGAGATAAGAAATTCCTTGGCACGATACTTTGATTACTGTAGCTGTTATGCAACAGGGGACAACGAGCCAGTGGGTGGGAATTGCCAATGAACTCGTTGGGAGAAAATGGGGGTAAAAATCCACAAAAAATAAAAAGAAAGTGTGTTGGCAAGCTCCTGTTATAGTTCCATGATACTGTAGTTTTATTTTTTTTAAAGCAGTTTACTTACATCCAAGCAGGGGCTTCTTCCGCCCAGCGTGGGGCTTTAGATCGTCAGTCTTCAAGACTGCAGCTAGATACTACTGAACTGGCCTCTCCTTCTTTGTATTTGTTAGCATTAATGATGAATAATGATTAATCTTCAGATACCGGACATGGTGTTGATTTTGTCTTTTAACACCAAGGTAAATACACAGAAGTGTTTTGAGAAGAGATGATGATGATGATGATGATGATGATGATAAATGTCCTGGTTTGCTGTGTAGAAAGAGCTGGGGGATCGTCAGTCTGAGAGTTTGGAGAAGGTGCGACAGTTGCTGCCACTACCCAAGCAGACTCGGGACGTCATTACCTGTGAACCCCAGGGCTCGCTTATAGACACCAAGGGCAACAAGATCGCTGGGTTTGAGAAAGAGGTACTCGTCACCCACACTCTAGTTTGTTCATTAAGCAGTCTTTCCTGTGTAAGAATAGCATGATGTAATGCAGGAAGTTAATGTATTGGTTGTCTTATGCCTTTTGATTTTCAGCCAAGGGTAATAAAATGCCTTGTGGTGCATTTCAGCTATTTAAAAACTCTCATTACTTTTTAAGAACAATGATCGACTGAGGGTGTCCAAAGAAAATGCCCCGTGGGCCCCTATTTGATTGGTTATGATTGATGAGCACTCATAATGCTTCTGAGATCCTCCGTCTCCATCTGTGCTTCTTGCTGCAGGGTCTGCAGGTGTCGACGAAGCAGAAGATCTCCCCGTGGGACGTGTTCGAGGGCCTGAAGCACTCGGCTCCTCTTTCCTGGGGCTGGTTCGGCACGGTGCGCGTCGACCGCAAGGTCACCCGCTTCGAGGAACAGCAAAGGCTCCTGCTCTACCATACCCATCTGAAACCTAAACCCCGCAGCTATTACCTGGAGCCCCTTCCCCTGCCTCCAGAGGAGGAGGAACCTCCCACGCCTGTGCCGCAAGAACCAGAGAAGAAGATGGTGGAGACGGTGAAAGTAGATAAGAGCGTGCCCAATGTGGGCCCAGATCCTGGCAAGAAGAAATCCAAGAAGAAGAAACCTTCATCCGTAAATAAACCAGAGGTTGGTTCGATGAGGGTTTTGAATCTTGGCTGGTGTTCATGTCACTTGGGGCTGTAATGTCCATGGCTGTGCTCAGTCTGTAAATAGACATGCAAATGTGTGTTGTGTTTTTTTAGTTTTTTAAAAAAAAAATCATTAATAAAACTCGCTAATTTGTAATTGAGATTATGTATGAAGAAGGCATCAGATTCCTGAATAGGATCAACACTAGCGTTTTTGATTGGACCACAATATCCTTTACTGAGCAACTCTTGCATATCACGTCGTAGTGTCATCACCCGAGATCTACTCGCCAATGGCAATGATTCATCTGTTGAAAATAAGTGTAACGTATCAATATACGTTGCACTTTGACTCATTTTTAAACTGAAACGAAAAAGCTGAATCTACTTTGTTTCTGCCAGAGAACAGGAACACAGCAGTCTGGAAAAAAAAAAAAAAAATTAATGGAGTATGTTACAACATACTAAACTGTGAGGGGGGGAAATATGAAGGTAGTACAAAACCTCCCCGGAAATGCCTGGGTCCTGAGGGTTAAATGTGATTTGGGTAACGCTTTTTGGTTAAATTGACTTTTTGGACCTGACTAATATGTTAATCTGTGTTATCCAGGACTACACAGCACGTAACCCAAGTGTGATGGCCTACGCACCAGGCATGAACCCTGAGCTCATGAACATGGGCCAGCCCAACCACCCTTACAGAACAATGCCCTACAACCAGACGCCTCTTATGTACACCCAGAACCAGCCTCTTCCTCCAGGTCAGGCTGGACAAACACCCTCCCTTTCTCTTTTTAGTTTGACTTGAATCTCAGTCTTTACCGGCGTGGCGTGATGGATAGTAATAAATGTATGACTTTCTGTTAAAGATTTCATGCCTAAGTATATTATACATGAGCAACTTCAGTTTTGGGCTTTCCTGATTGTGTGAACTTTTGCCTTTTATTTCTTTCTGGACAAGTTTTGTGAATCAGTTACTTCATTAATCTGTGCTTATCCACACTATTTGAATGGTTCTTTCACAGGAGGGCCAAGACTGGAGCCCCCATACCGACCACGCATGCCTGTGAATAATCAAAAGATCATGCCCGCGCAGGCCAGCTACCCGGGCGCGATGTCCAACTTCCCGGGCATGATTGGAATGGATAATAAGCAGTACCCGATTGCCTTCAAGCCGCAGTCTGCCATGCCGCAGGGCCAGATGCTCCGCCAGCAGCTGCAGGTCAGACTGGTGAGTCTGATTACAGACATTTGAAAACCCAGCACCAAAGAAGCACCAGCTGAGAAGGGAGAAGTTCTTAATTAGTTGTTGGTGGTGATCTCTGCACAGTTAGATGAGAATAAACTGTTGGGTCATGGATTGTGTAGTGGTAGCTGTCTTTACATGCATGCTGAATGCTCACTGTGGAAAAAAATGTTTTGCCTTATTGCTTGTTTTTGCTGGTTTTGAGAACCAGAACATGATGGGACAGCAGATGAGACAGATGGCTCCCAATCAGCCATACACCTCAATGCAGCCAACACAGGCAAGAGTTTTTATGCTTTTATTCACTTCAGCTTTTCTTATTATAGGTCCTATATGTAGCCCATTTGTAACAAAGTAGCCAATAATGATGGGGGTTACGCATTGTATATGTTTAAAAGGTTTGGTCTTTTATTTAAATTGTTTTAATGTACAGTAGAGTCCAGAAGTCTGAGACGACATTTAAAAAATCTGGGATATTTTTCATTCTCTAAAACGCTTTGCTGAAACTGGATCAGTCTTATCCAAAGCATGATCAGGCACAGAGCAAAAGTGATCACACCATCAGAAGAGCAATACATAAAGCTTTGTTCACTGAGAGAGAGAACAGCAACTTCATCACAG
>JAOUQW010000010.1:2915179-2925824 GCA_028565825.1 Olivaichthys viedmensis | reverse complement strand
GATGAGAGAGGTCAGTGGAGAATGGCCAGACTGGTTGGAGCTGACAGAAAGGCTACGGTAACTCAGAAAACCACTCTACAATTGTGGTGAGCAGAAAAGCGTCTCAGAATGCACAACGCCTAGAACCTTGAGGCTGATGGGCTACATATTTTTTTTGGTGGGGGCACGCAAATACATCTTGTGATGCTCTTGAACACATCATCAGTGATGTTTCCTGGGGGTCATTGGGTGTTTCAGGTCTTTCAACGTCACACACCCTCGCCCAGGCGACCCAGCCATGGTTGATCAGACAACAACTCGTGTTCGAGTGTTGTTCTGCTGCAGATCTCCATGGACTTGCTCTCTCTATCCAAAGCCACCTTGAAGCTTTCTCTGCTGCCTCAATGGTTTTCCAGAACGGCTTTCCTCCTCTTCTCTCCTGTGATGCCCAGCATGCTGTAGGCCTTGTACAGGGACCACGCGGCAAAGCCTCTACAGCCAGCTTCGATGGGCGTACGCTTTGCCTTCCAGCCCCTCATCAACTCGTCACACTTTTCCGTCTTCCTCTCATGAGCCTCCTCCAGGCGTTCCTCCCATGGCACTGTCGATCCCAGTACGATGCCATTCCTTCTAGACTCAGAGACCAGTACCACACACACACACACACACACACACACACACACACACATGCACTATGGGATTGCTTTGGTGTCCACTACTACAGTCATGCTCTTGGTTCAGGTTGTTAAACATTACCCTGTTTTTATTTATTTAATGATAATCTAGTTAATATTA
This sequence comes from Olivaichthys viedmensis, assembly GCA_028565825.1. Taxonomy (NCBI): domain Eukaryota; kingdom Metazoa; phylum Chordata; class Actinopteri; order Siluriformes; family Diplomystidae; genus Olivaichthys; species Olivaichthys viedmensis. The sequence continues at coordinate 2,925,050 of JAOUQW010000010.1, read as the reverse complement.
AATAGATCATCTTAGATCATATTAAATAGATGATCAAATGGCCGTAAAGATCAGAGGGTTTGGAACTTGAACTCGGTTTAGGAGTTGCACACAATCTGCGACCCCAGTCGTAAAAACACGGCGCGCATGCGCATGCGCAGTGGCCATCTCGGTTCAACGCGCTGACCTCGCCGTGCCGACAACACCAAGCGCATTAAAGCGGAGCGGGCGCGCGCGCGAGAGAGGTTATAACGGATATAACGGTTATAACGGTTATAACGGTTATACAGCTGGCTAATTTATTTAGCTAGCTCCTTGTATGAATAAAGTGATTACCGGCTCAAGACGTACCGAAGAATGGCTGAACAAAGAACTGGATATCGGCAGGTAGGGAACAGTTAGCACGGTTAGCACGCTAGTTAGCACGGTTAGCACGCTAGTTAGCACGGTTAGCACGCTAGTTAGCCAACCTAGCTCGTGTGCTAGCTCGTGTTTGTGTTCGTTAATAGATGTAATTATTGCTTATCGGCGGCTGGCACATTAAAGCTGTCGGTTTTGTTCACCGTGAACAGGAATAACGGCTAATCTAGCTACAAACACCGCTTCGACAGAAACCGCGGCCTTCATTCGCGGTTAATCGAGCCAGCCCGGTATTATTTCCTCTTTTCGTTTATAATGATGGAGTTACATGTAGTGTGTGTGTGTGTGTGTGTTTGTGTGTGTGGTGTGTTTGTGTGTGTGTTTGTTTGTGTGTGTGGTGTGTTTGTGTGTGTGTTTGTTTGTGTGTTTGTGTGTGTGTGTGGTTTGTTTGTGTGTGTGTGTGTGTTTGTGTGTGTGGTGTGTGTGTTTGTGTGTGTGTGTGTATATGTGTGTGTTTGTTTGTGTGTTTGTGTGTGTGTGTGGTTTGTTTGTGTTTGTGTGTGTGTGTGTGTGTGTGTTTGTGTCTGTGTGTGTGTGTGTGTGTGTGTTTGTGTATATATTTTGTGTGTGTGTGTGGTTTGTGTGTGTGTGTTTTTGTGTGTGTGTGTGTGTGTTTGTGTATATATATTGTGTGTTTGTGTGTGGGTGTGTGTGTGTTTGTGTATATATATTGTGTGTTTGTGTGTGTGTGTGTGTTTGTGTATATATATTGTGTGTTTGTGTATATATATTGTGTGTTTGTGTGTGTGTATATGTGTGGTGTTTGTGTGTGTGTGTATATATGTGTTTGTGTGTGTGTGTGTGTATATATGTGTTTGTGTGTGTGTGTGTGTGTATATGTGTGGTGTTTGTGTGTGTGTGTGTGTGTATATATGTGTTTGTGTGTGTTTGTGTGTGTGTGTGTGTGTATGTGTGTGTGTTTGTGTGTGTATATATGTGTGTGTGTTTGTGTGTGTGTGTGTATATATGTGTGTTTGTGTGTGTGGTGTGTGTGTTTGTTTGTGTGTGTGTGTTTGTGTGTGGTGTGTTTGTGTGTGTGTTTGTGTGTGTGTGTGTGTTTGTGTCTGTGTGTGTGTGTGTGTGTGATGTTCGCCGCTGTCTTTGTGGTGACAGGCCTGTCAGCTGACCGTGCACACAGCAGTGCTAATCATGATATAATGCGATTACATTGATGGAAACGCCCCGTTTAAATGATCCATGATCCGTTTTAATCGCAGCTGCCACCCCAGAGCACGTCCATGAGAGGTCTATTAACCCCCCTGTGCAAGTTCATGCAGACTTTTGATGAATTACATTTAGCTCATGTTTGATTTATATCAGATTTATAGCAGCCTTGTAGGTATTTTTGACCAAATCCGAAGTATAACTATAGAGCAGTGATGAAGCCAATACAGTAATGTTGCACCAGGGAATAAACCCCCCAGGGAATATATACATAATTAGATGTTGCCACGCCTTTCTTTACCACCCCATGTCTATTAACCTTTTTTTTAATTATTATTTATTTCTACAATTTGGGGTACAAGCAATTTTCACAAGTAGCACCGCCAGTGGCCAGCCCTTGACACATTACAACAATACAGAGACCATAGATGAATATACTGTTCCAGTTTCGTGACGATAGCTCAACGGTAACCCTCTCAAATGCCTGCTGAAAGCTGATGGTGGCCATGTTTTTTTTTGAAGGAATCATGTCATCCTTAGAGGTACACTTACAATTTAGGACAAAGATGCAGTATACTAAGTTTCAGCTCGATCGGACTTGCGGTTCCTGAGAAACAGTTATTTGTGCTTAACGCCGCCCCCTTTAGACGACCACGCCCCAGTCTTTGTCCACCTCCTCAGAATTTTGTCTCGAACATGGCTTTCAAGTTTCGTGAGAATCCATGAACGTATTTGCGCAACCCAAGCTCCGCTTCAATATGATTGATTGGCATGTGGTGGCCATATTGGTTACAAATGTCAGCGTGTTTTTGATAATTATTGAGGTTCAGACTCGACTCAGTATTTTGACACCAAGTTTGCGAAGATGCGCCAAAAATCCTAAGACTGGTTATGCATATTATGCAAATTTGCAAAAAAAAATCCATCATGGTGGAAATTATTGGGCGTGGCCTAGATGAATTCGGCTGAAGCCAAGGAACAAGTAGTAGGCCTTAGGGTTCATGAGATATGAGCCAGAACGCTGCGCTATAGCGCCACCATCAAGCCGATCAGGCTCATCTCGTGCGCCTGAGTAGCGGGAGGGACTACTACCTATTGACAAAGTTTCACGTCTCAACCACTTACGGTTTGGCGTTTTAGCAGAGAAAAATAATAAGAAGAAGAAAAACACTAACAAAAACAATAGGGTACCCCTAATAATAATAATAATAATAAATGGTGGGCGATATGTCATATGTTACAATTCTTGAAGACATTTTCTTGATGCACGAAATGTCGGAACACAACGGACTAGCCAAACAGCAGTGTCTGTGTTTTTTGTTCTAAAATATTACAAAAAAATGTAGAAAGGAATGAGAGGGAAAATGTAATGTCCAATCAGCTACTTGTTCCTCTTGGTAACATTAGTAAGTCAGAGTTATATGATGTAGAAGTACTAACAATACCTACAATACTGTCAAAAGTGACACAATTTGTCAGAATAACAATATCATCTCTAATAGTAATAATGCATTTGATTTATAATGAACCTTTTTGTTTAAATGTACATTTTAAGGTGCTACAAAACCAAACTTAACACCCGAACATTTAAGAAAACGCTTTCCTGTGTAAAATATTATTAAGCCAGTATTTAAAAAAACAAAAACAACCGTCAGTGGACAGGAAGGGCATTTCAGAGGCATGGGACAACCGAGCAAAAAGGCACAAAAAGCCCATCGTATGCAGTTTAGTTCTGTGAACCTGGAGAAGGTGAGTTGTGTTAGACCTGGGATTACAGATGGCCTTATAGGCTTATAGGGCTTAAGAAGTTCTTATGAGCGCTCTGGTGCATTTCCCTGAGTACACTATAAGGTTTGTCTATTCTATAAGAACACCAGTACAGAGAAAGTAATATTGCTGTGACGTAATCCTACTTGCTGTTTGTGGCTATACAGGGCGTTACAGTGGCCCTTGTGCTTCCCTAGATCCCTAAGCTGTTTGAAATTTGCACTTTTTTAATGTCCTAATTGCAGGCCACCAACATAACTGCATTGAGTATCAAAAAAACTAGAACCTTTTGTATTTATAAAAGTATACCGTGTGATTATAAATACCGTGTGAAAGATCTAATCAAACCATCCACAAACAACCAAGTCTGGTTTTGATGGACACATTGCATTAAGATATGTCAAGTCTAATTTTCTGAATGGTGTATTCTGTTGCCTCATCTGCAGTTAACCAACGAGGAGGATACGGAAACGCCTGAGGCGCCCCAGCAAGTAACTGATGCTCCTCCTCCATACACCAGCGTTGCGGCTGACGCAGGTAAAAGCCATTTACCTTAACGCAATAGCCTCAGTTTATTGAGCGTTTCGGAGTATTAATCTGGGTTCAGTGTCACCTGTCGATGTGTAAATCCAGTGCGAAAGTAATTAATTGTAATTTATTGTCAGGAAATGTGGCCTGTTGTACGGGTGTGAAAGCTTTAAACCGATCATCATTTATACAAAAGAAAGAAGAGCCGTTTTTACTCAATATTTCTCCCCTTCCGATGTAAAGGAGACAGTCCTTATCTGGGTAAAGCTCATGTCAGGTTTGCCCTCAGCAATCACAAGGCTGATGTGGTTTGTCCCGTCCATGTAGCTTTTTCTTTCTTCTTTCTTTCTTTCTTCAAAACTTTGTGTTCCAACCTGAACAGTCTTGTTGAATCTGCGCAACCTAGCAAAAGGTAATATAGCGAGCATAGCATACTGTGATAGTTCTATAATTGGGGAGGTTTGTACATGTAGGGTTGAAGAACCTCGATTCTGGGTAGAATATTACGCCACGCCCACACGGGTCTAAGATCGGTCTAAACTAAAGTTCTAAAGTTTAGCTGGTGCTTAAGTCATGTTTTATTATATTAAACAAATATACAATTATAAATTGGATTTGTTTTTGTTTTTTCAATCTTTCATTCAAACTTTGATGAACGTTTAAATATAACACATTTAATATAACAAGTTTGATATCATAGAAACATTTGTAGTATTTTTTACACTATGTTCCCTGGGACATGAACCAACAATCTCCACCAATCATTAATAATCGTTCGTTTGCATTATTCCGACAGCCTTCTTTGATTACAAAGACGATGGGAATTACCCCAAACCGCCTTCATACAACGTCGCCACATCTTTACCATCATACGATGAAGCGGAGAGAACCAAGGCCGAGTCCACTGTTCCTCTGATGCCAACAAGGGTGAGGAAACGGTCATTCCAGAGCTGAATGCTTGGTGCTAGTTATCCTTTAACACTCACGCGATTCTTTCAAACCCTTTTTCATGACAGGACGAGGATTTTGTTTCCAGAGACGACTTTGACGATGTCGACCAACTGCGAGTCGGGAATGATGGCATATTCATGCTAACGTTTTTTAGTAAGACCTAAACATCCCAGACATAATCAGTATGAGAGACTTTTGTAGCTTAAGCAGTTCTGTGCACTACATTTGATGACAGACTGTCGAGTTGTTAATCCTCGGAATTCGCCCTCAAAGTCTATCGTAATCAATCGTAATAAGAAAGCTGTGCAGCTCAAGCAGTGCTGAGTGCTTTAGATTGATATCATTAGCAGGCAGGTTGATGATCTCCTGTGGGGTTTTTTATTTTCAGTGGCTTTTCTTTTCAACTGGATTGGCTTCTTTCTGTCGTTCTGCCTGACCACTTCAGCAGCAGGGCGCTACGGGGCCGTCTCTGGGTTCGGCCTCTCCCTGGTTAAGTGGGTCCTGATTGTGAGGGTAAGACATTTTTACAGCACATGGAAAGTGATCATGTACTTGAATTCTGAGTGTGGCAGTATACTGTGTGAAGAAAGGAAATCTTAATTTAAAAAAAGTTGCACAATAGGTGCACAATATTTTTGTCCTGTAATAATCATATAATTTCAAAGATACCTAAATATTGCCACTGGATCTGGCTCGATTCTTCATTTCAGACTTCTGATTACATTTTTCCGACCCAGAAATGAGCCTCAGCCCCACTTTTTCTTTAAAAAAAAGCAACTCACGAGGCATATGTGGTTTTAGCAGTGGAGGCGGGGTCAGTAGTGGGCAAGGAGAAGGCTTGTCAATTGGCAAATTCACCTTGCAGGCAGCAGAGAGCTCTATAAATTACAAACTGCTCCTTTAACATTATGCAGTATTGACCATAGAGTCTGAATAGCTTTAAAATAAGGTCGCCTAGTTTATAAAGAACACGGGAGATAAAATATAAAGATAGATCTGCTACGCACAAGGTCAATGTCCATGCAAATCTTATCACTGTGGTAGATTATACTGTAATATACCAAAATCCATGATGGTTATCAAGCTGTTAAATTATTTTTTTTATACCATTCCACCCCTAATTTAAACAGTTTATTTCAGGATCTGTGCTTTTTTGAGTGTAATAAAAAGGAAACTGTATTTCACAAATACTTTGCAGTGTAGCAACCATTGTTCTAGGAAGAGTGAGGATCCTTTTAAGAAGGGTAACAGTAACTAAGATTCATGCTGATTTAATAGAACAGGAATTTAGTATAGCGAGTATTCTACATTAAGTGCTGATATATTCAGAATGTACTTATGCAGCGAGTTATAAGCTTCATAAATCAGTTCTGGTTATGACATTGCTAACCCTTTTCTTTTCTTGTATTTGTTAAACCAGTTCTCCACATATTTTCCTGGCTACTTTGATGGGCAGTACTGGCTGTGGTGGGTGTTTCTGGTTGTGGGTAAGTGTGTACATTAATACCTTTTTTTTATCCTTTTTGTCAAAGCCTGGGTAAGTGGTACAGTATTAAGTGCTTATCCTTCTCAACAGGATTCCTGCTGTTCATCAGAGGATTCGTTAATTACTCTAGAGTGCGCAACATGGCTGATCATTCCTTCTCTACTGTTTCTCGCACCAGAGTCCTTTTTATCTACTAATGGTAAATCTGTCATTTACATATTTTACTCGAACAGTTAAGATGTGACATGTGATAACTTCTTGCCCATTCCCCATTAAAACAATGCTCTGTTTGTAGATTTTGCACCTCGGGACTATCACAAAATCCGCAAAATGGCAAAATTCAGCTTTGAATCTTCAGAAAACGATGCGAAGAAGAATATGGACGCTTCAACAATACTGCGATTAAATGATAAAATGACTTTTAGGTACAGTTATGTACATTTACAAGGCTGTTGATAGTCCTCTAATCAAATATTTATCGGTAATTAATTTCCAGTGCAATGAACCATGGCAACATGAATGCATTGCCTTTTTAATATTCCTTAATCAGCACACCGACGGCTACAATGAACAGCCATTTCGGCAGCAACAACGTTAGACAATTAAAGTCTTGCGAAATTTACTGTGTACCCAGTCAATATCTTAGATGATGCAATAGGCCTGTTAAACTCATTTTACACCAGAAGGCACAGCACAGACGGCAAAACGCAACCGCACCGCTTTTTAATTCACACAAACGTCGAGCGTTCATTTGTGTGTGCTTTCCCACCATGGCTAATTAAACATAGAGTAACCATAGTTTATTAACCCAATGACATTTTCACTTCTATGCTCAGTGGCACTTTAATGAAGTTTGGAATCATCACTGCGAGGGCGCTGCTGCAATAGGATTATACAATCAAATAAAGCCCGTGTGGTGTTTAATTATGGGCCTAGACTGAACAATATAGCATGAATTTTGTAGTTCTAGCTAAACACCACTAGCCTTCAAAAACCTGCAGGCGTAAAAATCTGTTTTGTGTGCACGTGACGGCAGCGGCGTAGCTCGGCGTGTTGCGGCTAATGCGAAAGGATTCATCGATTAGCATTGGCGCGTTTTGCAAGCAGCGCCGTTACCGCGTCTGGTGTAAAATGGTCTTTAGTTTTCTTATAACTAGCGCTGGGGAAATTTTTTGTTTTACTTTGTGAGTAAGTATTGTAACCTAACTTTTTTGTGAATTATAAAGAATAGATGTATTAGGGACAGTGTAATATCAATTGTTATTTTTGCACTTTGAAGGTAGAGCAAGTCAGGAATATATCTCTCTCTCTCTCACTCTCTCTCTCTCTCTCTCTCTCTCTATATATATATATATATATATATATATATATATATATATATAGGCCTTACTCCAAAATTATGATTAATGAGTCTCAGAATGATGTCTCTAATGGGCATGGCAACATTAAAAAGGTTTCGCTATTATGATTAGGACCAAATATTCAAAAGAAGCTGCAAAGCTTTTCAATCGGTTGCACAATAACTGGTCATGCAGTGACGCACCTAAAAATGTACCTGTATTTCTTCAGTGATATGTATAATGAACAATGGTAATTTATGATGCCAAAAGTAGCAGTAGATAACCCACTGTCTTGTTGATTTTCTTATTAAGAGTTCAGTGACAAGCATGTTGATGAAATAGTTCTGCACAGTGTGGTATATTGTCGTTTGTATGTTTACACTTGTGCAAAATAACTTTTAATAAACATTGCTTCTACAGTGAGATCACCGGTGTCTTGATGGCTCTCTGAGCAGCAACCTTTCGTATCTATTTGCTCATTGTTCTGTCTAGAGCCGAGCATAGGTGCGTTCTTTTAATCCTGTGCCCGCCCGCGTCTCCAGAAACTCTGACCACGCTCGTCTGCTCCTCCAGTTATTTCTGCTTGTACCTGCCCACGATATGAACTCCAGTTTCTCCAATCCCCTCAAATGTCAACAAATAAGTGATTTTAAACAAAAGGGAGCTTTTAAGAGGGGTTTTCAATTTCAATTTATAGCTTTCTAAGTTGGAATTTTTTCTGAATCTCTCTCTGTCCCGCAAGCTGTCCCTCACCCACAACTTTTATTTTTGGGTCTCGCGGGATCATATTCTCTGATCCGGATGCACACATCAAGTTCAGTGCTCTTTAATATATTTTGGTAAAATGTTTCCTGTAAACTAAAACGAGCTAAAAACAAATTACATTTGCCCTTGCTCGTTCACAGCCAGTGTAAGGAGTTATTTTTTTGGCCTCCGTATGTTTTTTTTTTTTTTTAAATGAGCTTTATTGGGAACGCTTATTCATACAGAATAAACGTTACGCCTTTTTGGTTTAATTATGGAATATCATTTTCACTGTTCTTCTGATTGTACTTCCACACAAGCTTGATATTTAATAGATGTTGTTAATTATAAGATTAGATGTTCATTTGAAAATGCTGTTCTTGGCACTCAAACGGCCCCTAATCTCGCACGATTGTGGGCAGGGCTGGGCGATATGGCCAAAAATGTTTCCACTATATATTTTTCAATGTCACTCGATTACGATTTAATATCTCGATTATATATCATGTTATGTCTGGTGTTGACTAAATCCAGAAGGTCCCAAACTATCACTTATTAAAGGAAATGACTTATCAAAGTGTTTTTAGCACTCTCTTTTTAAACAATACAAATAAAAACAAATACAACAGAGTTAGTTATAGTTTAAAGCTAAAGATGTGTAGAGTTTCAGCTGCACCACAGACACTTGCGGCGCATCGTGACGTGTTTCACCATCACCAGCCAATCAGGAACACGATCCGACATAAACAGGAAGTACTACATCTATTATCGAGACGCAGGAAAGCGGTTAATGTCCGTCTTTCAGACTCCAAATGGATTGTGCTTTATAATAAAGTAGTGACTCAGATTCTCCCTCTCCTGTATTTACTTTATAATGAGATGCCTTTTTCTGTTCTGCTGAAATTTAACGCCATTTCAGTAACGGACCATTAACGAAAAATAACGAAGCGGCTGCAAACATAATCAGCATTTGAATACGCTGAACGACAGAATTAAGTATAACATTACAATTATAGCAAAGTTTTTAAAAATAATTTGAATATACCTTCCTAATAATCTCAATTTGATGTATGACATTTTGAGCTGGCGGAGGAAAAAGCTCGCCAAAAAGTGCAAGCCACAATGTTAGCGCCGCTACACGTTCATGTATATCGAATTCCATCTTAAAATTTATCACCGAAATCATAGGAAATTTAATCGAAATTATAATGAAAATCGAATAATCGCACAGTCCAACGTTTGGATACTTACAGTGGCCTATAACGGTTTGTTAACAGCGACGCTGACACACAAATAAAGTTTCAAGGCCAAGCAAATGTGACACAAAACAGGCATTTGTGTGATCAGTGTACTGTATTTAGATTTGTATAAATCAAATCAGAAGGTTGTCATTATTAGTGGAGGCTTTTCTTAGTGTGGCAGTGGTGGCTCAGTGGTTAGGGCACTGGGCTACTGATCAGAAGGTCGTGGGTTCAAACCTCAGCTCCACCAA
>JAOUQW010000010.1:2891889-2903389 GCA_028565825.1 Olivaichthys viedmensis | reverse complement strand
CACTACAGTCCTACAATCCATTTTGTGTTTGTTTTATTGTGTTTATTTTTTATATATATATATATATATATATTATTTCTAACAATATATTTATTTCATTACAAATTAATAGAAAATATTTAATTATCCAAAGTATTAACTTATTATTTGAATTAATATATATATTTTAAATTATTTTATTATATTATTTTATGCTTAGTATTGTTTTATTGTGTTTATTTATTTATTTTACTGTTTTTTAATAATTATAACAATATATTTATTTCATTACAAATTAATAAAGAATATTTAATTATGCCAAGCATTGACTTTAAATGTATTACAATTTTATTATTTTATGGATAGTATTGTTTTGTTGTATTTGTTTGTTTGTTTTTTTTACTATTTTTTAAAATATATATAACAATATAATATTTATTTCTTTACAAATAATTAAAAAATATTGAATTATCCAAAGTATTAACTATCATTCCACACTTTTAAAGCCTGTTGTTTATTTATTTTTTATTACATTTATTTATTAGTTTAGTTTTGTGTAAGGATGGTAGCCGATAGGTTACCAGAGGGTAGTTCCATCGCCCTTTGAACACGCTGATGGTCTGTGAAATGCTCCTCACACTCATCATATCAGTCTGGTGGGCACACGTCATTTCAAGACCTTTGATCTATAGACATTGCAAGGACTGAATGCATGTTTTCTTATGAGTTTTCTTTTTTTATGAGCATGTTTTCAAGATCTGTGTACTTGTTTTGAACATCTTCGGTACCCTTCACAAGTCCTGTGTAGTTGCCAATGTTGGTTAATGAATTGACTCCTGATATGGTTAATTGAAATAATAGGTTTTTGATCTGTGCTCCTGTTATCGTTTTAGTTCTGACCTAATCCTGTTCGTCGTGGCTCTGTAGGTTGATGGGCAGGTGCGGTGCAGGACCTTGTCAGATGAAGGTTGCTGTCAGCTGGAACCATGCAGCAGAACCGGAACATCCGGATCATAGAATGGGAGGACCTGGACAAGAGGAAGTTCTACTCCCTCGGAGTGTTCATGACTTTGACTACGCGCGCCACCGTCTACCCCTTCACCCTGATCCGAACCCGACTGCAGGTCCAGAAGGGGAAGTCGCTCTACACCGGCACTTTTGACGCCTTCTGCAAGATCTTCAAGGCAGAAGGTGTGCGGGGACTGTACCGGGGCTTTATGGTTAACACCTTCACGCTAATCTCGGGCCAGGCCTACATCACCACCTATGAGCTCGTGAGGAAGTACGTGTCTCAGTATTCCTCCAGCAACACCTTCAAGTCCCTGGTGGCTGGTGGCTCTGCCTCGCTGGTGGCTCAGAGCATCACCGTGCCCATCGACCTGGTCTCCCAGCAGCTCATGATGCAAGGCCAGGGGGAACATCTCACACGCTTCAAGCTCAAGCCCAAGGTGGCCGTGGCCACATCTAAGCACAGCGTGACTTTTGGACAGACCCGAGACATTACGGTGCAGATTTTTGCTGCAGATGGTTTTCGGGGCTTTTACCGTGGCTACGTGGCATCGCTCCTCACCTACATCCCGAACAGCGCCGTGTGGTGGCCTTTTTATCACTTTTATGCAGGTAGCGGAACAACTCTGGTATAGTGGCTCATGCATTACTCTTCATTTCCTCTGCAGTGTTTCTCTTTTTTGATTATATTCATGATTCATAGCTTCAAAGCACGTACTTTAAAAGGGTCCTTGAGATTTCATCCATAATAACATTATATATTAATATTCAGGTGTTTCTGTACCTTTAGTAGCTGCATCACAGGAGTTCAGTCACAGTTTTGGGTACTTCAAGTTACAACATGTTCTGCTGAGCTCTCAGAATCCTCGGCTTGCTTCTTATTTTGGTTCTGTGGATGGACAACAGGTTGTGTAATCCGGGCTCATTCTCACAAGCTGAGAACCATTCATTTACAGAGGCCGCTACGGGAGTGTTCACACGTGAAACCTGTAAAATAATAAGAGAAGGACGTTCAGAGTTTTAGCCTTCTTCTGGCCTCCCGCTTCTGTGCAGGGAGTGGCCACGTTCTGGTGTGTTTAGTGTAAATATGGCCGTCATCGCATTGTGTTGTGGGTGTACTGATGAAGAGGTGGAGGAATTTGAACGGGGAAAAAAAACATGAGCTATTGTTTGAGATTTTAAAGCTTGGAGGTTGTTTTAGGTAACGTGGGAAGCATCATACCACACATCATCATGTCCTGTCAAATTCACGTTAAATAACAGAGGAGGTTGTACATTTAAACCATTGAGCTCTCATTAACCAGTTAAGTTATTTCTAATGTTCCTAACATCAAGTGTGTGTGTGTGTGTGTGTGTGTGTGTGAGTGAGAGTGACAGACCAGCGTATAGAATAGACTTTGTTGAGTTTATATATGATCTGACGACTAATGCAGTGCGTGTTGTGTGCTGAAACAGAGCAGCTGTCCCGACTGGCCCCCTCCAACTGCCCTCACCTCCTCCTGCAGGCCGTGGCTGGACCTATGGCGGCAGCCACCGCCTCCACCCTCACCAACCCCATGGACGTGGTGAGAGCCAGAGTGCAGGTAAACACGCCGTCTGACTGAACAAACTTTCATCAGCGAGAGAGACACGGAGCGCCAGGCTTTATAACCTAGAGATAAAACAGACTGAGAGCTGATTTAGCGTCGGCGCAGAGAGGAGCTCCGAGTCAACATGAGGCTCTAGAGCACAGTCGTATGATGACTGATTAGAGCAGTTAGGATTTTGACTTGAATAGTAAGGTGCTGGTCAGCAAGTTTCAGTTCTTGCTTGAATGGAATAGAGTTTCCAACTCGAGTAGCAGGAAAGGGTTTGGTAGCTTTTTCGTCCTGTCGTGTCTTTTATTTTATTTTTTCTTCCTCTTTTCATTTCTGTTTACTTCTTTTGCTTCTTAGACTTTTTGTCTCAACTCTAGATCAAGTAATTCATTAACGGAGCAGCAGTTAAGCTTTACTTTAGACCTTGACAGTCTCAGTAACCAGTTCGTCCTTTGGACTGAATTTTCTTTTCCTCATCGTTCTCTTAAAATTATGTAGCTTGCAGCTGGATGGTCATAGGAACCACTCTGCAATCTTGATGCAAATCTTTAATTTATATTTTCTTTTATTCTACTATTCTTTTATACTTTACTTGTTACAACATCTGGGTTAATGTGCAAAATCCAATTCATTGTACGTTCTATCTTGGCTCGTTAAAAACTGATTAATCCCCCCCAAAGGTGGAAGGCCGTTCGTCAGTGACTGAAACGTTTAAGCAGCTCATGGCTGAGGAGGGCATGTGGGGCCTGACGAAGGGTCTCTCCGCTCGCATCATCTCCTCGCTGCCCACCTCCATCCTCATCGTCATAGGCTATGAGACGCTGAAGAGGCTCAGCCTGCGGCCCGAACTCGTCCACACCAGACACTGGTGAGAAGCAGGGTACAGTCCTGGACACATGGGCCGAGCTCCATGGGGACGATCCTCCTTCTCTGGGCCTTCCTGCCTTTTAAACGTTGCCTTTGGAATATTTTAACAGTTGATCAGCCTGTGGGAGTTATACAACGGGGGCATTTTGGGGAAGGGGACCAGGAAGAATTATGGTTTATTCTGTGTCTTTGTTTTTTCAACAGTATGTACAGTATATTTTGTAAACTTTCATTATTGAGCAACTACCCAATTTCAGAAAAATATTACATTTACGTATGCTTTTCGCAGGAAATGCTCACGGGAAATATTTGATGTAAATGTTTGATACCCAAATATCAAAAAATAACTCGACACAGCTCAAATGAACACATACCACACATGCAGAGAGAGTGAGTGCTGTAATCTTCACAGCTTGTGTAAAGCTTAAAGCAAGGTCTTTATGAACGGCTGAGATGAAATTGGTATGTCTGCAGAATAAAATGTAAAGTTAAGCCTTTTTTTTTTTTTTTTACACTTGCTATAATTATAAACAATGGTCTGCTTATCAGATCTGACTTTTCCCTTTTAACATGTAAATAATCAGTGGCCAGGACACAGATGCTTAGATGCTGCTCAGAGATATGCGCATTAATGATGTTACTTAATCAATAAGCCTGGTTAGATTTGATCGACCAGCTGACCTATGAATACAGCAAACTTCTGTCCTCTTCAACAAACGCCGGAAGAGGTCGGCAAGACAGGATCATATTTTATACAGTATTAACACTGCGCACGTGTTGTTAACATTGTTTGCTTTTTCTTCCTCTTTGTGTGCATACAGTTTGTGATTTCAGATTTTAAGCGACTTGTAATCCCTGATAAATGTGTGACAAATCACTAGCTGTTTATCTAAATCAGATGGCCGGCACTGCAGTTAGGACTTTAGTCATAAACTACTACTGTGATCACAGTGAATGTATTGTGGAGTCAGTAGTGAAACAGTGACATAGTCAGCTCCAGAATTATTGGCACCCTTGATGATAAAATGTATTTGTGGTTAATTTTAGGAGAAGACTGCTGTTATGTTGACAAAGGGAGGTTGCACAAAGTACTAAATACAGGGGTGCCAAGAGGGCAGTGGTGGCTCAGTGGTTAAGGTTCTGGGCTACTGATCTGAAGGTCGTGGGTTCAAGCTGCCACTGTTGGGCCCTTGAGCAAGGCCCTTAACCTTCTCTGCTCCAGGGGTGCTGTATCATGACCCTGCGGTCTGTTGTAAGCCGCTGGATAAGGGCGTCTGCTAAATGTATGTAAATGTTTTGTTTAGTAAAAAAAATATCTAATTTGCATAAGGCTTTTTTATTTTCTTAGAATAAATTTACTTCAATTAAAGGTTAGATTTTTCTCATATTTTCAGTGAGTTGAAGCTATATATTTTTTTTAACCCATCTTTACCAAGGGTGCCAATAATTCTGGAGCTGACTATGTGGCCTCATTCACTCACTTTTCCTTTTTTGTATTGTTGGATCTCGTGGCAGCCAAGTCCGTTCACGACGTCCGTTACGAAAGACCTTGTGTGTGGTTAGGTTTTACACGGAAGTTGTGTTTTGTTAAATGTGACCCTATCGTTCTAGAAGATGGGTCAATTGATTCCCTGTACAGTATGTGCGTGTCATGTTTCCTTCTGAACCTGGGTGTGTGTGTAAATCACACTGGCGCTCATTAAACAAACAAGCTCATTCCCAACATACTTCTTCTTCTGAGGATGATTTCCACACATCCGGTTCACATTAAGTGTAAAATGAACACTTTTAAGATGGCGGATAATGAGCTGGATCCTTCACGGGTAATTGGTAATTAGGGTGCATTGTGCAGATTTAGAAGACGAACGTGCACATACTGCAATCTTGAGTGAATGACAGATCAGTTTGCACAGCAGGCCTGCACACAGCAGACGTATAAAACGTGGAGCTGGATTTAGAGTTGTTCATCTGTTGGTCACATTAAAAGTAGGGCCTTTATAAAAAATAAATGTAAAAAAAAACTGCGCTCAGGCCCTTGCATGCTTCAGTTATGCACTGGACGGCGTGTGTGTGGCCCAGCAGAGCGCATGCTAGACGATATCCGAATGTTCGTGTCGTACAACTTGCCGTTAATATTTGTACGTGTTCAAATAGTTGCTGAGAAGCGAAGACAAAACACCAGACAATTCCTAAAATCCAACGTATTTATAAAATGTTTATTCTCAAACAAGTTGGCAATTTTTTCAGGAAACAAAGGAAATGATGACATGAAAAAAAAGATCAATGCCATATTATTACCAGTGTTTTTTTGGACCCAGAGCTAGCTGGTCACAGGAGCAGTGCATGATGCCCTCCCGCAGGTTAAAGGCTGTATATCTACAAACTAGACCACAAACCAGAACGGATTTAAACCTCTGGCTGAAAGTAAACACAAATCTGTCCAGCCTGGTCAAAGATAACAGGTTTTAAACGTCAGCAGGGACTGTATGAATCTCCTTAGACGAACAGCGCTGATCTACGGAAACTCCTTTCATGTTGTAATTTAGATATATCCATGTCCTGCTCACAGGTTAGCAGAGTGTCGGGTTAAGCATGGCGACACAGGAAAAGACCTCGACGCCTGTAGCTGCGTCACATGGGACAGTCGTAGATGTGGATGGCTCTGTCGTCCCCAGCCGAAATGATTTTTGAGCCGGTGCTGTTGTACTTCACACTCCATACCTGCAAACACAACCACAAAAATACACTGTTTAACTTAAACTCTTATACCCGAATAGATTACGATGTTCCTTGCTCCTAAAACACACTTTCCTAGAACACAGCACAACAAATCTCAGGAATTGGACTGGAACCCTCGGGCCCGCAGCCGCAAGTTGTTTTTTAATGGGGGAAAAAATCTGAGCAGTGTGAGAAGCGACAGTAAAGAAGGAAGAAGGCGTGCAACTGGACCGGTTTAACGATTGTTCCTTCACCAATAAGTGTAACACACAGCCATCTCAAAAATAAATAACATGAGGAACGCATGCTATTGTGAAATCCAGATTAAAAACACGGTCATTTCATTTCGTCGATTCTTAGCTCGTGAATAGACTTTTCATGATTCGTAGTAGTAGCACTCAGATTTCTACTCAATTAGTGATGATACATTAGTTATTTAATCATAAATACTTTTTGACTTTCTAATCTTTTACGTGTAAGAGCACTGAGATTTTTTAACAACATTAAAAAGTGCCATAATCAGTGCAAAGAATGAATAATAGAAGTTAAGATAAAAGTCATCATGGCTCCTAAATTTCCATGAGGCTAATATTTAATGCCGTCTATAGATTAAACAAATCGTTCCAATTCATTATGAATATATTTATTCATGCTTCTCTGTGCTCTTAATCCATATCTGACAAATTCACCATTTCATGTGGAAGTGAAATGTGGAAGCTTGTAAATCTCTGCAGTAGTGAGAGAGAAGCCATTATGAAAGTCATCGGAGGATCCCAGCGTCCTCCTCTGCCATGTCTGAAAGGAGCTTCTACAAATCATAAGCGCAGCAGCTGTGCTGTAAGACGCACCTGGTCCTGATGGTCAAAGAATGTGTTCACACACGCCCTGGTGCTCGCCTCCCACACCTTCACACTCTTATCTGACGAGCTGCAGACGACAAAGCAACAAAAGCATTATAACATGTGGCAAAACAACAATTCTCCTTTTTACATTTGAAAATCATGAATTGAACGATGTTCGATTTTTCTATTTATTCCCGTTAAAGGCATTTCGATGCTCACCTCGAGACAAAGTGTGTGTGATCGGGGGAAAAGGCTACGTTAAGCACCCATGATGCGTGGCCACTCAGAGTGCCTGCCAGGTTAGCGTGCTGCCTGTAACACAAACATAACCCTCAAATTAGCTACACACACTGAGAACTATTACACACACAACCAATTTCAGGAGAAGGAGGAGAAGGAGGAGAAGAAGAAGGAGAAGACTTTTATTGTCACATATACAAGTACAGTACAGTGAAATTCTTTTCTTCGCATATCCCAGCATGTTGGTAAGCTGGGGTCAGAGCGCAGGGTCAGCCATGTTACAGCGCCCCTGGAGCAGAGAGGTTAAGGGCCTTGCTCAAGGGCCCAACAGTGGCAGCTTGAACCCACGACCTTCAGATCAGTAGCATAGAACCTTAACCACTGAGCCACCACTGCCCTTAAAGAACAGAAGTTTAAAAGTAGAAGCCTCGTGGTTAAGAACTGAAAAACGTATGCATCACACTACACGCGCATAACAAGAGGACTGCAAATCCCACGGCTCGACTTACACATCATAGATCTTGATGTAGCCGTCATCTGAGGCTGTGACTAAGAGCTGAGAGTCAGGGGAGAACGTGAGGGAGCGAATGGGCATAGCGTGACCTGCAGAGAGAGGAGAAAAGATGATAATAATCGGGTTAGGGTTAGAATGAGACTAATTAATGGATCATCTCTATTCAAATGATCCTTCTAACCAAGACTGGGGGAAAATAACTCGTCCCTACATTGGAAAACCGGGAGCACTACGTTGAACACCATTATAGGGAACAGTATTTGTGTTTAAAGTAAACGATTTCATACACTACGTTACTACGGGTTTACTCATCACTCGCACCTGTATGCTGTTAGCGAACTCACACCATTATTTGTCCTGTATTAACCCTTGTGTAGTCTTAACATTCTGTATACTCCCCTTGTCCTCAGTCTTTATACCCTGGTGGTGTACAGCTTTCATGGAAATACAAACAACAAGGCAATGTTTCACTTTTTCTAATGTTAGGGTCACTCTAGGAAGAGTTACCAAATTTCAAGTTGAGAAAAATATCATTTAGGGGCTTTTCTCTGCTGTTAAACATAGTGATGGCTCATTTTGACCCTTAAGACAACACAGGGGTTAAAAAGGGCAATAAAGTGACTGAGCCGAACTATAAACCCAACGCTATAGAAATGACTTTGGAAAATAATTAATCCGCTGCTTACTTCTATGAGAAGTTTCCCTTAGCGAAGGTGCATGTGAATCAAACCAAACAGTGCATTATGGGGATTTTGTGGCTGCTAGGGTACATCGTTCGTACACTATCTATCGCGATGCATTGTGGGGTTAAAGGAGTGCACTGGACATCCTCCGCTATGCTTTCAGACACCATGAGAAAAAGGCAGACCCCGAAAATAGTGCACTATATAGTGAATAGGGCAGAGTTTCGGTCACAGCGCGAGTCTATGAAAGGCTCTTCACCCACACTGACTGATGGGTGAAATTATAAATAAATAAATAAATAATGGAAAGACGGCACAGTGAGAGGAAAAGAACATAGCACTAAAGACAGGAGACCTGAGGTTACGACAGTGAGAGAAGAAACATGGAGGATGAAGAAATTTAAAATTGAGCAGATTTTTTAAACGTGGAGGCTGAAGAAACGTAAAATTGAACAGATTTTTAAACATGGAGCCTCCAACATTATAGGCTCGTTAATATTCAAATGTATTTAAATACTAAATCTTTTAACTAACTAAAATCCGAAGGCGTTTTTATACAGTCTCAAACAGAGGTCCCAAAATGGTAGAGGGTTAAAGCAGCATCAGAAGCGCAGGCTGTATCGCTTTATTTATTCGCGCTCAAATTAGCTTTTTGATAAGCAGCAGTTGTTTTTTCTTATTTGTAATATTGTGTGTTATTATTATTGAATATTTTCTAACAAGCTGTTTAAAGTCTTTCGTTCTCCTTCCAAACAATCAGCATCGTCAATCGCACGGCCCTGAACTTGAGGCGTAATTTTACCTTCCAGCGTGTGCAGCAGTTTCCCGGTTGCAATGTCAAAGATATTAATGATTCCATCGATGGCACCGCTGGCCAAGTACTTTCCATCTGGGCTCTGGGAGAGGAGAGGGAGAGAGAGAGAGAGAGAAGTGAGAATAGAGAGCAAGAAAAGAGAGAAGAGAGAAAAGAGAAAGAAGGGAAGAGGGAAAAGAGAGGAGAGAAAAGAGGGAAAAGAGAGAAAGAGGAGAGAAGAGAAAAGAGGCGAGAGGAGAGAGAGAGAGAAAGGAGAGGAGAGAGAAGAGGAAAGAGTGAAAGCGAAAGAGAAAGAGGAGAGAAGAGAAAAGAGAGAAAATAAAAGAGGCGAGAGGAGAGAGAGAGAAAGGAGAGGAGAGAGAAGAGGAAAGAGTGAAAGCGAAAGAGAGAAAGGAGAGAGAAGAGGGAAAAGAGAGGAGAGAGAGTAGAGACCCCGCAGACATGAGTGTTTTTATTTAGGGCGCGTCACTTATTCTTCTCTTACGCGCAAGGGAAAACATTCCATGAACTGTATTTCCCATAAATCTCTGCTGCATGTATGCAGACAATTCCATAAAATCACTGAAATATTTAGGACAAGCATCAATATTTAAAAAGAAGCAATGTGTGAATCATTCTGTAATGATTCTGTGTGCACTGTGGCTCAGTCCCCAAGCTTCAATTTTAAATACAGCTCGAAATAAATAATACTAATAAAATAATTCGACTCAAAAAGACAATAACTAAGCACTCAAGCCTGATCCACTGCCTCAATGATTTAAGGGCATCATGATGTACTTTAAACAACTTCCTATTGTTAATATCGCTTTTCATACGTCACCCATTTGTGTAAAAGGGAAACGGTCTTACGTAGGCGATGCTCAGGATGAACTTCCCTCTGGTGTCCAGGGAGTATTCCTTCTTCCCACTGTCAACGCCAAAGATGTTAACCTTGCCAAGATGGCTGCCCGTGGCTATGTATTTGGAGTCGGGGGAGAAAGCTACACTCCAGGCATCAACTGAGAAAGAAACATGAGAAGAAATAAAAAACAATGATGTCACACTATCCCACATGGAGCCCCGTGTTGCTTTCAGTGTGCGCTTGTGTTTAGCCTGTATGGAGGACAAAAGATGCCTTAGAACATGGTAAAGCCTTAAATCAAAGGAAACCTCTATTTTTTCCCCCACATATGGAAGATGAAACCATTGTGAAATTTTGAGACAGTGAAAACCGACTCCACACACACAGACACACACACAGGTGACAAATGAAAGTTTAACCCTGAATAAATGAGAGCATCCACAAGTCACGAGGGGTCACTGAACGGTTTGATGAGTATGAAAATTATGTAAATCGTACGCTCTGGCCTTCACAGTCACCAGATTCTCAACCCAACTGAGGGAATATCTTCAGGAACGGTTCTCCATCAGTTCCTCCAGTACAGTTCTAGAGACTTGTAGAACCTACGCCAAGGCGCATTGAAGCTGTTCTGGAGGCTCGTGATGGCCCGACACCTTACTAACACACTTTATGTTGGTTTTTCCTTTCATTTGTCACCCAAGTGTACGTGTTGTGGGTGTACCGATGAAAAGGAGGAGAACCTGAACAGAAAAAAAATATTAAAAATGTGTGTGTGTGTGTACTGTATATAAGTTTTGTGTGCCATGTTTTTCAATCTTTCATGGACCTCCCAGTTTAAAAAAAAGAGACCCGTCCTTACGTTGCCTCTTGAAAGGAACGCAGAGGTAATGACCATATTTTGATAACAATGGTGCGTGTTGAGTATCACCATAACCGATAATCAGCACAACGCTACTCTGTTCATGAATAAATCATTCAAATGTTGTTATTAGCACACAAACAATAAGCACATGTGACGTCTTGTTAAAATCCTTTTAAACGTCGAATGTGAATGCACGAAAGCTAAATATCCTTATACTGTTCGTATAACGTGATCGTTTCGCTCATCTCCTCCACAGCTTAACGAGGCAGACGTGCGTTCACTTTATTATTCAGAAGTCATCTTTAGCCACCGGAGACTGAAGGGTGTTTGTGACAAAGAGGAATAACAGAACTGGGCAGGGGTCTGTATTATTAAGCAAATATCAAAATATAAAAACACTGACACACACACACTTGATGTTAGGAACATTAGAAATAACTTAACTGGTTAATGAGAGCTCGATGGTTTAAATGTACAACCTCCTCTGTTATTTAACGGGAATTTGACAGGACATGATGATGTGTGGTATTATGCTTCCCACGTTACCTAAAACAA
>JAOUQW010000010.1:2862092-2874087 GCA_028565825.1 Olivaichthys viedmensis | reverse complement strand
CAGTATTATTTTTATTGACAATAATTACTTGCGAGCTTGATATCTGTTTTTATTAGAAGCTAAATTAATTGCATGCAAACCCATTAGGAAGGGTTTTGTTATTTTTTTTTTTTCTTTTTTCAAATTTGTTCTTGTGTTAGGAAGCTACTGTGTTTGCACGTCCTGGTGTACGTGGGAGTACCAGATGGTGATGGTCTACCACAAAAGTCTGGAAGGAAACTGTGCTCAGCTGTCTGGCCCACTGTTACTAGCACTCCTTTTTTTTTTCTTCCCTCTTTTCCTCGCACAGAGGAAGCCAGCGTTCCACTAGACCAAACAATGACTAGGATGTTTTTGTTGGTCTCAAACGGTGATCGAGTGCGTCTCATAGTTCTCGCATAAACACAAAGCTTGCACAGTTTTACAGCCTGTATTTTAGTCTGCCATTTTAATACACTGCATCACACAGCATCACAGTGGCTTTACATGGGAGTTTTGTGTGACATGAGGCAGACAAAATAAAAAAATTCAAAAAATTCAAAAGCATACTGCTGGAGAATATGGCAGATATTTCTTCTCCCTGATCAATGTATCTAATCAGATGTTCATTAGTTTTAAATAAAAGCCTAGTCTTGATATATTTTCGGATATCATTTGTTATTGCTGACATTAAAACCATGATGAATGACTGTGACCACCATGTCTAATACATCTTCGGAAATGCTTTTCAGACTTTCTTAATTCCCTCATTTTCCTTTAGAAGTTTCTTGCTGAGACTCCTTATGAAAGCTTATGGGTCTCTAAGAGCTCCTGGCTTTGTCTTTGTCCCATCCATAAGCAAAACCCACAAAGACCAAAGCCTGTCTGCTTGGCCAACCATGCATAGACTCTAACCTTTAACCTTTGACCACTCTAGCCACAGAAAGCCTCTGCTGAACAAATAGTGCTGCTTGACTAATGCTCTGGGTCCCTGGCCTAGAACCAGCCTTTCTAACCCAGATGTTGACCTTTACCATAATCTGAGAAACTACAACATTGATCTCAGATCAGTAGCTCATTCAAATACTGATTGCTGAGTTTTTCTGAAACAGTCTAAGGAGTGAAAACCCTGTGCAACATTTAACACGTGGCTCTGAAAGAACTTAAGGCAATGAAGGAGAAGTCCTGGGATTACCTCTTTCTAACAGCTGTTAAGTTACGCAACCTTCTCATCCTGGTTGAAATAGTAAAATGTAATGGCATTCCTAGGCATGTGAATGCAAGGTTATCTGAAAAAATGATCTTTGTGATGCCTTGTCAGGAGTCCTACACAGTAAAACACTGATTTACGTAAACAAGTTTATTGAAAAACAGACTTTTAATAATGAATCATACAATAACTGTTATGTGATGCTCTTGATGCCCTTGAAATAAATGCTATTCCATTTAAGATTGAAGAATGGTAAAGTCCTGATGAAGCTAATTAATGGTTTAGCAGATGACTCTTCATCTCCAGATTCCCATCCAGGACTTTTCCCAAAGAATAGAGAGACCTTTATTCTCTCATCCATAAAAGACTGACCACAAAGAGAGACCAAACAAAACAAAACCACCTTTAGAAGTCATGATATACAATCATCATACATCACTGACTCATCTTCCTTTCATCTCATGTTGACTCCAGTCCAGTGTCTTCACCTTTTCTCCAGAGTTAACAGAAAGCAGACACCCGAGAACTTCTATCAATAGACCCAATGGAGGAGAGGATATTTGGTCATTTTATCAGCTACCACTCACGTCTTTTCAGGTATCTGTGAGTATAAGGTGTGAAGCTTTCAACACCAATGGGTCCTGAAGCAGTTTCTTCTGCTGATATGTTTGCGCCATCACACCCAAACAAGAATGGTGTCTGGTGGAAAAACTCACACAGATAAGTGCAAGAAGCTACAGTAACTTGATGGATTTCACAAATGGTCTGTTTTTCCCATTTCACACAAGGTCTTACCAAGGTTTTGAACAAAACTAGTTGATCTGCGCTGATAATCTTTTTATGACTTTTTATGGCCAGAAATGTCCATTTAATTCCATGCTCAGGTTTCCCAGAAATTATGCGTTTTACTCTACCATATTTTATTAAATTAAATATAATGGTTTTTCTTGGCTAACTAGTAAAATACTCATTTAAAAGTCAAACTATTGCAGGATTTCTGAATGGTTTCTTGTAAGAAATGGGTATAAGAAGACAGCCCTTTTCCTACTTTCACCAATAAGTCATTCAGTAATAAGTCTTAGTAACAAGAAAATTAGAAATGCAACCTCTGGTCTAGTACATGCAAGTTAGTGTCATCCCACATGACTAGGAAAGTTGAAACATGTCACTGAATGCATCACATCATCATTAGGAGTTTCCCAGTTTTGCAATTTCCTTTTTATTTTCAAATGTGGCTTGGTGCTGTTTCTGCGCACCCACAGTTGAAAAAGAGTTCACTTCCTACGTAACTTATGCAAAGCTAGGTTGGTTCATGGTAAACACAAACATATTTAATAGCAGTCTTGACCAAAAAAAAGTCCAAGAGTGCTAATCCAAGTCAAGAACATAGCCATACTATGTAGCTAGTATATACCCTTAATGCATAACAAATGTGCCTCCGCTTATGCAACTGTAAAATAAGGCTGTAGCCAGATTAGACATTTTGGGAACAGTAAGCAATATGGGAACAAACAGAGATTACGGAGATAATTATATAATTATAAATGCCTAATGCCTCTATCTCAGTCTTGACATATTTACCTAACTTGCAGTATTATTTTTATTGACAATAATTACTTGCGAGCTTGATATCTGTTTTTATTAGAAGCTAAATTAATTGCATGCATTAATTGCATCCCAAAGAAATTTGGGATTCCAATAATGGCAATGCAAAAAAACAACAAAAACAACACGGTCCTAACCATGTCATAAGAAGTGATGAACTTCAATCTTGCCATTGCACTCTACTAAGGCTCAGTTATTCTCGTGTAAACAAAAGTCCCGCAGTAGTGCAGATTAAATGAATAGGGAAGGCGGAGGAGGAATAAAAACAACCAGCAGTGAAGCCTCACAGAGGGCGAGACAGAGACAGAATGAATGGCGATGAATAATGGAAAGCGGAGGCAACAAAAAGTCTGCTACATTTCCATGAGAAAGGAGCTCGGGAATAGAAGGAAGAAATCAGTCACGCCTCAGCTGCTGCCTCAGGAAAAGTGGAATGAAAACTTCCTGGTCAGGCTTGAAACTGAGAGCCTCACCAAAATTTTTACAGAACATAAAAATACATCTGAAGTATGATCAAAGGAAAAATTATACACGATCTAAAGTGCTAGTAAAGAAAATGCCACATTTGCATTACTATTTCATTGCTTCTGCTGTACTGTTTAATATACTGTATATTCAAACTATTACATTAACTGTACATTACACCAATGCTTTGCCCTAATTAGGAAAGATTGTATTTATTATACTGTATTGTATGGATCTTTACTGCATCATTGTATGGCATAATGGATTATTTAAACTGTTCTTATTTACTAATTAACATTTTGCCAAGAACTCCTGTATACCTTTGACTAACCGGTTTAAATCTTAAATCCACTGACAACCTGATTTCAAGCAAAAGTGGTAAGAATTGTAACAAGACAGAGTGAGTTTTGTTGGGTTTCAAATGAAGTTGTAAGAAAACCTATGACCGCAAACCTTCAGAAACCAGAAACCTACAACTTTCAGGCTCGTACCACCAAACCTCCCACACACATGTGCCAACCGCTTGCACTTCTATCTGCAAAGCTCAGCTCGCTGCTCACATGTTTCCTTCACAGTTTCTTTTTTGTGATTTTTATATGTACAAATTAGCCCATGCCCTAGGATACAAAATTAACCATCTGGGAATGCCTGGGAAGCGGCGTGATGAGACATTTATTTAAATCTGTTCTCACTCGCTCCAAAAACACTCAATGAACAACTGTATAATGACCTCAAACAGTTAAACAGAAGCTAACACCCTGTAACAGATTGTGACACAGATTTCTCACAATCACAATCCCACAAAAGGTTAAATGGTGAATTGCCACTTTAGACTGATCTGAGACCAGTTTTTGCAGCCTTAAGGCCAAGGTTAAGGTTAAGGGTGTGGGAATATAAATTTATATCATTACAGTATTAAGGGGAAATTCGACCATAATCAAAAATGCTACTGAGAGGCTACATTTCAGACTCTTTGACTGTCGAATACTGCTAGAGAACATGGAGGGACTGTTCTCTCTCTTTTCTTTTCCTCATCTACTTCACTCCCTCTGTTCTTGTTTTAGAGCCCTTGTTCCCTCCCTATGGCACTGCGGTACTTCTTGTTTAGTCTGCGCTTGACAGCGGTTCTCTGTTATCGGATTAAATGCGAAATTCATCTTTGCACAAGTGACTGGGAGGCAAAATACGATTTAGATCTTTTCTTTTCCACCACTCATTTCCCGTGGATTAATTATGCTGTATCTGTGGTGTGTGGGAGGAGAGCGTGCTGCAGGGTGGAAGATGGATAGGCTCGAGTGGAATATTCCAGAAGCTTCCGTTTCTGTTTCTGGACTACAGTGAGCATGAGAACAAACGCATTAATCAGATATGTCACTGATCCACCAACGAGGGCTTGTTGAGAAAAGGAGCAGGCGTCAGCACACACACAGACACACACACACACAGGCAGACAATATTGCTGAAATATGGCACACATCAGTAAAAGAACGCCATATGCAAACCCTCTTTAATATGAATATCTCGACATCGCTCTCTCCAGCTTGTATGCACGCTCGAATCACATAATCAGTCACCAGGATTAATCTGCTCCAGGCCTACTCGAGATTTCCATTTCAGATTCTACAAACATCTTGTCCTAGTCCCTCAGCTGATGGCACAGCTCCACTACAGCTCATCCAGTGCACTCTCTCTGATCCCATTTCAAACCAGAATAAGACTAAGTAAGGCTGATCTAAATCTAGAATTTTAGATCTTTACCCAAGTCTCCAACAACAGATTGTGAGCTGCAGATCCAACAAAGCTCGGGGACAAACAGTGTCGCTGTCATTCTGTGCCTTGATGGATGATGTTTGCTCACTCCAGGCTCCTTGATCACTTCGGAGTGTTTACGCATGTGTGTCTGCACCGCATGCTAATTCCAACAAATGCCCATGTTACTGCACAGTCACAGCCTTAAGGCTAATACAGTGAATCTAACACACGATAAGGTCTTAAAATATAAACCGGATATGTCTGATTTATAATTTTAGCACAAAACTATTTTGTGCTGTTTTGGTTAAAAAGGAGTATTTCATCCCAAAACCCTAACACGAACAGTGAACGAAAGCTAGTTACATAATCCGATCTTGTTTGCATTTATTATTCGTACCATTAGCATTTTGGTGTGAAATTGTCCCTTAAGGCTGGAACAAATATAATTCAATCTGGTTTCCAAAGCCTGAGGCAAACTCATGCATGATGCAGTTAAGAATTTAGTTCATCATTTAACACTCATTCATATTCATATCAGGATTAAGCTACATTTAGTTAGTATACCCAAGTATTGTAGTACAAAATACCAGTGTAAATCAAATCTATCTTTCTCAAAAAGTCACCAAAGGCTGGCTAGTGGCAGTAGAGTTGCCAGTAATCTCAGCCTCAGACGCTCAGCCCATGGCGCGTCTGACATCTTTTGTACACTTTTTTTTGTACACAAGCTTCAGAATCTTGAAGGTTGCAACCTGATGGGCTCTCCGCATTCACACACTTCCGTACGCTGGTTTCCAATGGGAATACAAACTTTTTAGTACCGTGACTCAATAAGCTTTTCAGAGGAACATATTGATTGAAAAAAGTCCACAGCATCATGTCTTTAAAATTCCTTCGAGAGTTTTGTTCGAAACAGTTAGTGGCGAATAAACGTGGTTGGCCGTTTGCAATGTCAGTCAAACAACCCCGTCCTGTGAAAGTAGGCGGTTCTTGGCCATAATTATTGACGAAATGTAATGTCAATGTCAATTGCCAACAAACTAATCTGCAACACCAACCTCATTCCTTCATTTATTTATTGATTGATTGATTGATTGATTGATTTTATGGGGGTGGGGCTTTACTGCCAATTTGTACGCTGTTAATCTAACGCCCTCATTATCATCAACATCTTTGCACAAGAGCTACAGTAGTCTGACTATGAAGTGCCACCACAGCCCCAAATAACAAACACAAATAATGAGATGCACGAAAATAATATGATAGATGTTATTTAAATCAACACCACTGGCAACTGTGAATGTTAGAAAATGAGTGAGGAAGTTTTTAATCAACATTTTAGTAAGAGCTGCAGTAGCTATATGAGAGGTTGAATGACATTTTTGAGTGTGTGAATGATATTCGGCTTCTCCTTCAGGAGTGAAATGGCGCTGTCTGTCAGCTACTGTCTGGTTAACACAGAGTTACTCAAATCCTCTTCAATGCGCCTTGGTGTAGATTCAACAAGTCTCTGGATCTGTACTGGAGGAACTGATACAGCACCGTAATTGATGTGTTGATGATGGTGATGGAGAGCCGCTGTCAAACACATTGCTCCAAAATCGCCCATAGGTGTTAAATTAGGTTGAGATCTGGTGACTGTGAAGGCCAGAGCATATGATTTACATCATTTTCATACTCATCAAACCGTTCAGTGACCCCTCGTGCCCTGTGGACGCTCTCGTTTATTCAGGGTTTTCCTTTCATTCGCCACCCGTCTGTATAAACAGGTTCCTTTGGTCCACATTCTTGTTAAGCGGTACCCAAAGTGCAATCCATCTCCTCACACACACACACTAAGGGGCAGAGTGCATATGTCTTGAATTATATAATAATTTGTCTTTAAAACGTTACCAATCTCAGCAAGCCTGTCACTACAAATGCACTGGATTTGACGTTGTCGATCTAAAAAGAGTCGAAGAACAGTTTGAACTGTGTTCCTCACCACAGGTTACCACTTTCCAGATCAGCTTTACCGCACCAGTGTGGTGACTGACACCATATGGAATAAAAGAATGGCCTAGATATCATCGCCAGTCAGCTGAAGTCATGCGCACACTGCCTGCCAAATGCACACACTGTCTGGAAGGGAGGGTGAGACAGAAGCACAGCGAGACAAGCGTTGGCCTTAATGCAGCTCAGGCCTCAGGTCGTATATAACTCATGATGATGATTTAGACAGAAAGTTTAGCACAGTATAAAAGTGCTGTGAGGAAGGCTCGGGGCGGTGCGTCCTAGTGCTCATGCAGAACGCTGAACAGCGACAGGTGAAGCCTTCATTTACTCTATAATGATTTGCAGGACAGGTTAAATACACTATGTAGCAAAGGCTTCAGCTTCATTACACACAGCTCCAAGGAGAAACGTGAAGCGGGGTGCCAAAATATGTTACACTATACTGCTAATCAGGTGAAAATCAGGGAAAACTTAGATTATTTAGCTAAAGAATCACATTTTTAGATTATTTGGCTAAAAAAATCACTGAAGACTAAGAATGAAAGCAAATATTTTTAAAAGTACCCCTAAAGTAAAAAAAAAAAAAAAAAAAAATATGAAAATGAATAATAAATTGTTACATATTTTTATGCCCAGGAAACAACTAAAAATGGCACAGGAACATCTCTAAACCTTTACACTCATTAAGAATGCGAGGATGTATGAATATGCATGATTATGCAAATTGAAACACCCCGTGCGTCACGCTATATTGGACCGTGATGGGTTCAAGCTTTTTTGTGACGTACAACACTAAGCTGATTATACTGGAATCACAACTCTTATTTTAAATTGTCCAAATTTGCATTGTGATATTTATGTTTTTTTTGTATTTTTTTTAAAGTCTGAAAGAGTTTATTTGAATTTAAAAAAAGATCATGTTGATGGCTGTGTATTATAAAGATTGCTGTAGGGTAGTCGAGTGTTTGAGCAGTTTGAGTACGTAGTCATTTTAGATGGCCATTATGGTAACAAATTTTTATTTCTGTGTGATTGAATTACTCTTTTTATAGACTGAACTTGCTTAGTGAGAATGGAAAATGACTGTGTGTGTGTCTCGAAGTCCAAAAAACATCTTATATTTTTGTCTCAGTAAGTGCAGTCACGCATGCACACACGGCCTTGGACACAGGCCTGAGGTCTGTGAGCGATTCTGATCACTTTCTGATATTTCAGGATATCCACCACAAAAATAACATATCATCGGATTGGCATCGGTCGATATTATATTATCAAGGTTTCAGCGTCATCTCTAATATCCCATTTGTAATGACGCAGTTATTATACGATGTCTTCCCGAGTATAAAACGAACAAACAACCATAAAGACATCACTGAGACAGCAATCACATTCCATCTCCTCAGCAGTGCTGCATAAACATTGATGAGCAGGCAGCATACTTTAGACTGGAAGTGATGACTGAAACCAATATCTGGCTCCCTCTTCTGACCAAAACGGGTACTGCTCAGCCGGTTTCTGAGCAAAGCGACTTCACCGAACCATGCCAGTGTTTTAACTCGTACCAGGCGCAAGGGGCAGAAAGAAATCCTCCAAATCTGCTACAAATGTCATTTTTATTATTATCTTAAATAATATCGAAATAAAGGGGCTATGATGATCCA
Source organism: Olivaichthys viedmensis (assembly GCA_028565825.1). NCBI lineage: Eukaryota > Metazoa > Chordata > Actinopteri > Siluriformes > Diplomystidae > Olivaichthys > Olivaichthys viedmensis. Next base: position 2,865,444 of record JAOUQW010000010.1, on the reverse strand, counting down.
CAGAAAAAGACATGCTTTTGTGACTTTCATTTTTAAAATGTATATATTTATATATATATATTTATATATTTATATTCTTATCCAGCAGAAATCTATCCAGGGTGAAGAAGAAAAACCTCGCACGACGAACGTGACGCATTACATTCGCTGGGGGGCTTCTCGGTGAGCCGAGGACAGTGTGCGCTTGACCGCGTGAGCTTCCTCAGTGTTCAGACTAGAGAAATGGATGCATATCCAAACAGGCAGTGATTAACGTGTGCTGAAATGAGCCCGATCTCAACTTCCAAAAAATTAAAATGTTTCTTCTTCTTTTTTTTTTCTTATAAAAACGTTTCAAAAACAAGAACCTGGATACATTTCTACTTTTTTTTTTCTTCCAAAATGAACAATTCTTTACTATTAAAAAAGACAAAAGAAAAAGAAGAAAAAGAAGAAAAAAAATACACACACAAAGGAGAAAGGAAAAAAGAAAGAAAGAAAACAACTATCATTATAATCAACTCCCTTTGGTAAAAACTGTAATAAACTTGTCTTTTGCATGTTTTCTTTTTTAGCCGTCTCTTTCTAGAGTCCACAGTAAAGCCTGTAAAGTTTCACTAGCACAACAACACAGGTCTCTGTCATAAAAAAAGGTCTGGCAATATATACAGGTTATTTACAAATAGTGAACTGTTCTGTCTGTAGATCGTCCATTGTTCAAGTTGTTTGTGTGTGTGTGTGTGTGTACACGTGTGTGCTCTAGCTGGTGTATTGGCATTGGGCTTTGCCAGCAACTTTGTAAGGCTTGCAGCCAGGGCGGCCAGCACAAACTGTGCTCACGTCCCATTCTGACATTCAAAACATCGACGATAAACCGTTTGAGCATTTGGAAGCCTCATCAATTCTTCAACGCTTTCCGTCCTGCACGCCGCACGACTGTGGGACACGGGCGAAGATCTTTATTGCTCTCTACTTTTTTATTTTTTTTCTTCAGTTTTAGTTTTTTTTTTGTTTGTTTTTTTGCTTTTAAATAAAAAAAGAAAAAGAAAAAAGATTGTACTCTTTAGAGTTGGTTCGTTATGACACATCGGCCGTTACAACGGGGGAAAAGATGATCTGAGCTTATTTTAACGACAGTGCTGGAGAACCACATGTATTCCTTTGATCTCGACGAAATTAAGTGCACTTATCCCAAACTAAACTCGAGTCCACTGCTACAGATCTGCATTTCCAAAGAGAACTCGAGTCCAACAGCATGTGTCCTTGGAAAGGGAGTATAAAACCTCGAAAGCAAGTAAAGGTAACGCCATATTTCCCCACCGTTACGCAGCCTGATGATCTGTGCTTACAGTAATACACGGAGGGTAACTTCTCGTGTTTTTTATTTTATTTTTTAGGCTGCGACAGCTCTGTTGGACTCCAGAATCGCTCCTGTTCTAGATTACACGAGCGTGTGCGCCGCAGTGCCGTTTCACGAACGCATCTTTACCTCCCGTGGTTTGGCAAAGACAGACGCGCGGACAGGGGGTACAGCTAAAAACGCTGTTTAAAAAAAAAAAAAAAAAAAAAGAGACGTATGCCAGCCGCCACTGGTGTGTGACATGAGAGCGTCAAGGCTTAGCTTTGTGCCGTCATGTCATCCTTAGAAAAGTTGTTGCCAAGTCCTCTTCCTCCCCTGCCCACTAAACCTCCTTCCATAACCATCTTAACCCCCCCCTCCCCTCCCCCGCCCTGGGCTCACGGCGTTTTGTGGCTGCTGCCGTATTTGACTCGATACTTGTTGATGTTCCTGAAGTGGAGCGTCTCTGGGTTGCGGGTCGTGGTGCAGGGCAAGAGCCCTTCTCGCCCTTCTCCCATCAGCCACTTGTTGGTGTCGGCGGCCATGTCTCGGCTCACGTGCTCCTTCAGCCAGCCGTCCAGCCAGGCTTGGAAGCGCTGGTGCAGCCTCGTGCTCACGTGCTCATGAGACTGCCAGAGACAAATCACATTTTTATAAGTAGTTAATAGGGAGAATTGTGTACACATCACAAAAGGGTTTGTTTTACACCCGGTTGTTTTATGCATCTTGTATCTCATAGAACCGCATACATTTACACTTGTAGTCAAAAGGCAATCTCTCCGGTTAGCCACACTGAATCACATGTAATATGCAAATTAGCTCATAACACTTGACCACCAACTTCCTGTGTTCCTCGTTTCTTAGTTGTTTCATTAAAAAAATAATTTAAAAAAAATTTCCGCGTCAAAAAACTATCTGATTGTGTCATTTTTTCCTCAAAAAGGCGCCAACACTGGCAGTCACGGACTAAAAAAACATTCCGTCTAGTTTAGGCAAAAAATTGTGTGGCTTAAAAGATACCAAACTTGCGAATACTAATAAGGGAAACGAATACAAACGTATTGAACGAACACTCGAGTACTCGGGCCAGCCCTGATGAATTTATAATCCTGATACTGAAGATGCATTAAACAGCCAAATGTAAATGAGATCAAAGAATTGTGTAACTCGAATGGTGCAACTTAAACGATGCATACTGATGTCACTTCACTACAACAGACTGAAATAACGTAAACAAAGTGAGCATTTTCAAATCGGTTCATACAATCTAGAGGCACAGGGCTGACTTTCAGAGTGTGTACGTTTTAAAACAATGAAACTGTCACAAACTATTCATTTTCAGATATTGGACTCAATAAATGTTCACTGCTCCATTACGTCAGCAGGTAACAGGACATTTAAGAGATCTTGACCCACAGTGACATCAGACAGGCTTCACAAATGACCACTACATGCATGAGCACACAACGTAAATGACCCATTTCACACTAAAACATCTTGGATAACGCTCAATGTGTATCGGAATGCTACATTAAACTCCTCAGTCAGGGTGAAGGGGAAAAGCTTGCTCAGCACTGGGCTTTACCTGATGAGCTCGCAGCAGTGCTGTGCGTCTGTACATGTAGTCCTCAGACTTAAACACGTACACCATCTTGTAGGAGTTGAGCTTGAACATGCACTCCATTTTAATGTTCTCTGCGTTCTCCTTCTTTCCTCCTTCCTTTGCGTCCTTCTCCTGTTGTTCGTGTCCCTGCTGGCACTTCCGGATTCGCCGTAGGTTTCTGCAGCAACAGGCAGGAAGAGAGTGGTGCAGTGGGTAAATTAAAATAGTCATTAAACTGTGGATTATTACTGATAGTTAATCGTGCTATTAGGGCTGGTGTAGGACTATGGGCCTGGTCACAGCATGGTCTTCCTCCCTCTCTCATTCTGTCCCCGCGTCTCCCTCCCTCTCTCCTTCTGTCCCCGCGTCTCCCTCCCTCTCTCCTTCTGTCCCCGCGTCTCCCTCCCTCTCTCCTTCTGTCCCCGCGTCTC
>JAOUQW010000010.1:2845821-2861202 GCA_028565825.1 Olivaichthys viedmensis | reverse complement strand
TCCTCTAAAAAAATTCTTCTTTTAATTATTAGTATTTTCTCTCATAAATGTGTCAATTATTGGCAGTCCTAAAAAATATTTAAAAGAAGAATTTTTTTAGAGGAAAGACAAGTAGTGTCTTTGATTGTTGGTATTTGTTAGGAATTACTGTGCATAAAATAAACATTACACACAATGATCTAAATTTTCCACTCATTTTTGCCTATTCTCTTGAGGGGGCTAATAATTCTGTACGTATATATAGCAGACTCAAGTCATCAAATCAACACGTTCGACGTTAACCTCAAGGGTCAGGTTTTAGAAGAGCAACTTGGTGTTGCATCATGTTTACCTGCACTACACACGAGTCCCCCTTTAATTAAAGTGAATAATTGGAAATCTCTGGAATGGAATATAACGTGTATTAATACCTTGGCAGAAAGACGGGCTTCTGCGCCAGGTGTTCTCTGAGCTCTGGAGACGTCACATCAGCACTAAGATACCGGCCCACATAATCCGACCAGCGCTGGACACACACACACACACGCACACGCACAATATAAAACCCTTGTAGTGTGAGAATATTCCATCCATAAAGATGCACCAAAACACAGGTTAAACATTACAGCATTTTCTCAGTGAGACCAAAACAAACAGTGCAGCAGCGCAGAGACTCTAACGCCGTGTGGACTGAGGGTCAGGAAGTGCCTCACCTCTGAATCCCCTTGCTCATCCGAGTTCTCCTCTTCGGTGTCCAACAGCTCAATGGTCAGCTGCATGTTTCCTCGGCTCTTGATGAACATCAACTAGGACAGCAAAAGAAAACAAACGCTAAACAAACCACAAAAAAAGCTGATGTGCATATCACTGCAACTGGAAATTACCGTTAGCCTTTATATAATTACAGAATAACATCCTACATGTTTGCTGCACTATAACAGCACTACTGAACCACTACTTCCACTTAATTATCTTTTTATTATCTGATTTATTGCATGTTGTGGTGTTGTTTTTTTAAAACTTATTCACTGCTTTGTTGCTGCTGCAACAAAGACATTTTCCTAACAAGGTGAATAGAGTGAAGTCTCCACCTTAAAGCAGTTCTCGTCGGCCATGAGCTGCTCGGCTTTGCGTTGGTAGGCAGACTCGGCGGTGGCTCTCGTGGCCTGAGTGGACAGCGAGCCGCCTGTGGCGCTGCTGCTGCTCTCTGACAGATAGAGATCTGTGACCTGCACGCAGATCTCGTCACTCACTATGTGCTGCAGCTGTACAGAGGAGAGGAAACGAGAGCAATTAACGAAAGCCCACTTTTTCGATACGGTACCAATATCAGGGCTCTAAGGGAGCTTTCACATATCGTCGCTGTCCAATGAAAAACATTTTTATCATATATGGAATGTGGGCAGAAACCTCCATTTACCCCACAGCAGTGAACATCTAAATGACCGATGAAAAGCTCACAAATCACACAAGTGAATTTCGGATTTATTGCATAATGATAAATTATATGAAAAAGTGTTTTTTTTTCGTGTTCCTGAAAAATTACAAAAGATGCATGTTTTTCATTGGACAGCGACGATATGCAGCATGTCGTCCTTTTGAATCGGACCCTGGTGCGTTTTTCCCCTTGATGCGGTTCGTTTAGGCAGGTGAGAACGCAGCAATCTCACTCGGGTGCGACCTAAAATAACCGGTCCGAGACCAGCTGAGTGAGGTGGTCTAAGATCGGTTCCAAGCGAACTCTAGTGCAGTTCCACTGCAGTGAGAAAACGATTCAACAGCATTTTTTATTTTTATTTTTTTGATACGAGCTGCTAAACTGACCCACGATGCGCAAACTGAGCCAAAGGACAGAGCTGAAGTCCTGCAGAAATCCTTGTTCTGGATATTTGGACTGATGGGGAGAAAGAAAAAAAAAAAACCTCACTAAACGCCGTGTACAAAATGTTTTAAAGTAGTTATTTCTATAATATTCTCGTGCTTTATTGAGCACCGGCTCCGCATTCTCCACGCTCGGTTGATGTCCGTGATTTCTACGCTCACTTGCCAACGGTTGTTGACCTTTTCCCTGTTGCCATATTTCTGACCAATGAATAATTTTTTTAAAGTTTTGCAAGCACGTTTTTAGCCCCGTTCCCTCCCACACGCCCCTCGGCCAATGTTTTTTTGGACTTTTCGGTTCGTTTAACTACGTGCAATGTGAAACCAAAACAGCAAACGAACCAAAAGTATAAATCTCTCTCCGATTCAGACGAACAGGCCAGTATTGGCTCAGATACTTCCACTCATCCGTACGGTTAACCTGTTCTTCACATCTGTACACTGATCCTTCAAAATTCTGTATACAATCTGCTTTTTTACATTTGGTAATGAAGCCGAGCCAAATTGTTAGTGGAAAGAAGTGAAGCCCATTTAACACCCGACGCGGTAAACGCACGGCTTCACACCCCAGAATGACTGCAGTAAACTACTGACAGTGTTTAAACTGCTGCACTGTCTGTCGCACGGAGACAGGAGTAGAGCACTGACCTGCCTGACGATGCTCTGGATGAGTTTGTCCATGGTGAAGGCGATGTAGGCGTGGATAGTGAACATCTCTCTCAGAGAGTCCTCGTACTGAGAAGACTCCATGTTCCCATCCAGCAGGTTGCGCACCATCTCCAGGAAGGCGGAGTAGTAGTCTTCAACTTCTATGTCCACTGGCAGACAGACAGATTGGAAGAAATAAGTGAATAAAGAGATACACGTCCACTACAATGTCAGTCAACAGCGCAATAAAACCAGAGCTGCAGTTTATCTGAGGCTAGATGCTAGCCTACTTCCATATATCCATCTAGATCCACGATCAGCTCCTCAGAACATCAGCTCTAAAACTAAAACTAGAACAAGCTATTTTGCAACAGTGTCGCACGAATCCACGTCTACTCACTGGGCTCCTTGAGCCGAAGATGCACGGCGGGGTTGTCGTTTTTGTCGCGCTTGAGGCCGAGCACCTCTCTCTCCCAGTCGCGCTCCTTCAGCTCCTCCTCGATCTGCCGCTCGGCTTGCGCGTACAGCCGCAGGAGGCGTGTGCACAGCGTCTGGTGCAGCCGCAGGAAGATGTACCAGTTGTTGTTGACTAAGAACAGGTTGTAGGCGTCGTCGCACGAGCGCAGTTTCTGAGCCACCGTGTTGCTGAACAGGAGCTTGGACTTGCTGGGGCTCCCCGTTACGCCGTTGTGCTTCTTGGAGGCTCCTTCGTCCAGCTCGGCGTCCTCCTCGTCCTCGTCATCGTCCTCGGCGTCTGACAGCGCGCCACGCTGCGAGAAAAGCATGTCCGGGACGAAGTGGTGGACGACCTGCTTGATCTTGTACTTGTCCGCTTTCTGGATGCTGGTCTGTCTCTTGACGTGGTGGATGATCAGGGCGGCGGCATCCTCGAGGATCTGCCGGTCCTCGTAGGTGAAGGTGACGTGTGGGCCACTGGTTGGCGTCCCGTTCTCCTCAGAGGCCTGCTCCTGGCGCTTCACACACACAAATCTTTTGTGAGGTGCAGTGATTATAGAACATTGATGTTAAACGCATGGATGTAGCGTTAATGTAAACGGAGACTTTAGGGTACAAATAAACAGTTAATTGAGAATCTGCACTCGGAACGAACTGCATGTCAACACAGCCAGTGAGCAAATGTCTCAGTGGACTTCCCCTTTAAGCAGTCTCCCAAAAGCATAGAACGCACCTGGATTACAGAAGAGCGGAATCTAACTGGGCGTCTTACCTCATCGTAAATGCTCTCGATCTCGTTGAGGAGGGTCTTCGAGCGCAGCACCTTGGTGTCATTCTGCTTGAAGTTGATGCCTTGGTGGTCGAGGGACTTCAGGTAATATTTTTCGTTCTGCTGGCGCCATATCTTATTAAAGCCTCGCTGTGCTTCTCTCCACTCTTCCTCCTTCAGCTTTAACCTGCAACACACACACACACACACAGAGCGGTACATGTTATAGCTCCTATTGTAGCTTTAATATTTACTGCATGAGCACAAAGTCTCAGCGTTGCAAGAGGTACAAGTCTGTAGGTTACATGATGAAATCCTGAGCAACTGTAAACGCATTTTTCTTTTGCTAAGATTGCAACTGAAGATTATAACGTCAGACACTAAGCAGTGACGTACGTTCTTCTCCGTGCCACAACGCAGTAATGTACATTCTGTATCGAACTATGCGCTTCCCTAACTACAGCGTGCCCAAGTTATGACAGAAAGATCTTAGCGTATAAGCGCAGTGAGGGGTCTCAGCGTCGTGCTTTCTGATCACAGACCTCTTGAGCACAATGGGTACAGAGACGGCAGGGTTCTTCTTCAGGCCATCGATGATGTCTGGAGCCTTTTCTCCGTATATCCTGTGTATGGCCTTGCGGTGGATGACCTCAGAGGTGCCGCCCAGCGTGTTATCCAATCGGAACTTGGCCTGCTCCTCAGCCGACATACGCGAGAGCTTTTTCTGCACCGACTCCAGCGCCCGGATCGTGGCTAGGTTCGTCTCCAAAACCACATCCAACTAGGGGTTAAACGGCATGATAACAAATTACGACATGAGCCCATGAGACTTTACCGAAGGCTTTTAAACGTATAAATCCCATGCCCTTTTTCTTATTCACTTGTCTGCACAGTTGATCAAAACAATTGCCAAATTCAGATTTTTGCCTGGTATATTTGTTCTTTAAAAAAAAGAAAAACAGGCTACTCTGTTAAAAAATCTTGTTGCATCTGCATCTTATTACAGTATATTGTCAAAGCAGTATATGCTGACACACCACTGAATCCTATGCATCAGGTACATGGGCAACATTATAACATGTTTAATAAGATTGCTATCTCTCCAGGAAATCCTGTACCCCATTTCTAAACCCTTTCCTAGTGGCTGTTCAGGATGATTTATGACAACGTGATTTATTATCCTGCACATCCACCACCATCCAAGTATGGCATGCTTTCTATCAGCTCTAACGAGGCAGGGGTAAGACGAGGAAGGTCTTGGGCTGCTCACCTCAAAGCGCTCGTCCTCGCACCTGTAGATGTGCTCCTCGTACTGCGTCTTCTTAGAGCTGACAAAGGTGGAGTCCTCCGACCAGGACGGAAACGAAACCCACGTGTCATTCAGCACCTGAGAAGACAGATCACGCCACGAGCGTCAACCCACTGACCTTTAACCTATAATGACATCTAATGCAAAAAAACAAAAAAAAAACAAGGCCAAATGCAGTGGAACCGGGACGAAGCCGATTTCTGAGCACTGTATTTAATTACGCCGAGTCGCGTTAAGGCGGCACGTCACCTCTTTACATAGTGGGGTTCTCCCTGTGCATTTGGGCTGCTGGTAGCTCTTGGGCAGCGCTCTGTAACTGAAGCCCAGCCTCTTGCACGAGGAGTAGTCTATCTCCATGGCGATGCCCTCCGTTGCCCGCTCTTTGGGGTAGCTCTCCAAGTGGGACATCTCCTTGTAGCCCAGGAAGTTCTTGAACCAGGTAAACAGCTCTGGGAACTTCCTGAGAAGATTCCACAAAAACAAGTGGAAAATTGAGCCATTCCTGTAGCTGAAAAGAACACACCGTGGGCCATGTCGTGTGAATTTACTTATTTTTTGCACTTACCCCAAGAAAGGCAGCACCAGTTGCACAAGCTCAGCGCGCGAGATCACTTCCTGGTTGAAGATGACCAGGCACCGCAGGAAGTTATCGTAGGCCTCAGCACTCCGTAAGGCTTTCCGCACCTGTTAGAAAATAGGGAGACGAAATGGTGTGAACGTGTTCCGCCGGGTCCCTGCAACACACCCTCCAACCACCAGAGGTCCCCGCTCTCCAAAATTCCCGGCAGCTCCCACACTTTGTAAATTGCACACACCTGTTCCAGATTAACCCTCACCCATATACACCCTGCTGATTTCATGACACATTACCATGGATACCTCGCTTCACGCGTTTCCCGGATTTCCTTTTGGACCGTTTGCCGCCGTGCAATTCTGGTACGAGGAATTTTGGATTTTGATACCGTGTTTTGGATTTGTTTGCTCTGATCTGCTGTCCTCACGACTCTCCCGTGCCAGCCTTGTGTACAACGTGACTGCCAGAAAACCAACAAATGCTCAAATTCATGATGCTGAAATAATTCCTCCTCACCTTCTCGAAGAAGAGAGACTCGGTGCCGGCGCCGTGCTTGCTGGCCTCTGCGACAGAGGATTCCTTCAGATTCAGTAACTTAGGCTTTTTCTGAAAAGCAGATGCAGTGGTCATATTTTAAATAATAATAAAAAAGAAGCAAACATCCAGGTCATAAGTGCTTGCGACACAAATGAGTCGTCCTCCACATCTACAAACGTTGAAGGTTTCCGTTTGCAGGTGTTTGATCATTATTTTTGGACATTTACCTTCACTGGTGGTGTGGTTGCAGCGCTACCGGAGTGTCTGCGGATCTGACAGCCGTTCTGGTTTGGCCTCTGCTTGTTGTTCAGCTGCGGTTTCTTCACTGTGCTTCCGTGATCGTTCTGCACGGATTCTGCTTTCTCTGCTGTCGTCTTGCCCAGCAGCTGGTGAACATGGAGAGAGAGAGAGACTAATAATAAATAGATGGTGAATAAATACGGTTCACTCAACTGTGCAAAAGTGACAGTTACTTCAACTGCAATTCTAAAATGAACGATCAGCTTTAAAAAAAAAAAAACCCCACAACAACAATTCCAATCGTTTTGGTTCGGTTGGGTTTCGACTCACCACCGAGCTGCTGGCATCGGGCAGGAACTGGCCGAACTCCGACAACAGGTCCTCCTGGTTTTTGAAGAGCCTCGCCACCTGAGCGTAAACCTCCTGCTCGGTCAGGGCTGGTGTGTAGTTTCCGCCTGCCTCTTTAGCGTTACGTTGCTCCTTCTGCAGAAACCGAGGAAGGAAAAGTACAGACGAGCTCCATTCTTTCCCAAATCACGGCTCTAATCAAAAGACCTGATGGGTAAAGGTGAAACTAAACCAGTTTCAACCTGAGGAGCTATTTCTTCCACATCCCCATTCAGAAGACACACCGAGAGTGAACAAGCAAAACCTTCTAGAATTAAAGCCCCAGCGCAATCTTCATGCGGACAGCGTTACTTAAAGAGCAATTCGCATTAAAAATGTAACAAAAACATGATTTTAAATTGCATTTTAAGATCTCGTCTCGTATTTCGGTCATCTCAAACTTTTACACAAAAGTAATAACGAGTATTTTATTAAGTATTTTACAGAAAAAGCCGTGCGTTGGCCTCGGAGACGAGTCGGGGACTGCGGCGTCTGCATGTACTGGGGACAGGCTAATTAAATTTACACGCTACAAAAACACGCTCGTCTACCTGACACTAGAGAGAGAACACTGAAAATTAGGGGGGCCATAAATGACCGGTGGGCTATAAATGAGAAACCAGAGAAAACAGTGGGGATTTTTAAATCTCGTTTCTGCCCCGGGTTTGAAAAACTACAGACAACTGATATATTTGTCTTAATCCATAACTTGTTGCAAAAACCTGAGGTTATGAATGCCTTATAGCTGTTTTTTTTTAATTATCCTGAATGCGGCGCACAGAACCTGGAAGTAGTAAGCGTCGGCATTGAGTCCCAATGCCAAGTCCAAACTCGAAGTCCAGCGCCAAACAAAGAAATGGAGCTGCGATGTTTAGTTATCGGGCAGTTCAGGCTGTTCAAGTCACACTGCCCCCCCCCCCCCCCCGACTCGTAACCACAATTCATTCACTGGATTTCAGCTTCGTTTCGGTGCTCTCTCACTACCGAGAGAGTAAATATACATCATGCACATTTTCTGTACTGGACTGTCAGATTATTATAAAAACATGCGTCACCATGACATACACGATCAAATAAATTTTATTAGCTCGCCGAAATAAGCGTAGTGTGCGCGTCGGATTTAAAAGCAGTGTTTATTAAGGTGCCGCCGGTTATAATGCTTCAATGAGCTTTTAATTCCAAAAGGCACTCCATCGCCTCGCATTTAACCACACGTCGAGTGAAAACGAAGACGCGAGTGAGACGACACTGGCTGTGTTATACAGAACAGCCAAACGACTTGCTTTGTTGAGGGCGCAAACACAATGGGCTTTATAAAGTCGAGATCAGCAACACACAAATCTCTATCTTCTACAGACAAATAAATAACATGGAACGTCTTTCTACGATTGCCCCCACCTCCCAGTGATCGGGTCATTGCGTGTAGTGGGCAGGAAAGAAAGGGCGCTGGAGTTGCTCTTTAAGAGCTACTTGTGGTCTGATGAACACCCACCTGGTACGTGTGCAGGATCTCCAGAAAGGCTTTGTAGATGTCAGGCTGGCCTTGGAAGCGGTTCTTGATCTTGTTGACGTAGTTAATGGCGTGGTTGAACTCCACAGGCTGGTTGTTCTGCAGTGGGGGGGCGTTGGGGGTGCTGCTGATGGGGGTGTGGGGATGGAGAGGGGGTGAACGGGGTGAGGCGTATGGGGGGATGGACGGATTGGGCTGACTGCTAGGCGTCAGTGCTGGAGGCTGCAACGGCTGAAAAGGACGAGAGGAGAATCAAATATATATATATATATATATATTTATTAAAAAGCCCTTCATATGGTGGGAAATAAAAAAACTACACCCTTGACAGATTTTTATAAATCACAGGCCTAACAGCAAAGTTTTTTTCTCAGTGTCTTGGCAGATTGAATAAAAACAGTCTCTGCAAATGCAAATATTTCCATATTATTATTATTTTTTAAACCCAAAAAAACACCAAAAGCCCTGAATTAGGGGTGCGACAATATACCAGTATAAGAAAATCTATAAATAAATAAAAATAAAAAAGGTTATACTGTCAACTTAATGCTATACAAGCACAGATAATGAGTCACATAACACACTTCTAAATATAGCCTTTAATAAAAAATTTAAAAGGCATTATTTTGATAAACTACTGAAAGCTACAGGTAGGACCCAATAGAAAATTTGCTTCCAAGCTCCATTTAATTTAAATGTGATTTTTTACGTTTGAAATGTTTAATAATTTACAAAATTACATTATATCTTTACTGGAATAAAACCAAAGTTAAACGTTACGTCCGTATTTTGAACTGTTTCAGATTATTGGGGTTAACTGCGACTGTGCTTTGATGAGCAACGTTTGCGTTCCTCCTCGTGTCTGAGACTGAAGGTAGTCACCGGTGTGTTTACAGGATCTGGAACAGTCGTTTGGTCGCTGCTCGGCCCTAAACTTGTCGAGCGAAGCATTTCTCAGTTTCTTTGATGGTTTTGATGTTTTGGTTTGATGTTTTGTCACTTCAACCGTGTAGGCTTTTTAAGATACTGAAACAGAAGCAAAACCGCTGCATCGGTGCGTGGCTGACTGTCAGTTACAGCGTGGGCAGCCAAGTTACAACGAAGGTGCTTACCAAGCGTGATGAAGCAACAAAAAGTAACCCCCGTGACTGTTGATGTGCAGGTGACGGACGCCTCGCACGCGGTGATCGTACGCAAATAAACGACATGTTCAGAAATGTTGTAATAATCTCACCCAAATCTCTGTTTTTATGTCATATCCACATCAGGGATATCATAAATCCCTTTACAAGTTATACACGTAACAAGTCTTTATATTTATATTTATTTTATTTTACTCCAGCGGTTTCTATGACTGAATAATTTAATACATGCACTGACTCTACCGTTTCAAAGGCGACATTAAATGACAACAATGCAAAGTTGTAGGTACACGCTGTGATGTACCAAATGTCACAGGTTATTTGGTTCTTATCCCGTGAGAGTGTACAAGGCTCACCTTGTTCTTCTGTGAAGGCTGGGTGGAGGGAGGAGTGCCTGTGCAGGAGGCTTGTGCAGTCACATGGCTCGGGTGCTGTGCTGGAGCTGCGGGGGGGATGTTCTGCACCGAGATACCATGTGGTGTAATGTGGTGAATCTGACCCGGTGTGGTGACGTTCACCAGGTCGTTGGTCTGCACCTCAATTTTATATCCAGGCGGCAGGAAGGTGTTGAAGCCCATAATGAGGTCTGGGTGACCTTTAAAGAGCTGAGACACCCGACTGATCACGCCCGGAGTGTCAATACTACACACAGATTTAAAGAAGAAGAAAAATAAATCAGTTCATTCAAAAATACTTCCTTTGAAGACAAGGTGAAACGGAAATTCGAACGTGTCGTTTATTTCCGAGTGAAACGGCATATTTGGGTGGGCGGGACTTTGGTTTTATTTGGTAATATCATGCGTTGCGTTGATATTTTGGGACACGCACAATAAACGCAGGATACGTACGGCAGCCACCTTATGTACACGTACGCGTCGTTAACAGCAATGACATAAAATGATTAATCATCCTTTTACAATCATTTTATGTCATTGCTGTTAACTACGCGTACATAAGGTGGCTGACGTACGTCACTATATATTTTTTTCAATTCTACTGGTGACGTAATAAAAATAAATAAATCAGAGGCTGTTTAGAGGCAGGAAAAAGTTTCGTGAAATATTACAGACAGAATTTTGTCTTTTGAGTGATTAGTACAGATGAATCGTGTACAATCCGATCAATGACACGAGCTAACGAGGTAAAAAAGTTCATGATGTTCATGTTTTGATGTCAGGTTGTCTTTAGAAAATAACGAAGAGGCTGGGTGTCTTAACTCTTATAAACAATCAAAAGTTCACCTCTGAGACTTAAACTCTTTCATGATGTCCAGAAAGTCATTGTAAACTTGTGGCTGACTTCCAAACTGCAGCTTCACTTGGTCCAGGTAGGAAAGGGCATCCTCCACCTGCAAGACAACATTATAATATTCAAAACCCACAAGTGTTTAAAGTAAAGGCCAATTCACACCCGAATGTTTAAGTGTTTTGTTTTTTTATTTGCACGTAAAAAAAGTGACCCCATCTGTCCTACTTTTTTTTTTTTAACCCATTTAAAATCACACACTCCCGCTGTCTATGGAAGTAATGTAAACTATATTTAAAATCATAATCTACAACAATATGATGGTGCATGCTGTAGCTGTAGAGCAAAGTGTTCATACGCTTATTACAGTCATTAAAAGAACATGGGGAACAATAATAAACACAAATTTCATTTAATTTTTTCACAAACTGGCTTGTAATTTCAGCTGCCTCATCTTCCCTACCTCCTATGTTACGCTGTCACTGTTGAATGGACATTAGTTTTCTTGATAAAAACAAAGCGTGCTGCTTTTATTCCTGCAGATAGCGCTTACAGAACACGAGCGGTGTGGACTGGATGGGCAGTTGCTTGCTACGCAGACGTGCTAGTCATGTGTAGGGTCTGGTGTCAATTCTAGGTTGCAGCAAAAATTAGAATAAAACTGCGCTTAGAATGGCTGCAAAACTGAGAATGAGACCAACCACGCGACAATAAATCAGAATAAGGCCGGGGTCATACTTGGTGCGTGACTACGTGACGCGAGCGTCATTGATCACATACTTGCTTGCGTACTTTCCCGTACATCTGGAGGATTAAAAACTCTGTCCACTAGGGGGCGGGTCAGAGCCGAAACATACCTCGCCAGCACCAGAATATCTTATTCAACCACTTCGTCGCCTTAACGGAGAGTTTATTTCTCTCGTCCTACCGATCGGAGCGTTGCTTCACTATACGGCCCCCTGCTGTTTACGCTGGTATTACACCACACGCATGCGTTACGTTGATATTTTGGGACGCACAATGAACGCAGGATACGTACGGCAGCCACCTTATGCATACGTTCGCGTAGTTAACAGCAAGCATAACCCCGGCCTAAAGCTGCACACACTGTGAGCAGTCCTACCTTGAGTCTCTGGAACTGCTGCTGGCCCTGTGCAGAGGCAGTGGGGTTGGGCGGGTGAGTGTGACTCTGGACCAGCGCAGGGCCATGTGGCTGCACAGCAGGGCTGTGGTGATGGGAGCTGCCGTGAACAGCAGGGTTCGGAGCGTGGCCATGACCCCCAGAGCTCTGAGCCACAGTGGGAACCTGCAGGAAGGAAAGGGATCAGAAAACACATAACAGATCATGTGTAATAGTAGTAAGTCAAGACCACTGGATTTCTATTATAATATTAAAGATGTTTTACCTCAAAGTCCCTCGGTTCTGAAGTCACTAGGACTGTTTTATTTATTTATTTTGGTATCCGCAAAGAAATTTCAGCAGTATTAAGTTCTTTCTTTTCTTTTTTTAATATTCCAACAAATAACTTTTGCTGGATATTTGTCTCAGCTTGCTCTCACCGTAGGGCTGCACTGTAATGGTCAAAATAATCCTTTTTTTTTTTTTTTTTTGCTCAATACTAAAACTTACCACAATTGTTCATTCAATTTAGGAACAGCCAGTTTTACTGTACCTAATCATTTTAAATAAACAGAAACAGGTTTCATGTTTTTCATTATGAGTCTATACTCTACAGGTATAAATCTTTCAAAATAACAATGCTCATTAATTGGGCGCATGTTTTAAATGCTAAATATAATCAAAATAAATGTGCCACAAATCATGGCTGTCCCAAGCCGAACCTACGCTGTCCAGAGAGCTTTAGTTTTGCTTGTGTAGCCTAATAAAAAGTGTTGCTGTCTGTAGTCATGATTGGTAAACAGAGATGGGGGTCAAGAAAAAACCCCAGACAATATCCAACATGAAACAGTTAGCGCCCTACAGATAAGCTCACTAATATCACAGTTGATTATATTTATTTAAAATCACGATTAAAATATGATTTTTGATAGGTCCCATTTTATGTCCTGCCCAAGTCCATCAGGGACGTTGTTGTAACGGTAATACACTAATGTGCGTGTGTGTGAGTGCTTTGGATTTTCTGTCTGTTCTGCGTGAGGGATGCTTTGCAGCTAAACGGCAAACTCTTGACTAGAACAACGAAACGTCTGGGGGCTGTTCATGCTCACACCTGGCTCCACTGCCCGAGATCGGAGCTGCTGCGGTTTGAATAGTCAATAAAAATGAATTTCAAAAAACTAAATCTGTAAAATTGTGATATGGCCTTCTAAAGACACCAAAAAAAGCAAAAAAATTAATGGTCTGCACTATTTCTAGCTCTTCCCATATGTCCTGGCTCCATTTGCTTGGTAACCAGGCAAAAAAAAAAAAAAAGAGTAACCAAATTCAGCACAGGTACTTAGTTACAGTACGGCTAACTTGTCAATGGAAACGACAGGAAATTGTAGGACCACGGATTTGTCACTGTTCCGTGCCGTAGTGCATGATGCGTTTACTAACATAACGAAGAAAAAAAAGGAGTAATATAAAATAAATAAATAAATAAATACACAGCTATGGGAATATTGTCGAATAACTGCTTTTAACCGACCGTTTCATGGTACTACGATTACCATTACAGCCCAATTACTTGGCAATTAAAATGACCTGAACTACTGAAAACATTTAGACACAAAACAGGCGTTAATGTTTTTTTTTAATAGAAACCCTTGTGTAATTTGCTAAGCGAGAGGAAAGGGTGTGCGTGTACCTGGTAGGCCTGGGGTACAGAGTACTGGATGGCAGTGGTGGGCGGCACGTTGTCGGCCACAGCCTCGTACACCGCTGGCGCTGGGGCCAGAACCCTGTGCTGGAAGCCTTCGGTGCCTACCGGGAGCCTGCGCTGCTGCGCCGCAAAGACCGCTTCCTGATCCTCCAAACGCCGCTTCATTCTGAACTCATACTCAGGGGGGCACCAAGACCTGCAGGAGGAACGACACAGGCAATTAGATCGACTAATGGACTGAGGCAACCACTGAACGGGGGTTTATTTCAATATTTTACACTGAACTTATAACTAGACCTATGATAATATAGGCTTATACACCAGATTTGCACAATAATCCCTAATTCAGTTTTTAAAAAATGACATTTAGGTCGTTTTTACACTTTCAGCCCGTTTCAGCGCTGGCTTCAGACCAATGACTGTGTTTTTGTGCATACGTGAACGTGTCAAAACGAACTCTGGCCCCTTTAAAATGGTCTAAAACCTTTCGATTGTGGTTCACATTGTGGCCTGCTTGATTTGTTGATTGTGAGATCTTATCAAGACTGAAAGGGACCAGAAACACAACAGAGTCGCACTTACACTGACTGTGAACACAAAACGCCCTGAGGATATTTGCAGAGGTTCCTCTTCAGGTCTGGTTCATTTAAAGAAAAAAAAAAGAAAAATAATAATAATAAAAAGAACAGCATGTGAAAACCCCATAAACTCTGACAGGGAAAAGCACAGCTGAGACCAGAGTGTCTCGTTTATAACGAGGCGCTGTACTCAGTTAATCAAGTCATAATTCGGAGGGAAAAAAATAAACCAGGTCAAAAAGCAAGAACGCAGTTAAGCGCCAAAAGTTTGCATTCCCTTGTGGAAAAGTTGTTAAAATTGTTCAATTTTCCCCCAAAACAAGAGATTTAGTGTGTTCGCTTTTTAGAGATGTTCCTTCATTTCCACACGTACAAACGAAAAAGGACAAATAGTTTCTGTTCCAACACCGCCAGCTGTCATCATACCTTCTATAAAAAGCAGGTGTGGAAACTGAAAGGGTCAAGACAAAACGTTGACCTCTTTCCTCTGGCTTTAAGGCAACGCGATTCGGCGTTATGGTTTTGGATTGTAGTCTTGCTGCGGGACACCCCCACGCTTCGGAGGTGCAATTTCTTTTCATTCTATTCAAAAAACGATGCAAACTTTTGCACAGCTGCACAACGTACACAAATCAACAAGCAAAGCAACGATAATCAGGCTACACTTTTATAGTCTAGCTGCCATTCCCAAAGAAGCAGCAGCTGTGCCCAGGGCCGAGGCAGAACGTGTGCCTCCTCACTTCATTCATGGTTCATCTCGGCGTGCTATTGTAGTTTGGCCACCTCCAGCAGGGTGTCCCATGCCGCCCGAACACACCTGCCTCAACTCATCAGCTCATGGACAGATGTAGGAGGAGTGTTGGGTGGAGCAAGGGCTGACTGTGGTGCTGTCCGCGGTAGTTTTTGCGCCCTTGCCTTAGGGACAGGAGGAATGCTGCAGAGCCGTGCATGACGCCATCGCGGTGCTCGTGCACACAGCAAACGCGCTTCCTTCTCAACCAACACCACACACACACATGCGCACACAGTCACACAGTCACACACACACAATCACACACAGTCACACACACACAGTCACACACACACAGACACCATCACAATCACAGTCACACACACAGTCACACACACACAGTCACACACACAAACACACAGTACACACACAAACACACACAACTTTTCTCTCTCTATCGCTTTCAGTTTGCGGTCCGGTGCCGAGCGGAAAAATAATCGGTGAACCGACACAACAACAACAATAACAACAACAACAACAACAAGGGGGGGGGGGGCATGAAGCGAGCGCG